>CM029672.1:15424190-15931334 GCA_017311315.1 Dendrocalamus latiflorus
TTTATTGATAGCCTGATTTCAGCTGAGCTACCTGATATAGCGATCAATCCATTGGGCTATGCTCTGGTTGATGAGTTCATGATCCACGGGCCATGTGGCAGTCTTAATCTTGCGTGTCCTTGCATGAAAGATGGCCATTGCTCAAAGAAATACCCAAATCCTTTCCATTCTAAAACATTGCTTGATTGATGGATTCACTATTTATCAACGGCACGACATGGCAAATTGTTATTAAACATGGAGTTAGACTTGATAACAAATGGGTGGTACCTCATGACCTACCTATGTTGAAGAAATATCAAGCACATATAAATGTAGAGTGGTGCAATAAGACGTACCTTGTGAAATATCTTTTCAAGTACATTACAAAGGGGCGTGATTGTGCCACTATAGCCTTACGCACCATTGTTGACCACGGCAAATGCTGCTGCAGGTGTTCAAAGCAGGACAGTTGTTCTGTCCCATGAAGGCGCGATTGCTGGCCCCACCAATATCATCTCACATACCCAGCAATACGTTCTGCTTTAGATACCGAACATGCCTAGTCTATGCCAAACAATAGCCCTCTACACGATAAGAATCAAGGTATCGCCGAGATTGCAAAATACATTAAATCAAGGTACTTATCTTTGTGTGAATCAAATTGGAGGATTTTCGGATTTGATATCCACAGTAGAATGCCAACTGTGGAATGACTATTTGTGCACATGCCAGACATGCATGTGGTCACATATCATGAAGATTTAGATCTAAGGAACATTGTGCAAGATGAATATTCAAATAGGACTATGCTCACCGAGTGGTTCGTTGCTAACCAAAGATCATCAATTGCAAGAGAACTTACATACTGTGAGTTCCCAATGAGATGGACAGGACTCTAACAAAAAAGTATGGTCAAAAAGGAAAAGAGCAACTAAGATTGGTAGATTGTGACATATCCATCCCACTGCTGGTGAGGCTTTCTACTTAAGAATGCTGCTCATGGTTGTTCGTGGTGCCAAATACTATGAAGATATTCGGACATACCAAGGTATTCTGTATAACAGTTACCGCGAGGCATGCCAAGTGCAGGGTCTTATTGGTGATGATGCGGAATGGTTTTCCTTGTTTGATGAAGCAATTGTATGGGTGACGGCGTATCAATTAAGGAATCTATTTATGATGGTATTAGCCTATTGTGATGTCGGTGATGTACATGCCTTGTTCATAGTTACTGGAGATACATGGCAGATGATATTATCTATAGAATCAATGCTTATCTTGGAAGTAGGGATCACATTATTCCTAACACTATACTACATAACAAGTTATTACATGAGCTTAACACATTGTTTGTGAGCAATGGATTATCGATGGCATCATATCATCTTTCGATAGCATCTGATACAATGAGTGACGACCTTGGAAATAGATTGGTCCTTGAAGAATTAGGTTTGATAGAGATAGCCTCACTGTACAAGCTGAAAACATGTATACCGCGCTCAATAATGAACAGTGCAACATATAGAACAGGACCATGTTCAGTATATCACACAAACAGAAATGTTTGTACTTCATCTCTGGCCATGGAGGCACGGGAAAGAAATTCATATGGAATACTATCATGGCAAAGCTTAGATTAGAATCCCAAATAGTATTGCCAGTGGCGTCATCAATAGCAGTTTTATTATTACCATCATGCCACACTGCTCATTCTAGGTTTCGTATACCGCTTGATATTCAAGAGAGAAGCATCTATAATATATGAAGAGGTACAATGCTTGGGGAATTGTGTTGAATATATAAGCACATGTAGGTTTAATTTATTCCATAAATAAATCATGACATCATGCACGCAAAATAACAGAACCATCACAGGCATAAAAGATCTAGACATGTAAACCAGGAAACTGTACATGAACAGATCTAATACGGAGAACATGACTGTTACGTACCGATGGTTCTGTTCTGATCGGTTTGCCGATGTAGACGCCGCAGGCACGGTGAGGATGACACGAAGTCGATGACGATTCGCCGAAGCCGAACGACGAGGAAGACGAGCCAGAGCTACAGCGAGCAGTCGCGCAGAGCGCTTCCCAAAAACCTTATTCGCCCTCTCCCGGTGCAGGACTTCGAAGGCGACGGTTCCGGAGACCTGCTCTCCCGAACGACAGTGCACGCCGGCGGACGGGACGGAGTAGACTACGTGGGACGGCGCAGCACAATGGATGGAGGAGGCAAAACCCTAGATTGATTTTCGCGTATGCTGTATGGAGGCGGCGACTCCGTATTTATAGAAAACCAGGACGCGTGATCAAGACGCCTGCACGTTCTCCATAACTCGTAACCGAACCGGATTAGTCGCGTAACCGATCCGGATTCACCGCCACTCAAAACAGCAAAATAAAACTGCAAAAGGAAGCCGCGTCTGCGCAAGCACCTGGAGCGGATTTTGGCGGACCATTCACGCAGGTGCCGTGCGCCCGCGCCGCCCGCCCAGCCCAGCCCGCCCGCCCGGCCCGGCGAGGCGAGGCGAGGCGAGCGAGCGCGCGTGTTATCCTCTAGTTCTCTCCCACACATGCCTCAAGTGGCTAGGAGTGCACCATCCCTTTTAAGGTGGTCTTCCTCTCCTAGAACTAGCAATATGGTACTAAAGGTCACATGCATGCCTCCTTTGCATGAGTGGGCCTTTGAGATTTAATAGGAATTATTCTTATTATATGGGCTTGGCCCACATAATCCAACAATCCCCCACCAGATCTCAAAGTCCCACAGAGATTTGCCTGAATTCCAATGTACTGTTTATATATCAGTATTTCGATGGAGACCGATTAAGGTTGAACATCCACCTAGAACTCCAAGCTACACTTACTCACAACTTGAACAATGGACTATGCCTTGAATTGCAAGTTTGGTGCAAGCAAGCTTCACTTAAAGACTTAACTGATACTAGGCCGCCAGTAGGCTACCCCTCGGTTGGAGCGTATAAGTCATACTCCTTGGTCTCTTCATGAGCTTAGTAGGAGATTACCCAAGATCTCCATAGACTGCGACTAACAGTCGGGCTCATATAGGTGTGTTCTTTCAAGAACGCTCTGCAGGATAGCGTCTTCGCTTCTAAAAGCCAATGGAACACATTAAGACCTTAGTCAACCTGCCTTGCAGTTTCTGAGAGTATTGCATCTTCACATAGAGAGGGTTGAAATTACTCTCCTCCAGTTAACTAATGGCTTGTTTTTCCCAGATCCTAATTCACGGGATCTCCGATCACATAGGTTGGGTTACTACCATAGATAACTCACATGGGTCTCATACCCATCTCCTTCGATGCACTATCTATCACATTCCGTGATAGTCCCTTTGTAAAGGGATCTGCCAGGTTTTTATCTGTTTGGATGTAATCCAAGGTTATAACTCCGGAGTTTCTCAATTTCCTGACAGACTTCAATCGTCTCTTAACATGCCTAGACGATTTCATATTATCCTTAGAACTGTTCACTTTAGCGATAACGGTTTGATTATCACAGTTCATAAGGATAGCTGGCACTGGCTTTTCCACCGTAGGTAGATCCATCAATAGATCTCGTAGCCATTCTGCCTCAACAATAGCAGTGTCTAGTGCCGCAAGCTCTGCTTCCATGGTTGACCTCGTCAAAATGGTCTGTTTGCAAGACCTCCATGAAACAGCACCACCACCAATAGTGAAAACATATCCACTAGTGGCTTTGATCTCATCAGCATCAGAGATCCAGTTGGAATCACTATAACCCTCCAGCACCGACGGGTACCCAGTATAGTGAAGTCCAAAGTTCGAGGTACCTTTCAGATAGCGCAACACTCGCTCAAGCGCCTTCCAGTGATCATCTCCTGGGTTAGATGTAAACCGACTCAATTTGCTCACAGCAAAGGAGATGTCTGGCCTTGTTGCACTAGCTAGGTACATTAGTGAGCCAATTATCTGGGAGTATTCCAGCTGATTCCTAGCAATTTTCTTATTCTTACGAAGTAACACGCTAGGATCATAAGGTGTTGGAGAAGGCTTGCTGTCAGAAAAGCCAAAACGGCTCAAGACCTTTTCCACATAATGAGATTGCAAAAGTGTAATCCCATCCTCACCTCTAACCAATTTAATGTTTAGAATAACATCAGCCACTCCCAGATCTTTCATATCAAAGTTTTGAGACAAGATGATTTGACCTCATTTATCACACTATGTTTGTCCCAAAAATCAAGATGTCATCCACATACAAACATAGAATAACTCCCTCACCCCCACCATAACGATAGTATACACATTTATCTGCCTCATTGACAGCAAAGCCTGCAGATGTCAGTGTTCTATCGAACTTCTCATGCCACTGCTTAGGGGCTTGTTTCAGACCATACAAAGATTTCAACAGTTTTAACACCTTGCCTTTTTGACCTTCTACTACAAATCCATCAGGCTGTTCCATGTAAATTTCCTCATCCAGCTCTCCGTTAAGAAAAGCTGTCTTAACGTCCATTTGATGAACGAGAAGACCATGTGAGGCAGCCAAAGCAAGTAGTACTCGAATTGTGGTCAGTCTAGCAACAGGTGAGTAAGTGTCAAAGAAATCTTCGCCTTCTTTCTGAGTATAGCCCTTGGCAACAAGCCGAGCCTTATATTTTTCAATAGTACCATCAGGCCTAAGCTTCTTTTTGAACACCCACTTGCACCCTACAGGTTTGCACCCATAAGGTTTATCTGTCAGCTCCCAGGTTCCATTAGCGATAATGGAATCCATTTCACTACGGACAGCCTCCTTCCAGTAGTCTGCATCAGGGGATGCATACGCTTCTGAAATAGACTTGGGAGTGTCGTCCACAAGGTACACAGTGAAATCATCACCAAAGGATTTGAATATCCTTTGTCTCTTGCTCCTTCTAGGAGCTCCACTGTCATCCTCCTCATTGACAAGTTCATGTGTATGTTCAAAAGGTTCAGGTGATGTGATTGAACTGGGAATTATTTCAGAAGGTTGACTAGTAGTGTTATGTGTATCCTTCATAGGAAAAATATTCTCAAAGAATGTTGCATCTCGAGACTCCATAATTGTACCAACATGCATGTCAGGTACCTCAGTTTTAACTATCAAAAATCTATAGGCAATGCTATGATTAGCATATCCCAGAAAAACGCAGTCCACAGTTTTAGGTCCAAGCTTGCGTTTCTTAGTTATTGGCACATTAACTTTCGCCAAGCACCCCCATGTACGCAAGTAAGAAAGTGATGGTTTTCTCCCAATCCATACCTCGTATGGTGTTTTGTCCTTATTTCTGTTAGGAACTCTATTTAATACGTGATTAGACGTTAGCAAAGCCTCCCCCCACCATGCCTTAGGTAATCCCGCAGTATCTAACATGGCATTCACCAAGTCAGTCAACGTGCGGTTTTTCCTTTCGGCAATCCCATTTGACTCGGGAATAAGGAGGCGTCCTCTCATGTATAATGCCATGTTCCTCACAAAATAAGTCAAATTCGTTTGAGAAATACTCTCCACCACGATCTGACCTAAGTCTTTTTATCTTTCTATTTAACTGGTTTTCAACTTCTGCCTTATAGATTTTAAAATAGTCTAAAGCCTCATCTTTCGTTTTCAATAAATACACATAACAGAACCTAGTTGCATCATCAATCAATGTCATGAAATATCGTTTTCCACCCTTCGTCAACACGCCATTCATCTCAGAAAGATCTGAATGCAGGAGTTCTAGTGGTGCCAAGTTTCTCTCCTCGGCAGCCTTGTGAGGCTTACGAGGTTGCTTTGATTGCACACAGCTATGGCATTTAGAACCTTTGGTGATGGAAACGTTTGGAATTAAATTCATACTGGAAAGCCGAGACATCAAACCAAAATTAATATGACATAGACGTGAGTGCCAAACATTAGCCTCATCATCCACACTGCCACAAATATGGTTTACAGTCTTATTGCAGAAATCTGAAAGGGAAAAGCGGAACAAGCCTCCGCACTCATAGCCTTTACCAATAAAATGTCCATGTTTAGACACGACTACTTTATTAGACTCAAATACCAACTTAAGCCCGTCTCTACATAAACGGGAGCCACTAACGAGATTCTTGTCTATAGAAGGGACATGCTGCACGTTCTTCAGCTGCACGATCTTTCCCGAAGTAAACTTCAGATCTACCGTGCCAACACCATGAACAGTAGCATGTGACCCATTCCCCATTAGGACGGAGGAATCTCGGGCGACCTGATAAGAAGAAAACAACGAAATATCAGCACACACATGTACATTAGCTCCTGTATCAATCCACCAATTGGTAGATTGACTAACTGAAAGAACAGTAGGTAAATTACCATACCCAGTCCCATCTCCAGTCTTGCCAATGGTCACGTTGACAGACTTAGAAGTCTGTCCTGCAGGTGCCTTCTTTCCTTTGCGTTGTGGGCACTTCTTGGCCATGTGACCAGGCTCACCGCACACAAAGCAAGTTCTATCATCCTGATTGTTGTTGTTCTTCTTCTTCTTGAAGTTGGTTGTCTGTTGGGCTTTAACAAATTTCCCTTTGTTCTTGTTGAGGGTTTCTGTACCACATTGGCACTAGACTGCCCTCCATCACCCTTAGACACAGCGTCCTTTTCCCGAGCTTTCTCCTCAATTTCAAGAGACCCAATCAGATTCTCAACAGAGTACTCTTGTCTCTTGTGTTTGAGTGCTGTTCCGAAATTCCTCCATGAAGAAGGTAATTTCGCAATAATACATCCAGCCACAAACTTGTCGGGTAAGGCACACTTC
Organism: Dendrocalamus latiflorus; assembly: GCA_017311315.1. Classification (NCBI taxonomy): domain Eukaryota; kingdom Viridiplantae; phylum Streptophyta; class Magnoliopsida; order Poales; family Poaceae; genus Dendrocalamus; species Dendrocalamus latiflorus. Next base: position 15,430,956 of record CM029672.1, read on the forward strand.
AGGAGTTCGAGTTCCTTGGCAATGGCCTGTATCTCATGAGCCTGATCTACTACAGAACGGTTATCAACCATCTTGTAGTCATGAAATTGCTCCATGACATACATGTCATTGCTGGCATCAGTAGCACCGTATTTGGAATTCAGTGCATCCCATAACTCCTTCGCGTCTGTCATGTGCATATACACCTCGCACAGACGGTCAGCAAGAACACTAAGAATGCATCCAACAAAGAGAGTAGTGGCAGTCTCGAATTCTTTCTGCTTTTCAGCATCAAGAACACCTTCAGGCTTGCCATTACTAACCCAGAATACATTCATAGCAGTAAGCCACAGAGTGACCCTATCTGCCATCTCTTAAAGTGCACACCGGAGAATTTATCCGGCCTCAGTGCATCGGCAAATCCAGCCATAGTAAAACCACAGTGCCTACAATAAGGTTTTTGGATTGTTGAAATATAAGCACATGTAGGTTTAATTTATTCCATAAATAATCATGACATCATGCACGCAAAATAACAGAACCATCACAGGCATAAAAGATCTAGACATGTAAACCAGGAAACTGTACATGAACAGATCTAATACGGAGAACATGACTGTTACGTACCGATGGTTCTGTTCTGATCGGTTTGCCGATGTAGACGCCGCAGGCACGGTGAGGATGACACGAAGTCGATGACGATTCGCCGAAGCCGAACGACGAGGAAGACGAGCCAGAGCTACAGCGAGCAGTCGCGCAGAGCGCTTCCCAAAAACCTTATTCGCCCTCTCCCGGTGCAGGACTTCGAAGGCGACGGTTCCGGAGACCTGCTCTCCCGAACGACAGTGCACGCCGGCGGACGGGACGGAGTAGACTACGTGGGACGGCGCAGCACAATGGATGGAGGAGGCAAAACCCTAGATTGATTTTCGCGTATTCTGTATGGAGGCGGCGACTCCGTATTTATAGAAAACCAGGACGCGTGATCAAGACGCCTGCACGTTCTCCATAACTCGTAACCGAACCGGATTAGTCGCGTAACCGATCCGGATTCACCGCCACACAAAACAGCAAAATAAAACTGCAAAAGGAAGCCGCGTCTGCGCAAGCACCTGGAGCGGATTTTGGCGGACCATTCACGCAGGTGCCGTGCGCCCGCGCCGCCCGCCCAGCCCAGCCCAGCCCGGCCCGGCCGGCGAGGCGAGGCGAGCGAGCGCGCGCGTGTTATCCTCTAGTTCTCTCCCACACATGCCTCAAGTGGCTAGGAGTGCACCATCCCTTTTAAGGTGGTCTTCCTCTCCTAGAACTAGCAATATGGTACTAAAGGTCACATGCATGCCTCCTTTGCATGAGTGGGCCTTTGAGATTTAATAGGAATTATTCTTATTATATGGGCTTGGCCCACATAATCCAACAAATTGAAGGGATTATATGAAGAGGTATAATATATGAAAAAGCCAAAGTTAGAGTACTTCCCTCCAACATGTTATTATCCCACCCAAAGGTTTTTGAAATAGAACTAACTCGAGGAAGTTCCCATGCTCACCCTTGACCATGGGCACGGCTGTTCAAACAGTTTATACTCTGCAGATACTGCACATCTTTACCCACAAGAGACAATCGACCTGATAGTCCTACACGATTCTTTTAAGTCATATAGATCGAGTGACTGTCATGTAGCTTTTCGTAGTTACCTCGCCCCATTACCAGCCCACCCATATTAATATTTTCCTACCTGAGGTAGGTCTTCATAAGTTGTGCGGGAAGTTATACCCTAACATCTAGCACAACTGGACTACGACGTTCCATAGTGCTAGTGAAATGGGTACACATCACCCTAGATGGTGTCCCATTCATGCCGGACCTCGGTTCACCCATGCACACTCCACTCTCCCACTAGTGAAATGACTCTGAGGTCTGATAACCCTACTTGGCCCAGTTGCATTTTGCAGACTTGTGGTTGTATTGTTTTACAATAAGAGGTCATCATAAGATTAAGTCCTTAATTTATCTGGGTGGTTCATACCACAAACCACAATTCCTTGTGCGACATCGGCACCAGCCTCTTTTACCATCCAAGCAAATAGGTTTAGCAAGTTTTTAGAGTTTTGGGAAGCATAAATAATGTTATCATAAATTATCAGTCACTTACATCCCATAACTGTCCCAAATCAAGATTTTATTAAAGATTGATGATCAGGGTAAGCTAGTGCCATGGACTTGACAAGATTAGCATAGCATTTAAATATGACTTATAGCTAGTAAGGTTAATATTATTTTGTAGGGTGACAAGGTTCATGGAATCAATTATCAAGGTTGTCATAATTATAATAGTAAATCAACAAGTGGGTGTGTAACTACCTTAAGAGTAACATACATTTGCATAAGAAATAGAGCATGCAATTTTGCTAATTTAAATGAACATAATTTGCATGAAATATAGGATCAAAATGTCGACTCACCTGGATCACAAGTTGGTTGGTCTTACTGCTCTTGTGAGGCTTCAATCTGGGGCTTATTCACATCTTTGAACTCTACTCGGATGAACGCACCAAAAAGCAAACAACAGGCAAAGTGAACAAATAAATACCAAAATAAAATATAGATAACTCTAAACTGAACAAACTAGCACCAACATATAGAGCTTGATTTTAGAAAATTTTAGAAACAAGTTTCGCTAGATTTGGAGCTAAGACGAGAGAGAATAAGCTCTTCAAAGTTTATTTCAAGGAAAAATACCAAAAATAACTAGAGGAGAGAGAGCCATCTCTCTGATAGGTGGGGCCTGCCCATTTTAAAATCATTTTTCAATTATCTTTATTCTTAAAATCTCAGTGAATGACATGTGGGGCCCACGAGTTAATTAAATTAAAGAAATTTATTCTTAAATGAAAGGCCTAGAGACTAACATGTGGGGCCTGGTATTGTGCAAATGGTGCTTCGGCCCACATGTTAGTGGCCTAGGTTTTTAAACCAAACCAGGTTTTGAAAGAATCTTAACCGAGGTAGGGCCCGTATGTCAGCCTAATGATTAACTTAAACTGGCACAGGGGCCCACCGGTCAGCCATTGCTTAACCAAGGGTTGAGAAGGTCATCAGCCCACTAATTAAAATGATGGATGCCTAATTATGCCGCTACAGTGCCCCCTCCCCGGCTGACCATGGTGAAGCTCACTGGCGACGGAGGGGGGAGCGGCGGACGGCGACGATGGTTGAAATGGGTGCCTGAGGCCTGCTCACACACAAGGGCGAGATGGTGTGGTCTAATTTGGACCCTACAGCCATCGACAATGAGCCGAGTGGTGGTGGAAGGGACGGCAATGACACGACGGAGCTAGGAGCCATTAGGGCCCAATTCCTACCAGAGATAGCATTAAGAAGGGGAATGGAGCTCACCGGGAGGGGTAGTTGAGGTTGGGGGAGGATGGCATGAGATGGCAATGAGGAGCTGATCGGTGGTAAGGAAGAAGACATTGCGAGCTCGCCAGAGGGGTGGAGGGAGCCCGGTGGTGGTCAGAATGACTTCAGGAGTCTTGGAGGAGCTTCGAGAGCTGACAATTGGATCAGAGCTCAGTGGATTGCCAAGGGGGCTGGGAGTCAGAGCTAGGAAAGATGACAGCCGAGTGCCCTACAGGGGGGAAGCCAATTAGGCTGGGCAAGAGCACGAGAGGAGTAGGGCGATCACAGGGGAAGCTCGGTGTGGTTAGAAGTTCACCGAAGGAGGCTATTGACGATGACTGCCGGAGGTAGAAGCTCACGGTGTTAAACTTTGGGTCTCCTAGGGTTAAGATCTAGCGGGGTTCCTTTCTATTGCATTCGGGTTCTTGAGAGATACACTGAGAGGGAGTGAGGTACTGACCGTCGGACGTAGAAGAAGAAGAAGTGGCCATCGCGGTGGTCGGTGAAGAGAGGCGGAGCTCCTTGGCGGCGGCGCGTCCCGGGCGGCGGGGTTCTCCTGGCGGCCGGTGGTCTGGAGAAGAGGCAAAGGAGCCGATGGTGCTTCCCGTCGCTGGAGCGCCTCCCTCTAGATCGGTTAGGGTTTTCCGGTGGAGCTGGCGGCGGCACGGTCAACCTCGTCAGTTGTGCCGCCCCGGCCCCCACCTCTTTATATGGCGCTGGCGACAGGGGCCCATCAGCCATTAGGGCTGGGCGCCCCCGATCAGGGCGCGAGCAAGGGGGCCCATTTGGCCGTTGGGCCAAATGGGTTGAGATCATTCTAACATTCTCCCCCTTGATCTCAATCTATACTTTATCTTTAATTACTTTTGCCTTTACACATTCCATCACAGATTAGTGTATAGAACATGTCTCATCGTCACGGTCAATCGCCGATAGATTCAACAGCTACAATACACCTCTCTGTTCTGAAATAGTTACTTTAATCTTTTGGGCCATCTTTTAGTCCAGGAATCATAGGCTTTCCCTTAAACCCATGCCGGCTACATGTTCTCTGAACACGTTGGGTGGTAAGCCTTTAGTAAGCGGATCCGCTAACATCTTTGCGGTACTTATGTGCTCAAGACTTATAATTTGATCCCGAACTTTATCTTTCACAACATAGTACTTTATGTCAATGTGTTTGGCAGCACCACTTGACTTATTGTTGTGGGCATACGTTACTGCGGGTTCATTATCGCAGTACAACTTAAGTGGTCTATTGATGTCGTCAACCACTTTTAAACCGGGTATGAACTTCTTTAGCCAGTTCACCTGCCCCGTAGCCTCATAACATGCTACAAACTCGGCATACATTGTGGACGATGTAGTGACGGTTTGCTTTGAGCTTTTCCACGATATAGCTCCTCCAGCGAGAGTGAATACATATCCGGATGTAGACTTTCTATCATCTCCCGCAAAATCAGAATCTGTATACCCCACTATATGGAGTAAATCTGATCTTCTGTATGTCATCATGAGGCCTTTTGTTCCTTGCAAATAACGCAAGACTTTCTTTATCAATTTCCAATGTTCTATTCCAGGATTGCTCTGGAATTTGCCAAGTAACCCGGTAACAAACGCTAAGTCAGGGCGTGTGCACACTTGAGCATACTGTAAGCTTCCGACAGCTGAAGCATATGGAACCGCTTTCATTTGATCGATCTCATACTGGTTCCTGGGGCATTGAAAATCCCCATATCTGTCGCCCTTGACTATAGGTGCAGGTGATGGACTACATTTATGCATACCAAATGTTCTTTAAGACTTTCTCTATGTATGCCTTTTGTGACAGTCCCAATACCCCTTTGTTTCTATCTCGGTGAATTTCGATCCCTAGAACGAACGAGGCTTCACCAAGATCTTTCATATCGAAGTTTGAGGATAAAAACTTCTTTGTCTCCAGTAGCAGACTGACATCACTACTAGCCAGTAGGATATCATCCACATACAGGATTAGGAAGATAAACTTCCCATCTTTAAACTTTGCATAAACACAGTTGTCCTCTACATTCTCTTTAAACCCAAATTTTCTTATTGTACTGTCAAACTTCGAGTACCATTGTCTTGAAGCTTGCTTTAACCCATAAATCGATTTCTTTAGGCGGCATCCCATTCTTTCATTTCTTTCCACGACAAAACCTTTCGGTTGTGCCATGTAAACATTTTCCTCCAAATCCCCATTAAGAAATGCCGTCTTTACATCCATCTGATGTAACTCTAAATCATAATGTGCTACTAATGCCATTATGATTCTGAAGGAATCTTTACATGAGACTGGAGAAAATGTCTCATTGTAATCAATCCCTTCTCTTTGCGTAAAGCATTTTGCCACAAGTCGCGCTTTATATCTTTTCTACATTCCCTTGGGAGTCATGTTTAGTCTTGTAGACCCATTTACAGTCTACTGTTTTGGCTCCTTTAGGAATAATTTCCAAGTCCCAGACTTTATTAGTCTTCATGGACCTCATTTCCTCTTCCATGGCCTCAAGCCATTTTGAGGAATTTTCGCTTCTCATGGCTTCTCATCAGAAATAGCTGATCTTCTTACTCTTTGAGACCTCCTCGGGGCCTCCTCATTTGGTACATCTACTGTTTGAGGCTGTTTGTTGCTCCCCCTCATCTGTGGCAGTTGGTTCTATATGATCCTGAAGAACAGGTTCTTCATTCTCATTCATTGTTGCCACGGGAGGAACAATAACAGGTACTGGCACCACAGTGTCTTGCACCGTCGGTGCAGCAACAGCAGGTAGTGTGAAGAATGGCTCTTGAATCATCGGAAGTGGGCGCAAACACCCGCTTCTCTTCAAGGTCAATCTCTCGAGCTACCATGCTCCCCCTCATCATTTCATCCTCTAAGAAGACAGCATGTCTCGTTTCTACAAACTTTGTGTATCTGTCTGGACAGTAGAAACGATAACCTTTTGACTTTTCAGGATAGCCAATGAAATGGCAACTTACTGTTTTGGGATCAAGTTTCCCAAGGTTTGGGTTAAATACTTTAGCCTCAGCAGGACTTCCCCACACACGTAAGTGATTTATTGAGGGAACTCTTCATGTCCACAACTCGTACGGTGTTTTGGGCACCGACTTACTAGGCACTCTGTTGAGAATATGAATGGCGGTTTTCAACGCCTCCATCCATAAACTCAATGGGAGTGTGGAGTAGCTCATCATACTTCGCGCCATATCCATCAGGGTACGGTTGCGTCTTTCAGCTACTCCATTTTGCTGAGGTTCGCCCGGCATAGAATACTGGGCCACTATTCCATTTTCCTGTAAAAAACCTCGCAAAAGGTCCAGGAACTTGTCCATATGGGGTATGTCGACCGTAGTACTCCCCCACGATCAGATCGGACTATCTTAATCTTTAAATCGTGTTGGTTTTCAATTTCAGCCTTAAATATCTTGAATTTATCCAAGGCTTCATTTCTTTGTTTGATTGGATAAATATATCCATAACGGGAGTAATCATCTGTGAATGTTATGAACGAGTCATATCCATCCACACTTTTCACAGGAAAAGTTCCACAAAAATATCTGTGTGAATAATTTGTAGAACTCCTGTGCTTCTTTTAGCGTCTTTCTTTATTTTCTTTACATATTTTCCTTTAATGCATTCTCTGCATTGTTCTAAGTCTGAGAACTCTAATGGAGGAAGAATATCATTCTTAACTAGTCTTTCTATTCTCCCCCTCGAAATATGGCCTAAACGACAGTGCCATAATTTCGACGATTCATTATGAGTTCTCTTTCGTTTTCTGTTTTTCATTGGAGACGAGGATTCAATCACTTTCTCGCACGCGACGTTCTCATTATCGCATACGACATTCACATCATCACATAATGACAACAAATAAAGCTCGTTCTGTAAAATGGCAAGACCAACACATTCTTTATTAAACATTATTTCACACTTGCCATTTCCAAAATTGCAATCAATTCTTTTCTTGTTATCCCTCACAGAACCACCATGTGAGGATTTGATTCTTTCTTCCTCTTGCACGCACATAGCTATGCACTTTTCCAAATCCCATTTCTCGGGCTGCATATTATAGTTGACAACAAAAGTGTCAAACTCTTTTGGCAAAGAAGCAAAAACCAAATGAATAAGGAACTCATCCTTGAGAGCCAAATCCATCGGTTTAAGTTTAGATGCCAAGTTGCTCATTCTAAGAATGTGCTCTCTTATGCCACTGCCACAACCAGAGTACCTTTCTGTCACAAGCTGCTTAATCAGCTGTGTAGTATAAGTCTTTGAAGAGCCAGTAAACTGACTCTTTATTTTCTCAAGGTACTCTGTGACAGTGTCACACTCTGCGATTGAGCCCACAATTGCAGGCTTAATCGTGTTCTTTATTACAGCCAAACATTTCTTGTTGTCAGTGACCCCACTTTTATGATCAAGATCATATGATATTGTTATGGGAGCATAGTCCCTCTGTCTGGTCTGCCAAACAGCATCAGCCTCATTTTCATCCCTCACCGGTGCCACAGGCTCTGTGGGACACGGTGTGGCGACACAATTCATATACAATGAGAACAATTAAACATCATAACAACAACTGCATGCCTTCGTTTCAACGTTGGTTAAAAATAAAACATACAGTTGTTTACACATTAAATCTACATCACCGTTGGGCAGAAATAGAAATAATGCATAAAAACATCAATTGAAACTATAATACTGTTAACAGCAGAATTATATGCCTTATTTCCAACATTGGTCAAAATACGACATACAATTTAAATCAATTTTATCTATACATTAAATCTACATCACCGTTGGGCAGAAATAGAAATAATGCATAAAATTCATCAATTAAAAAATTGTAATATTGTTATTATCAACGTTGGTCAGAAAATAACAATATCATAATTATCTGGGATTTATCTCTATTTTTTTTTTCAAAATTAAATTCTCCCGTTGGTTCGAATTTAATAATGAAAAAATCAATCAATAATATCTTTTGCAGCGGAAACTGTAATTATTCTAAAAATAATTCAATATTCAGAAGCAATATACAGTACACTTTTAATCTCTGGAAATAATTAACACGTTGGTGCAAAAATTTACAGAGAATTTGGATCAAATTTCATTGAAATTCATTAAAAATTGCTTCTGAAAATCATTATTATCAATAAAAATCCAATTTTGGATTTACTGTTCAATTCGGCCTTTTGGCCCATTCTTTCGGACGCGGCCCAGCCGGCCCGCTCAGCGCGCGGCCTCGGCGGCCTGGTCCGGCCACCGCGCGCGAGCGGCCAATCAGCCCAGCCAGGCGCGCGGCCCAGCCGAGTGCAGCGGCCCAGTTTCACACGCGCGCGCGCGGCGCCTCTTTCTCCCACGCGGGCTGAAATCCCGCAGGACATCTGCCGCTCTCGCGGCCCATTTGGCCCCCTATCTCGGCCGTTCATTTTGATCGCACGGCCAGGAGAAAAGACCGGCCGAACAAACCCGCCCCCAACCCTAACCCTAGAAGCATTTCGGTTCCATTCACCCGCAAAAAACGGATCAGGCGATGGGGTGGCGCGCGGGCTGGCGACCAAAAGAGGAGCGGCGGCGGCGCACGCCCACGAGGCGACGGCGGGGCGGCCCCTCAGCGCGCCCGCTAGGCGACGGCGGCCCCGAGAGGCGGCGACGACACCGCGGCCGATGGGGTCCCCGAAGCGGCGGCGAGCGCGCGGCGCCTGCGAGGCGGCGAGACGGCCAGCGGCGCGGCGGCCCCCGAAGCGGCTCGACGTCGGCTCGGCGGCGGCAGCCGGCCCCGGCGGCGCGCGTGAGTCCCTCTTTCCCCTTTTCTTTTCCCTTTTTTTTAATGTTTCTTTCCGATCCGAGGGGAGCTAGGGTTCGGGATTTTTCAATCTTTTCTTTTCCGCACGCCGGCCAACCGACGGCGTTCATCTGTTCTTTCCCCATCTAGATCTACCCTTAGGCTTGGCTCTGATACCATTGTTAAACTTTGGGTCTCCTAGGGTTAAGATCTAGCGGGGTTCCTTTCTATTGCATTCGGGTTCTTGAGAGATACACTGAGAGGGAGTGAGGTACTGACCGTCGGACGTAGAAGAAGAAGAAGTGGCCATCGCGGTGGTCGGTGAAGAGAGGCGGAGCTCCTTGGCGGCGGCGCGTCCCGGGCGGCGGGGTTCTCCTGGCGGCCGGTGGTCTGGAGAAGAGGCAAAGGAGCCGATGGTGCTTCCCGTCGCTGGAGCGCCTCCCTCTAGATCGGTTAGGGTTTTCCGGTGGAGCTGGCGGCGGCACGGTCAACCTCGTCAGTTGTGCCGCCCCGGCCCCCACCTCTTTATATGGCGCTGGCGACAGGGGCCCATCAGCCATTAGGGCTGGGCGCCCCCGATCAGGGCGCGAGCAAGGGGGCCCATTTGGCCGTTGGGCCAAATGGGTTGAGATCATTCTAACACACGGCAGAGGCGAGGTGAGCATGGAGGGAAAAAGGGAAACGAAGGGAGGTGGTGAAGGAAAGGAGGGTGACTCAGTGTGGCCTTTTTAAAGGCGGGAGACGGGGAGGTTGGCCATTGGCCATTAAGGCTCGGCGGGAGGTGGGCGGCACTATTGAAGAACAGTGGAGTGTAGAGGGGGCGAAACATGGTGCACAGGCACGAGAGGGAGTAGCGCCAGCTATGGGTAGGGGAGGGGTAAGTCCTGGCGCGCGCATGAGAGACAAGGTTAGCGGACCAGCCGGGACGATCGGGTCTTCCGCGCATGAGCGCAGCGGTGAGAGAGAGTGAAGGGGAGGTCAGAGCTAACCCAGGGGTGGTAGGCCTATGCGAACAAGGTGCGAACGAGGCACAAGGGAGAGGGAGCCAGCTCAGGGAGGAGAGGGGGAAACTGAGGACGGTGCGTAGCGGGAAGAGAGAGGGTGACGCGTGACGAAAGGCTGAGGGAAGGAGAGAGCTAGATCAAGGGAGGTACAGCGCGATGTTGACGTCGCCACGGGGTTGGCTCGGTGCAGCTGGTGTGGCATGTGCGGGTGCAGAGGAGGACAGGGAGGGGAGAAAGAAGAGAGATGAGGGGGGAACAGGCCAGCCTGGCTGAATGGGCTGAAGGCCGATTGGCCAGAAGGAGAGAGGGACCAGGGGAGGGGAGAAAAATGGGCCGAGGCCCAAAAGCTTTTTTGGAAAATTTTGAAATTCCAAGAAATTCGAGAAGAAAATTTGAAATTCAAACTTAAACTTTTTGCATTGAGCTCAAATTTTAGCTTTACACAAGCACATAACATGCCCAAAAATGGGATGTTACAGACAGCTTGTTATTGAAGGTAGCACAAGAGCTGACATAATAGTGGCTTCACTTGTTAGATCTCCGCTTTGGAAACATATAGATGTCATGCATCTAACAATGAACATGCGCCTCACAAATCCTACTTTATCCCTGCAAGAAAAAATTGACATGCGGGACTACGCCCAATGGATATTTGATATAGGTCAAGGTCAAGTACCAACACATACACAACCAGGAAGTTCATATCTATAATGGATTCATATACCGAAGACTTATTGGTGAGGGCAAAAGGCGATATGATCTACGCAATAACCAATATTATGTACTAAGATTTTCACATCAACTACAATGACTACACCTATTTGGCTCAGCGTGCTATCGTTTGCCCTGTGAATTTCGTTATTGATGAGATCAATAGTACCATGCTCGATAGACTACCTGCAGAGAGCAAAACCTATTTGAGTTACAATACAATTGCCAATGCACACGAACAACCTATAGACATCGATGTTTTATATCCACCGGAATTTCTTAATTCAATCATCTTAAACAATTTCACCCAATATTCCCTATCTCTCAAGATCGGTGCACCAGTTGTACTTCTTTGAAATATCAACCAAACTCTTGGTTGATGCAATGGTACAAGACTTATACTAACTAGATTGGGTGACCGAATTCTCGAAGGAAAGATCACAACTAGAATGCATGTTGGCGAGATGGTTTCCATACCACAGATTGTCCTTAACGGAACAAATCCAAGATGGCCATTCACTTTGCGACGACGCCAGTTTCCGATTAGACTTTGCTATGAAATGACTTAAACAAGTGCCAAGGCCAAACATTAGCCAAAGTAGGAATCTATCTCAGAAATCCTGTCTTTACACATGGCCAGCTTTATGTTGTTGTTTCCAGTGCCACATCGAAGAATGGTTTGGCAATATTAATAGAAAATGCAGATGGAACAATAGGCTCAATAACGAAGAACAAAGTTTACCACGAAATACTGTCCTTGCTTTAATTATCAGTGCAATCCTTGCAATATGGGGCTATTTCAGGAACTGCATCCCAAAATTATTTACCTATGCTAATACAAGACAAAGCAATCTCAGCAGCATAGAATATAGTTTATCATGGAATGTTCTCACTTTAGTTGCTACAACATCCTTGACAGTGAGTATCGATCACAATATAGCACTATGTATGTATCTCTATTTATATCTAGTTGTTTGCTTATTTAGAATGCCTGTTGTTTTACAAGACCTCTGTTTCTTCGTATTATTTTTTTAGTGTATCAAAATGGGCATCTATTTTGCATGCGTTCCACAGTCACTGCCACCTATTTAATATCTAATCCAGATGTCCGTTAGCTAATTGGAACCGTACCGTGTGGTAATTTGAACCTTACCACTTGGCGCCTATGCTGTCCTGCCATCTCTTACTTTAAGCATTCTCTTTACAGCAATTGCTATCCTTACACCCACTGGTTTTACCAATTTTTACCCTCATGAAACAGCTGTCTATCTTTACGAAAACAAACTTAATTTTATCTACAGATGGAGTACAGCTTGCTAAAAGACATTACTTAAGAATCGCATCTCGATGGCATGTGCATGTAAGATTAACTCGGTTTTCTGAATACATCGATGACAGCAAACCAAACTGAATCTTATGCCTAGACATGGTTTTACTTGATGAGCAGGTATATTCAGCAACATATCTTCTAACATTTCTACATCCAGCTAAGTAAATGCTGCCCATCGAACAATTTGCTTCTTCTTACAGGGTACTATGATGGAAGCACAGGTGCCAGAACGTCATATACGGTACTTGCTCCATTGTTAAAAGAAGAATCGGAGTATTATATGGAGTATTTTGAAGTCACTAATGCAAGCAAATTATCAACCTGTTGATAATGGTATTATGGCTAGATTCACCGCTCACACCAAAGTCAAAGAAATTACACCTATTCCAGAAAGATTCCCCTTATATGCCTATAATCTTGCCTCATTTGGCCTTGCCGCCGCTGGAGCATGCCGCCGGAGGCTTGTGTTGGATTATGTGGGCCAAGCCCATATAATAAGAATAATTCCTATTAAATCTCAAAGGCCCACTCATGCAAAGGAGGCATGCATGTGACCTTTAGTACCATATTGCTAGTTCTAGGAGAGGAAGACCACCTTAAAAGGGATGGTGCACTCCTAGTCACTTGAGGCATGTGTGGGAGAGAACTAGAGGATAACACGCGCGCGCTCGCTCGCCTCGCCTCGCCTCGCCGGGCCGGGCCGGGCCGGGCCGGGCCGGGCTGGGCTGGGCTGGGCGGCGCGGGCGCACGGCACCTGCGTGAATGGTCCGCCAAAATCCGCTCCAGGTGCTTGCGCAGACGCGGCTTCCTTTTGCAGTTTTATCTTTTGCTGTTTTGTGTGGCGGTGAATCCGGATCGGTTACGCGACTAATCCGGTTCGGTTACGAGTTATGGAGAACGTGCAGGCGTCTTGATCACGCGTCCTGGTTTTCTATAAATACGGAGTCGCCGCCTCCATACAGCACTACGCGAAAATCAATCTAGGGTTTTGCCTCCTCCATCCATTGTGCTGCGCCGTCCCACGTAGTCTACTCCGTCCCGTCCGCCGGCGTGCACTGTCGTTCGGGAGAGCAGGTCTCCGGAACCGTCGCTTTCGAAGTCCTGCACCGGGAGAGGGCGAATAAGGTTTTTGGGAAGCGCTCTGCGCGACTGCTCGCTGTAGCTCTGGCTCGTCTTCCTCGTCGTTCGGCTTCGGCGAATCGTCATCGACTTCGTGTCATCCTCACCGTGCCTGCGGCGTCTACATCGGCAAACCGATCAGAACAGAACCATCGGTACGTAACAGTCATGTTCTCCGTATTAGATCTGTTCATGTACAGTTTCCTGGTTTACATGTCTAGATCTTTTATGCCTGTGATGGTTCTGTTATTTTGCGTGCATGATGTCATGATTTATTTATGGAATAAATTAAACCTACATGTGCTTATATATTCAACAATCCAAAAACCTTATTGTAGGCATTGTGGTTTTACTATGGCTGGATTTGCCGATGCACTGAGGCCGGATAAATTCTCCGGTGTGCACTTTAAGAGATGGCAGATTAGGGTCACTCTGTGGCTTACTGCTATGAATGTATTCTGGGTTAGTAATGGCAAGCCTGAAGGTGTTCTTGATGCTGAAAAGCAGAAAGAATTCGAGACTGCCACTACTCTCTTTGTTGGATGCATTCTTAGTGTTCTTGCTGACCGTCTGTGCGAGGTGTATATGCACATGACAGACGCGAAGGAGTTATGGGATGCACTGAATTCCAAATACGGTGCTACTGATGCCAGCAATGACATGTATGTCATGGAGCAATTTCATGACTACAAGATGGTTGATAACCGTTCTGTAGTCGATCAGGCTCATGAGATACAGGCCATTGCCAAGGAACTCGAACTCCTGAAGTGTGCCTTACCCGACAAGTTTGTGGCTGGATGTATTATTGCGAAATTACCTTCTTCATGGAGGAATTTCGGAACAGCACTCAAACACAAGAGACAAGAGTACTCTGTTGAGAATCTGATTGGGTCTCTTGAAATTGAGGAGAAAGCTCGGGAAAAGGACGCTGTGTCTAAGGGTGATGGAGGGCAGTCTAGTGCCAATGTGGTACAGAAACCCTCAAACAAGAACAAAGGGAAATTTGTTAAAGCCCAACAGACAACCAACTTCAAGAAGAAGAAGAACAACAACAATCAGGATGATAGAACTTGCTTTGTGTGCGGTGAGCCTGGTCACATGGCCAAGAAGTGCCCACAACGCAAAGGAAAGAAGGCACCTGCAGGACAGACTTCTAAGTCTGTCAACTGACCATTGGCAAGACTGGAGATGGGACTGGGTATGGTAATTTACCTACTGTTCTTTCAGTTAGTCAATCTACCAATTGGTGGATTGATACAGGAGCTAATGTACATGTGTGTGCTGATATTTCGTTGTTTTCTTCTTATCAGGTCGCCCGAGATTCCTCCGTCCTAATGGGGAATGGGTCACATGCTACTGTTCATGGTGTTGGCACGGTAGATCTGAAGTTTACTTCGGGAAAGATCGTGCAGCTGAAGAACGTGCAGCATGTCCCTTCTATAGACAAGAATCTCGTTAGTGGCTCCCGTTTATGTAGAGACGGGCTTAAGTTGGTATTTGAGTCTAATAAAGTAGTCGTGTCTAAACATGGACATTTTATTGGTAAAGGCTATGAGTGCGGAGGCTTGTTCCGCTTTTCCCTTTCAGATTTCTGCAATAAGACTGTAAACCATATTTGTGGCAGTGTGGATGATGAGGCTAATGTTTGGCACTCACGTCTATGTCATATTAATTTTGGTTTGATGTCTCGGCTTTCCAGTATGAATTTAATTCCAAACGTTTCCATCACCAAAGGTTCTAAATGCCATAGCTGTGTGCAATCAAAGCAACCTCGTAAGCCTCACAAGGCTGCCGAGGAGAGAAACTTGGCACCACTAGAACTCCTGCATTCAGATCTTTCTGAGATGAATGGCGTGTTGACGAAGGGTGGAAAACGATATTTCATGACATTGATTGATGATGCAACTAGGTTCTGTTATGTGTATTTATTGAAAACGAAAGATGAGGCTTTAGACTATTTTAAAATCTATAAGGCAGAAGTTGAAAACCAGTTAAATAGAAAGATAAAAAGACTTAGGTCAGATCGTGGTGGAGAGTATTTCTCAAACGAATTTGACTTATTTTGTGAGGAACATGGCATTATACATGAGAGGACGCCTCCTTATTCCCCCGAGTCAAATGGGATTGCCGAAAGGAAAAACCGCACGTTGACTGACTTGGTGAATGCCATGTTAGATACTGCGGGATTACCTAAGGCATGGTGGGGGGAGGCTTTGCTAACGTCTAATCACGTATTAAATAGAGTTCCTAACAGAAATAAGGACAAAACACCATACGAGGTATGGATTGGGAGAAAACCATCACTTTCTTACTTGCGTACATGGGGGTGCTTGGCGAAAGTTAATGTGCCAATAACTAAGAAACGCAAGCTTGGACCTAAAACTGTGGACTGCGTTTTTCTGGGATATGCTAATCATAGCATTGCCTATAGATTTTTGATAGTTAAAACTGAGGTACCTGACATGTATGTTGGTACAATTATGGAGTCTCGAGATGCAACATTCTTTGAGAATATTTTTCCTATGAAGGATACACATAACACTACTAGTCAACCTTCTGAAATAATTCCCAGTTCAATCACATCACCTGAACCTTTTGAACATACACATGAACTTGTCAATGAGGAGGATGACAGTGGAGCTCCTAGAAGGAGCAAGAGACAAAGGATATTCAAATCCTTTGGTGATGATTTCACTGTGTACCTTGTGGACGACACTCCCAAGTCTATTTCAGAAGCGTATGCATCCCCTGATGCAGACTACTGGAAGGAGGCTGTCCGTAGTGAAATGGATTCCATTATCGCTAATGGAACCTGGGAGCTGACAGATAAACCTTATGGGTGCAAACCTGTAGGGTGCAAGTGGGTGTTCAAAAAGAAGCTTAGGCCAGATGGTACTATTGAAAAATATAAGGCTCGGCTTGTTGCCAAGGGCTATACTCAGAAAGAAGGCGAAGATTTCTTTGACACTTACTCACCTGTTGCTAGACTGACCACAATTCGAGTACTACTTGCTTTGGCTGCCTCACATGGTCTTCTCGTTCATCAAATGGACGTTAAGACAGCTTTTCTTAACGGAGAGCTGGATGAGGAAATTTACATGGAACAGCCTGATGGATTTGTAGTAGAAGGTCAAAAAGGCAAGGTGTTAAAACTGTTGAAATCTTTGTATGGTCTGAAACAAGCCCCTAAGCAGTGGCATGAGAAGTTCGATAGAACACTGACATCTGCAGGCTTTGCTGTCAATGAGGCAGATAAATGTGTATACTATCGTTATAGTGGGGGTGAGGGAGTTATTCTATGTTTGTATGTGGATGACATCTTGATTTTTGGGACAAACATTAGTGTGATAAATGAGGTCAAATCATACTTGTCTCAAAACTTTGATATGAAAGATCTGGGAGTGGCTGATGTTATTCTAAACATTAAATTGGTTAGAGGTGAGGATGGGATTACACTTTTGCAATCTCATTATGTGGAAAAGGTCTTGAGCCGTTTTGGCTTTTCTGACAGCAAGCCTTCTCCAACACCTTATGATCCTAGCGTGTTACTTCGTAAGAATAAGAAAATTGCTAGGAATCAGCTGGAATACTCCCAGATAATTGGCTCACTAATGTACTTAGCTAGTGCAACAAGGCCAGACATCTCCTTTGCTGTGAGCAAATTGAGTCGGTTTACATCTAACCCAGGAGATGATCACTGGAAGGCGCTTGAGCGAGTGTTGCGCTATCTGAAAGGTACCTCGAACTTTGGACTTCATTATACTGGGTACCCGTCGGTGCTGGAGGGTTATAGTGATTCCAACTGGATCTCTGATGCTGATGAGATCAAAGCCACCAGTGGATATGTTTTCACTATTGGTGGTGGTGCTGTTTCATGGAGGTCTTGCAAACAGACCATTTTGACGAGGTCAACCATGGAAGCAGAGCTTGCGGCACTAGACACTGCTATTGTTGAGGCAGAATGGCTACGAGATCTATTGATGGATCTACCTACGGTGGAAAAGCCAGTGCCAGCTATCCTTATGAACTGTGATAATCAAACCGTTATCGCTAAAGTGAACAGTTCTAAGGATAATATGAAATCGTCCAGGCATGTTAAGAGACGATTGAAGTCTGTCAGGAAATTGAGAAACTCCGGAGTTATAACCTTGGATTACATCCAAACAGATAAAAACCTGGCAGATCCCTTTACAAAGGGACTATCACGGAATGTGATAGATAGTGCATCGAAGGAGATGGGTATGAGACCCATGTGAGTTATCTATGGTAGTAACCCAACCTATGTGATCGGAGATCCCGTGAATTAGGATCTGGGAAAAACAAGCCATTAGTTAACTGAAGGAGAGTAATTTCAACCCTCTCTATGTGAAGATGCAATACTCTCAGAAACTGCAAGGCAGGTTGACTAAGGTCTTAATGTGTTCCATTGGCTTTTAGAAGCGAAGACGCTATCCTGCAGAGCGTTCTTGAAAGAACACACCTATATGAGCCCGACTGTTAGTCGCAGTCTATGGAGATTTTGGGTAATCTCCTACTAAGCTCATGAAGAGACCAAGGAGTATGACTTATACGCTCCAACCGAGGGGTAGCCTACTGGCGGCCTAGTATCAGTTAAGTCTTTAAGTGAAGCTTGCTTGCACCAAACTTGCAATTCAAGGCATAGTCCATTGTTCAAGTTGTGAGTAAGTGTAGCTTGGAGTTCTAGGTGGATGTTCAACCTTAATCGGTCTCCATCGAAATACTGATATATAAACAGTACATTGGAATTCAGGCAAATCTCTGTGGGACTTTGAGATCTGGTGGGGGATTGTTGGATTATGTGGGCCAAGCCCATATAATAAGAATAATTCCTATTAAATCTCAAAGGCCCACTCATGCAAAGGAGGCATGCATGTGACCTTTAGTACCATATTGCTAGTTCTAGGAGAGGAAGACCACCTTAAAAGGGATGGTGCACTCCTAGTCACTTGAGGCATGTGTGGGAGAGAACTAGAGGATAACACGCGCGCGCTCGCTCGCCTCGCCTCGCCGGGCCGGGCCGGGCTGGGCTGGGCTGGGCGGGCGGCGCGGGCGCACGGCACCTGCGTGAATGGTCCGCCAAAATCCGCTCCAGGTGCTTGCGCAGACGCGGCTTCCTTTTGCAGTTTTATCTTTTGCTGTTTTGTGTGGCGGTGAATCCGGATCGGTTACGCGACTAATCCGGTTCGGTTACGAGTTATGGAGAACGTGCAGGCGTCTTGATCACGCGTCCTGGTTTTCTATAAATACGGAGTCGCCGCCTCCATACAGCACTACGCGAAAATCAATCTAGGGTTTTGCCTCCTCCATCCATTGTGCTGCGCCGTCCCACGTAGTCTACTCCGTCCCGTCCGCCGGCGTGCACTGTCGTTCGGGAGAGCAGGTCTCCGGAACCGTCGCTTTCGAAGTCCTGCACCGGGAGAGGGCGAATAAGGTTTTTGGGAAGCGCTCTGCGCGACTGCTCGCTGTAGCTCTGGCTCGTCTTCCTCGTCGTTCGGCTTCGGCGAATCGTCATCGACTTCGTGTCATCCTCACCGTGCCTGCGGCGTCTACATCGGCAAACCGATCAGAACAGAACCATCGGTACGTAACAGTCATGTTCTCCGTATTAGATCTGTTCATGTACAGTTTCCTGGTTTACATGTCTAGATCTTTTATGCCTGTGATGGTTCTGTTATTTTGCGTGCATGATGTCATGATTTATTTATGGAATAAATTAAACCTACATGTGCTTATATATTCAACAGCTTGTGCGGGTGCTAGGAAGGCGGCGGCGGGGCTCTCTCGTCTGGATCTGGACGGCGGTTTCTAGATCTGGGCGACGGTGTCGAGGCGGCAGGGCCCCTGTGGTGGTCGCCGACAGAGGCTGTGCGGCGTGGGCGGCGGTCGGGGCCGGAGGGCGCCTTCGGGCGTGAGGGGGTGTGGGGGCGGAGTTGGCGCGCTCATGGAGCGGTGTCGAGGAGGCGCGGAGGCGGGGACGAGGTTGCCGGTCTTTGGCGTGCGTCTCCGGAGTGCTGGCGCCCGGATCTGGGTGAGCTCGGGTCCGGCGGCGGTGCTGAGTCCCGGCTCAAAGAGGGGCGCCGGAGCCCGGCCTGGGTTTGGCTGGAGGCCAGGTTTCGGCGGCTGGTGGTGGTGGAGGCGGATGGCGAGAGGGAGGTGGTGGCGGCTGAGTCCGTGGCGGCCGGCCAGCAGCGTCGAGGGGGCGGAGACCCGTGGCGGCTCGGCGGCACCGTGGACGCCGAGTCCCCAGCGAGCGTGAGGGTCTCCGTCGGAGACATTCCGCACTGTACCTTCTCGCGTCGCTTGACCTGCTAGCCGGTGCCAGGAGTTCGGTGAGGGGTTCGCGATTTTGGCCTCTGGAGGGCGAAGTCAGTTCCGACGAAGAAGGTTTGAAGGCTTGCCGGAGCTCTTCTCCGTCGAGTCATGAGTTTGTGCAAGTTGCATTTCGAGCTGGGTTCACGGTGGATGATTTGGTAGAGGAGGAAGATCAACGCCGGCGGCAGAGGCTGAGGTGCGGCAGGAAGTGTGGCTGCTGGGATCCCTGGCGTGACGTTGCTCGAGCAGGAAGGCATGGCGCGGCGGTGGGTGACTTAGTACGCCGATGGCCGTAGTCTTGATCCGTAGCTCTTGTCCCTGGATCAGTTCGATGGTGGCGCGTAGGCGTTGCGTAGTGGTTTCTTCATTGGCGGTCATTGCAGGAAGCGGCTCGTCGTGGAGTTCAAGGGTGGCTATGCCATGGCCTTGAGGTGTGCAAGACCTCGGTGTGTTGGTGGCGGTCTTCTTTGTGTGTGGATAGTGCGTGAGTGCGGTGGAGGTGCTGGCGAAAGCTTTGCCGATGTTCCTACTGGTCTCGACAACTATGACGCCTTTGGGCGCCATTTTCCTTCTTGGAGGGTTGTCTTGGCACTCCATAGCCCTCATGTTTACTGTTCTCCAGGTGAAAGCCTTGTCTCGGTGAGGCGGGCGGCGTCGGCGACCCTCGTCGCCTCTTCGGAGACGTCGCCTCGGAGGTTCATCTTCACGCAAGGTAGACCGAAGTTAGGGTGGCTCAGTTGGAGGAGGTTAGGGGCTTGGTTGAAAGTAAGGACGGAGAAGAAGTTCTGAAGCTTAGTCTTTCTAACTTTTTCATAGTCCTTGAGCTCTGTTTCTTTCTGTTGTGTACTCCTCAGTGTTGAGGCTTTGAGCCTAAGAGCTCGTGTAACATTTGGCTGTATATATCCTATGTGGATATAGAGGCCGGATTTTATATCCTTTATCTAAAAATAATCTTGCCTCATTTGAGACCCTCAGGACCAGAGCGAATGCCTATAATTGAATTGTTCTAGGGTCTCATGGAGCATGAGTACGAGTTTTCCTATAGAACACATGTGTGAATTGTGATTAAATAAGGCACATCGCACTGTTCCTATGAATCGAACTTGGGTAGGTTTGAACAAACACCCTCATTCCCACTGGAACATCCTTAATTTGAGGCTCCATTTGGAAGTGCCAAATTGGAACACGGGGGTCCAAAGAAATTTTAGAGGGTTTGCATGCTTCGTGCATAATTCTAGCATCTCCTATTATATTATTGAAAGAAGGTTAAAAGAAGCTAGCATATTCATTCTAAAAGGCTAGAAGTTTCTACATTAATCTGGTAAAAGGAAAGATATATACCGTTTATTTTGGTGGATCTAGATTGTAATAGTGCAAACAAATTAGATATATACTAGTGCTATAATAGTTGTATAAGAAATATAATTGTATTTGCTAGCAAAAACGTTATAATTGTATCACAAATACATCTCTATTATCAAATATAAGTATATATAGTAACTAGGCGTGCAATTGCACCAGAGAACATAAAGATTTTTCTGAATCAACAATAGATGATAAGTCCTAGACTGCAGTGACCTATTCGGGGCACAAGGATCCGAAACATTTTATTGCGAAGATTTGTCAATAATTTCGGGGCAAATGTATATCCTCGGTGCTGTCACCACTTGATACAAGAGCCCGATATAGATCTAATAATAATATACCTACGGTTGCAAGTGTTTCATGTTCATGTTGTATTTTCAAGATATAACTTACATCTGTCAATGGGTTGGATATGGTTCGAGATGGGTCAACCGACTGATTAACTCATCAAAGTCAATAATTTTTATTTACACAGGCGGCGCTAACATGAATGCAATATGGCTAGCTCGACACAGCACATCCTAATTTATATGAAAAATGTTATTACATGATGTCCATGGAAAACTTATAAACTTATCCCGTAAATGCCTGCATAAGGCATTGGATCCTGCAGCTTGCTCACTCTCGCCACCGTCATATTAGAATGTTATCCACTACTTAGCCGGCACAAACAAGATAAAAAAAGCAAAGAAAAAAAATAGTGATGTCAGTCTTGATCTTGTCATTTGTTTTCCTCTCATGATAATGTCACGGTCGAACTGTACCTGGCAAGTTGAATGGGTAACGAAAAATAGAGCGGTCAAATTCCCGGGGAAAAAGTATAACTTTTTTGCAGAATCATATTCAATCTAGCCTTGAATTTATTGGCTCCGGAGGGCAACTGAATCGTTGGAAATTGGTCTAGCCATGATAAAAATTTGATCGGATTGGGAAATACTAATATTTTCCTCTTCCTAATCTGTGTCCCCACTCAAATTAAAGGTGAATGGTGTAGAGTTGGGGGTTGTCCATTGGTCAATGGTCAATTGCTTCCGGGATTGATTTCACGATGTTCTTGCCAGCTTGAACTATTAGTTCATTTTTAGAACACAGGGATGTTGAAAGACTTCAACTGTCACTGAATCATTTCCTGTGAAATTTTGTTTAGAATGCAGAAATTTTACAGGAAGTAGTTCGATTCCTGTAAGAATTCGGAAAAATTATTGTGTTCCAAATGAGATCTAAAGTACTCTCATGGCGGTTTAGTTATCAATAAACCATTATTTTGATGCCTTAATTGTACACATCACAAATTCTCAGATCAATCAAACACAGTTCAAAGTTGGACTCCATTAATTTCAACGGTCAACAATTGGAACATGGTAAGCTTTCTCTTTGAAGGGTTTTAAATGATGTCAAGTTTGTCATCGACACATCCTATTTCAATCCATTCTACAGATCACATACTACTGCCACTACAATAAAAAGGCTATAACATACTACTGCCACTACAATAAAAAGGCTATAGCTATATCTTTAGACATCAATGAGAGTAACACAATTCAGCATCACTTTATCAGGTATTCAGTAGGCACCACAGATTGGAAGTGTTCAGAGGTGACAGCACAAATGCGAGCGATTTGCCCTTCACTGTGAAGAAATCTTCAATTATTCAACTGTAGACAGAAATGGATGTCTTCTTGGCTGGGAACACCACAGAGCAGGTCCGTGATTTCAAGATCAAGGGCAGCTACTTCGACAGATCCTGCATCTTTTAGCTTGGCAACTTGAACACCATGATTATGAATGCAAACTGAGCGGATAATTTCCATCCGACTGACTGACTAAAGGTTTATGGAGCAAATACGGAAGGGATAAATGGATACCTGACACTATTTGTGTCCGACTCCGATTCCGAAGAAAAAATACAGAATATGATACGGGATGAGTGATATCTGTCCATATATATATTTGTATGTCAAGTGATATGAGTAAATCTATTGTGATTTAAGAATGAAATAACAGATAGGCATATTGCCGCATCTAAACAAGCGAGAAATATTGAGTGCCCTCCCTTCGACATCTCGGCGATTAATCTTTTCGTGTTTGCTCTGAATCACTACTGTAGAAAAGGTCATCACAGATGGTTAAAAAACGTCATCATAAATGGTTTCATGAGCCGTTTGAGTTTATGGGTTAGTAATGACATGAGGTTATCACAGATGACTTTCGAACCGTCTATGATGCAGACTTTCATAGACAGTTTCACATATGGTTACAAGTTAATAACCATCTATGATATTATTTTCTATTCATAAATCTATTTCTATTTGTTGGCTAGCCTCAGGAAATGCTAGCCATGTCCTCTGAAACAGGTAGATCAACACAGTATATATATCCAATTCACATTCATTCATTTCAGAAACAAAAACATCAATTTCATAAATCAATTAACTAAAATGAAATAAATTATCCATCTATGAACAAATACACATATGAATAATTAAGCTCGATCTTATTATAGAGAAATTCATTTTATATTGTGGAACTTTCCATCTTTTATGACTTTAGAAATTATAAAGTACTCACACTGTTCTCGAATCTTTTTGAGGTCGACCTGTTCCAACAGAGTTGTAGCGATGGACACAACCTGTCGGTAGAAAGATCAATGTCGTGCATAAATATATAAATTGATAAATATGAAATAATTATCGTAAAATTGACAAACCTGATGATCAATATTGTTCTTCGCGGAATCGAGGAGTAGTTGCATATTGTGGCAAACATAGAATCCGTAGGTGTTGCCCCACAGCTACTGGTAGCACTGAAAAATAGAATTTGTTAGTTCAAGAGGCATTTCTACAAAGTATTATATATGATTAATGTGTTCTAGTGAATATCGGAAAATCTAGATCGTGTCGCAAAGCGTTGATCCCTTCATTGGATTTTCCTACCTTTGCAATGTACGTGTCGAACGACCTATGTGATTCTAAAAAGTTAACCTTAGTCATTGGGAAGGAAGGAAAGACTATAATAGAGTTATCTATGAAGGAAATGAGTTTACCTGTCGATTAATTATTGGACAACTGTGTAGTTAGTTTTGTTCTTCTTTAGGGAATCAAGATATATTATCATGTTCCATTTTGGTATACTTACAATTAGAATCTAGTTGAACCTACATAGTTGTATCATCATGGTCATTAAATCTAAGTTCGTGTTGCTTATAAAGTACAAATCAATAAGTATAGCCACTAGTACAGCTCTTACTCCTAGTTGCAGGGCATAAGTCTGACTTCCTTATTGCGGTAAGTCACCAGTGCCATCGTCATGTAATCCTGGATGAAGGATACATCCTCCTTGATGGTATCCATGGAGACCAAGCGTGGGTCGAAGAAACCAACCGGTTATTTCGTTAATCTAGCTTCAATCATCATGTATCTATATATATACACACAAAAGCAATGAGTTATATATGACATTTATCGGTATTACAATAATATAGACTGTGATTGTACACACTTACAATGTACAGCATCGAATAAGTGAGGCGTCGAGTGTGAAGAGAAAGAATAAGTCCTTGAAGGTCACTATGAAGACACAGTCATGAATATCGTGTTGAAGATAATGTAGCTTGAACTTGACGGTGAAACCAGAGTGTCATTGTTCCTCTGGCTTGTTGGCCTGTTCCATGTACCATGTATGCAATATCTGGTAAGCTAGTCCTAGGGTTAGGAGGCGCTCTTTCGGGACGATCAACGACTCGATTAGCATGAATTTTCAGACCAACAACAAGTAGGGGATATCATCATCAGTCTTCTTCGGTTTGCCTTGCCGCCTCGGCTGTAGGTCAACTTCACTGTAGTTGACCGGGCACAAGATGTAGATGCACCGCGCCCTTGCTGCATCTGAGCAGGTAGCTCCGGTGCAGATAGCCCCTATAGACTTGGCACTGGTGCAGGTAGCTTTGGTGCAGATCGCCCTTGTGGAATTAGCATCGGTGCAGATAACTCCTGTGGACTTAGCACCGGTGCAAATAGCTCTCGTGGACTTGGCACCGGTGTAGGAGCCTCCAGGTATATGTCCCCCTTGGGCCACTAGATGAATGTTCCAATGGCTTACTGTAAAGACACGACCTCGTCGTTTGGGAGCATTTGCAGTGGAACAACCTTGAAAATTGGTATAAACACTATCCATATTCACTTTTGCAAAACCTGGCATTAGGCATGCACCGTGCACCAAGGCCCCAGGCCAGGATGGATATGCCTAGCCTACGGAGGCATATCTCACTTGAAGCTTGCACTTCGTAGCCACCTACATAACGATACAAAATTAGCTACTCCAATAGGCCTATCAGTGGATCGAGCATTCACGAGATAATAATTATTACCAGGATGTTGTTGATAGAAAATTGGTTGTCATTTTCCGAGGTAGGTTGGATGTACAGCTACTCCGACGTTTAGGGGGCTGCCTAGCACAGGAGCGGAGGGGCTTCATGCTGATTTTTCCTATACCTTTCTATCTGATCTCTGACATACCTTTGCATCTCATCTCTAATGGATGTTGTGATGCCCTCTCGTAGCTGTGCCTCGCGCTCAACTTTGTCTCTCTTCCTACTTCGGTACGCTTCGGAGTCTTCTAAGAAACCATGTTTTCAAGGAACATAAGGACCAAGGCCTCTCATGCGACCCAGGTGCTCCTTGTTTTCCAGGGCCGCGGAGAGTATATCTCTCTCCCTGACTACTTGCAATGAGCCTTTGGAAGATTCTACACTCAGCGCTTCCTACAGGAGCCCGACATGTCATTTCACTCCCTATGAAGTTATGAAGTAATTACAAACTAGGTAGTCCGATATCTTACCAGGCGATGAGACACTTCCTCATTTGCGGAGTTTCAAAAGGAGATGGCCCCCAATGACACAGTAGATAACCTCACTCTTTTCCAGTTTTGGGTACGCTCATTAGGGATCCTGAGAAATGGCGAGGAGGTCTCCCGTAGGATTTCCTGCTCTTCCTCCTTCCTTCATTGCTGGATTTTGCCTGTATACCTAGCAGTGCTGAATCTGTGGGTGCGTGTTTTTTGGTTGGAGGGCCCTAGGCGCCGCATTTTCACTCCTAAACTTCTCTGTCGTCTTCATCGCTACAAACTCTTACTACTGCGGTTCCAAGAATGGATACTTATGGAAGGGCTCAGATCCTTCTCGATGTATTGCTTGACAAGCAAGCTCTTGAAGTCGTTCCATAGAGGCTTTGTGTTCTTTCGAGATCTCGAACAATTGAAAACTTCCGCCACCAGTTCATTTTTTTGAACTTCGGTCATGGTCTTCCATGAATCGAATGTGATCTCAATCCGCTCCCGTGTAACTATTCTGACCATTCTCTGGAATACGGACACTGCTCAGCGAGGATTGAGAGGGGTCCCAGACGCATCGATATCTATGATGGTAAATTAGCCCTTGTGCCTTTTCGATAGTCTTTTTCCTTTTTGGGATTTTGTAGAGGTTGGTGCATCACACGCATCTGGTGGCGATGTCGAAGAATGAGCGGATGACATATTAAAAAGATAATAGAAGTGAGCAACTCTAGTGGTCTTTTTGAGCCAATTCTTGGTAAATTTAGAATATGTTTCAAAAATCAATGTGCCAAGTCTTAATTTTCTTAAAAGCTATATAGGTAGCAAGTCTTACCACAGTTTAGATTCAATTTCTAAATGAATTTCAATGTGTTGAACGTTATTATTCCATGACTCATATTTCAAAGCCTATCTTTTAAGGGAAAAATGAAAATAAAAGTAACCCCTTGAGCAATATGAAAAGCGGTTTTAGCAATATTTTCATATTAATTCCGATTATAAAAAAGCACAATAAAGCATAAACACAACAATATAAAATGACATGAATATATATGTATTATTTTTTGAAACAAATAAACTATTCAGGTCATTAAAATACAACAATATGCTGAATAGTATGTAAAAGTAGGCATTGAAAATCTGCCTAATGCACAGATTAAGAAGTGTGTTTTCGTTCTCAGGTGAGGAGTTGCACAAGTTCTAAACTTGGCCTTCTTTCGATGTTGTCAATATTTCAATGATCACAATGACAATTCCTCAAAAATTCTGCTAGATTGTCTAATTAAATATTACCTCAGTGTAGTATCAATGTTAAGAGTATGTAGAACCAATAGATTTCGATAAAAATTAGAAACAAGTAACAGATATGAGCTACTGCTCTTAGACCATGTGGCTAGGTCTAGTATTTTTTTGGTGATGAATAATTGACAACATTGCTTATCGATGTTATTTGCGGCGTGTGGCATTGTGTGGACTCATGTCGGTCAAGTTGGAAAGAATTAGTGCCGGGAAAAATGTTGGTTTGGTTTTTGCGTGTGCAGGGTAACTTGGAGGTGATCGTGGTCTACGGTGAGAACCAGGAGATGGCTTGGTGCGAAGCCATGGTCTAGAGAGTCAAGGATGCTGGAGGAGACGATCGTTCTCGAGTTAGGGCGCATGGAGATCAAAGACAGATGATGCATGTTGGAGCTACGGAGGTGCGGTTCAGAGGCTACGATATGTGATGGAAGTGAAATAGAAGTAAAAAAACCATGTTATAGAAGAGTTTCGGATACCTTAAAAAAGAGTAGACTAAAAAAATCTAGTTAAGATAAAAAGATCCAGTTAAATAAGTTGTACGAGGGTTAACTAGGGTTGCTACGAATAGAAGTCGGAGAGGGTGTGGCAGGCAGGCTAGTTGATGGTGCTCTGGCCAAAACTTAGAAGGTACTCATGACTACATGATCTGATGGCTTGTTCTACTTTTTTGATGACTGAGTTTATGCCCCGTTTATTTCGGCTTAAATTTCTAGCTTCTGGCTTGTTTTTCACTATTTATAAATTTCGTCTTTTTCTGAACTTTTGGCTTTTTTGAGTTTTTTGCCAGTTCTTTTTTCCCGTATTTGTTCACATTGTCCGTGATGAGCTAACATGATTTTCTACTTTTAAATTTTTTAAATTTAATTACGCCAAATAAACCACCTTCAGCTATAGTGTAATTTCAGTCAGCTACAATACAATTTCAGCCATAAGCCACTATTTTTCAGCCCAACCGAGCAGAGCTGAACTATTCGTCTGTCTTTTACTGCTGTCTGATTTGCTACGTAGTTCCTTTTTTACTACTGGTAACTGCCCCTAATGCTGAGGAGAAAATTATATGTAGTGCAGGTGCCTGACCATTGTTGTTCTTTGATAGTCGCGAGTTTAATTTATTGACTAGTTGTTGCAGCTAGAGACCTACACATATACTTATACAGAGACTGATTAATGATTATTGCTGGTGCATAATGCTTACTTACTGTTGCGCATACGCCCACATATATCACATAAAGTATTAGAAAAAAATTAATCGACTCCAGGGAAAGCTTGTGCAAGGTATTACAATCATTCACCCTCTCTGATTACCATCAACGATCCTACACTGCAGAACCAACATATATTCCTGATGATGAATCTTGTGAGTCTTACTAAGTTTAATATTCTAAGTTCAAAATTGCTAGAACAATTAATACATGAAACTTGGCTTAAGTTAGTGATATAACTACTAAACTTGATGAATTAAGATTGGCACATGACTCTTATAATAAAAGGTTAAAACTTACGAATGATGAAATTGAAAAGCTCAAGTTCAGTTTTTCTACATGTTTAGAGTCAAGTATTTCAAACGCTTAATCTAAAGTTTGCTCTAAATATGAATTGTTAGAAGTTAAACCTAATGCATCTCAAGAAACAATTCAACAGATATTTTATCGTGAGATATCTTTTTGCTCTAACTGTCCTAAGCTTAACATAGAAATAGAAGTATTGACTAGACAACTTAATGATTTTGCTAAAAAAGAAAGATTGGTTCAGTCTAATGCTTCTAAGAATCTTATGAATGAACCTATTAAGATTGGATGGAGTTATGCGTATATTGTGTGGGCCTAATCATGATGAAGAGAGAAAGAGAAAGTTCATCTAGCTCAAGAGGAAGACACAACATCAATCAAGTGTTAGTGCTTGCAATTCTATGCATAATGTTTAAGATGCTTTGAATGCCAATTCTGAGGTCTCTAATGTGCACAAAACACATTTTTGGAAAGCTAATAAAGTCTACTTTCCAATGAATCAAACGGCACTTGATTGGAGCTTCCTTCACAAAGTTATGTCAATTTCATTGGATGCTGCACGAGTTATCTGGAGAGACGCGCGAGACTTGCCAAACACAAAGAGTCCGAGTATTACAATGCAAGTAAGGGTAAAATCTGACCACACCATGGCTTTCTAAAGGTTGAGAAGGATTCCTTTTCAGGTTTCAAATGGATTTGGAAGCCCCTTGAACAAGAAAAGAAAACATATAAAGATTTGAAGTCAGTTCGGATTCGGTTCAGGTCAGACAGGAAGTCCATCATTAAAACGCCCATAACTTTCACAATCGAAGTCCGATTTGGGCGTTCTTAGACTTGTTGGAAAGCTAATTTGAAGCCCCATACAATGGATAAGGTGCTAGCCACGGAATACTCATGATCATGTCACAAATTGAGCAAGAATCCTATGGCAGTAGTTTAGATATTTCCTTTTTAGTTCGTATTAGAGTTTGTTTCGGCCTTAGGCCAGGTTGTGCATAAGTTTTAGTCAAAGACATGCATTGTGCACCAATATAAGGTCAGGGCTTAGCCCTATTGTAACTTAGGCTATAATATGATATGAATTGAGAAATAGAAACCAGAAAATCACCATGGTTTGGTGGCCATTGTTGACGTGTTCTTGAGATTTCCATCGAGGAATTGCTCTTGGTGTGTTGAATCCAATTATGGTGCATATTCTACTCGCTGAAACTTCGGTTTCTCTATCCTTTGTTCACGTGCTATGGTGTGTGTGGGAGAATGTTTATCTTGGAGGTGTACGCTGTTCTTGGGTGTGCAAGAACCTTAGAACAAGGAGGGCATCCAGCAAGGCGTATCATGAAAGATCAGGGCTAAAACAACGTGGTTTAGCTAGCTTGCTAGGTGGATCCACATCAAATTATGTTTAAATTTGCTGGTTTTGTGCAAAATTCAGTGGCTAATGCTATAGGTGCTAGCTCATCATCTCAAAAGAATTCCAATTTTGTTAAATTTCATTGTACCTACTGTGGAAAAGATGAACACTTGCATAAATTTTGTTTTAGGCGAGCTAAGAAAGGGAAGAAGGAAAGATTGAATGCTTTAAGACAAAAATGTGTACCTCTTTTGTTCCTAAAACTCAAACAAAAGCTAGATGTTTAGAGAACTTTTATGATAATTTTAAATCTGCTTCACATGCTGGATTGAGATATAATCCAAATAATTCACGTTCTTGGTGTTTTGGTCGCTCACATGTATGTGATTTTGGCTCTAGTTTTGTTGTTGTTTCTCTACGTCGTGTGTCTTAATACTGGATTCTTAAATCTTATTTCACTAACCCCAGTATTGTGACATCAATGTTTCCTGTGATGTAGGCACAACTGATGAGGAAGGGGAACATGTGGCTAGTGGATTCAGGTTGTTCAAGGCATATGATCGGTGATTCAAGATGGTTCTTGTTAGACCATGTGGCTAGATCTAGAATTTTTATGATGATGAATAATTGACAACATTGCTTATTATTGTTATTCGATGCGTGTGTGTGCGAGGATTAATATTGGTCAAGTTGGAAAGAACTTGTGCCGTAAAAACGTTCTTTGGTCTTTGCATGTGCAGGTTGGGCGTGGAGACAGTCATGATCGGTGACGAGGAAAACCGGGACTAGGAGGGGGAAATCTGAGGTCCAGGCGGTCAAGGATGTCACGAGGTGGTCAGGCTCACGCTGGAGCACATGGAGATCAAAGGTGGATGATATATGGAGAAGCTATGGGAGGTGCGGTCCTGTAGGCCTCGACATATGATGGGTTGGAATTTTGGAAAACCTATGTTAGAAAGAGTTTCGGGTCCCTTGAATAATAGTGGGCTAAAAGCCTAGTTGAGATAAAAGGCCTAGGCCCAATTAGACAAGTCGTATTAGGGTTTCGAGTGGTGGATCATGGTATATATTTTGTGGTGGCTGGTTATTGGTTTTTGATCGTGGTTGAGTGAACAAAAAGAGTTAAAAAAACGGTGGCGGTTGGAAACGGAGAGGCAGGGGCTCGGTCAAGACTTTCGAGATGATGGCTGCCCGTGGCTTTTGAATAGATTTGTGAAGCTTTTCTTCATGCAATGGTCATCACGTGAGATAGAGGACAAAACATCGTGATCTGCTATCAAGTTTGCATATGCTTCTTCTCTCTTGTTTGCTTTAATTACTTGTTGAATTCGTCTTTGTCTTTTTGGTTGAGTCACGACACACTCAGGCAATGCATCAAGCAAGAAAGAAGGCAATGCGCTTTTACCCATAGTGCACTGGCGTGTGTGCTCCTTGGTCCCCAAGCCAAAATCTCAGCGATCCGCTTTTCATCTCTCTCGCGGACACGCGTGCGGAGTCGCTCGCTTGGTTCCCGTGCTGCTGCGGTGCTGCATGCATGCATGAGGCTTTTGGCATCAGTTACGCATTGATCAGGAGACGGCAAAAAATAGGAACTGACTAGAAGAAGCGGCGGCTGGCCGAGAGATTGTTCTTTTCGGGTGACGCTGTAATACCAGAAAAAAAAATGCCAGCTAGCAGGACACCTCACCTATCTTTTGCTTCTGCTAGAGGGAGGTGGCAAGCTGCATGCTTGCCCTAGCGTGCATGTGAGCTACCTGTGCCATGCGTCCAGCAGAAGTCAACACCCCCCCATTTCATCACCTCTGCCACAGCTCAATCCACAGTACTCTTCTCCTCTTCTTCTCCACTGAACCATCCCCTCATAGCCACACCATTTCGGCCGTGCGCGCTCCACCTCACCGTAGGGGCACCTGCACAAAAGAGAGAGGGAGAGGGTGGGGGCTGCGCAGGAGAAGGCGGTGGCGGGATGGCGGCCTGGCGGCCGGCGCACCCGTGCGCCACCGCGTCGCCCAGGGAGGGGGGCCGGCCGCTCGGCTGCGCGCGAGAGGAGAAGGTAGGAGGGGGGCCGGCGAGCCTCCCGTGTGGCCGCGCGCCGCCGCGCTGGCCCTAGGCGGGAGAGTGAGGGGCGGAGGGGAGCCGAGGAGGCGAAGGAGGCCGGCGCACCCGTGCGCAGTGCGCCGCCCGATCGGGTTGAGTGGGGGAGGAGCAGGCCATCGGCCGAGTGGAGAGAGAGAGAGAGAGAGGTGAGGATAAGGGAGAGAGGGGGGAGCCAGGAGAGGAAAAAAAGGGGAGGCCGGTTCGGCCGGCTGGGTAAGGAGGAGAGAGAGAAGGAAAGAAAAGAAAAGGGAAAGAATGGAAGGAAAAGAAAAAAAAGAGAAGAAAGAGAGAAGGAGAAGAGGAGAGAAAAGAAAAGAGGAGAAAAAGAAAGAGGAAAAAAGGGGGGTTTCGGGACCTGCGCAACAGATCCTTGAAACCCGTGCATTTCTACGCCAGAAACGGGATATGCGTATAGTATCGTCGTCACCCATTTAATCTCTGGTCTCGTATGATGCGTTAAATTGGACTGTTTGTTTGTCCAGGTGGAGGTCGCGAGTCGACGCCGTCCGCACGTCGTTCCGCTCCGCTCGGTTAACAGGCAAGTGCATGGTAGTGCGGTAGATCGTAGGGATTATGAATATGTGATGTTTACATGATGTGCTAATGCTTATGTGGAAATGCGATGATTACATGATATGATGTTTATTTATGGATGACCATGGTAATTACAATGGCATATGCATTTGCATTATGTGCACTCAAGAGTGAGGGCGGTGAGAAAGTCCCTAGCTTCGAGTAAAGCTAGCGGACTAATCCGGAGTGCTCTTGAGTAAGACCTACTTCGGTAGGCCTCCACGGGAGTGGAGGGGTCCCCGTGCCGAGATGGGCGGGCCCAGATGATGGGTGAACATCGACGGGTGTTCACTCGGCGATACCGGTATTTGCAATGTGATGAGCAAATGTGCATATAGAGCAGGGATGCATGGCATTGCATTGATGATGTGGCAATGTGCAACACGTAAATGCATGTGAAGTATGTACGATCAATGTGGAAACATGAGAATGATGATATGAGCATGACAATGCATGTGAAGTATGTTATGGTTGATTGATTTGCTTACATGTTTTGGTAGTGTTCTTCGTTCTATTATGTACTTGCTGAGTCGGTTGACTCACCCTTGCTTTGTTGTTTTTTTAGGTGGCCGTTGTGGACGACTTGCATGGGCGGGTGTAGCACATGAATAGCTTCACGTACTCGTAACACTTCACATATCAGCATTTGTTAGTATGTGTAATCCCACCAGTAAGCTAACATAGTTGCTTAAGGAAAAAAACGATGGTGTCAGTGCTTTGCTTTATGGGCAAAGTAGAGTTTTGCTTAAAATGATTAGCATATGTTCTTAAAAAAAGGGTTATTGTAATGCAATGTTGGTAGCACTCTAGGCCCAGAGGATGGGCGGGGTGTTACAGACGCCTGGCCAAGAGTCTTCTTGGTGTTTCGTGATATGTGATCATCGAACTTTTTTTTCTCTTTTTGTTTTGGGTTGTTTTCTGGTTTTTGTGGACAGGTTGAAAAATTAGGAAACAACAGATTATTAAAAAGAAAAGTTTCATTGCACGGTGCAATTATTCACCCTTCTCTGATTGTCTTCGATGATCCTATAGTTCTCCTCCCTTACTAAGGCATCCAGTGATGAGTTGATCACTTTTAGGGATGCTTCAACAGGTATTGTAATGGCTAAAGGTATAATGCGCATTAATAATAAATTCATTCTCAAGGACGTTGCTTTGGTTTTAGGATAATTTGATTTTAGTTTCACAGTTGTTAGATAATAACCTTGAGGTGAGCTTTAGGAAACATGTTTGTAGGGTTTTAGATGCTTCTAGGGATCTTATTTTCAATATATCTCGATTGGGGAAGTCTTTAGAGCTGATTTTATTCATACTTTTTCACATGATGTTAGATGTTTGGTAGCTTCTAAATCTAGAGATCTATTCTTTTGGCATTGTAGGTTGGGACACATTGGTTTTGATCACCTTACACAGATTAGTGGGATGGATCTCATATTGGTTGCCTAAGCTAAAGGGTGGTAAAGATTTGGTTTGTTCCCCTTGTAGACATGATAGCTTCTCCATACCCACCTATTTCTATGATCTTCATAGATAGCTCTGGTCAATTGTTGCACATGGACACTGTAGGTCTTTCTAGGGTTCAATTTGTTGGAAGTAAATGGTATATACTTGTGATTATTGATGATCACTCTAAATATTCTTGGGTTTATTTTATGGTGTCTAAGGATATGGCTTTGGGCATTTTAAAATTTTATTTCTTAGACTCAATAATGAATTGCTAGGTGCTATAAAAGCTATAAGGAGTGATAATGGTATTGAATTTAAGAATTCATCATTTGCTTCCTTTTGCTCTGAAAAAGATTTAGAACATCAATTTTCTTCCCCTCGCGTCCCACAGCCAAATGGAGTTGTAGAGAGGAAAAATAGAATATTAGTTGATATGGTTAGAACTATGCTTGATGAATATGCTACTCCTAGGAAGTATTGGGCTGAGGCTATTTCCACTGCATGTCATGTTTCTAATAGAGTATTTTTGAGAGCCTCATTGCACAAGACCTCTTATGAGTTGAGATTTGGACGTAGGCTTAGTGTTTCACACTTCAGAGTATTTGGATGTAAATGCTTTATTCTTAAATATGGTAATCTTGATAAATTTGAATCTAATTCTTCAGATGGCATTTTTCTTGATTATCCTACTCACTCTCGTGGTTATCGTGTTCTCAACTTAGAGACTAACAAAATTGTTGAGACCTACAATGTTACTTTTGATGAGACTAGTCCTGATACTAGACATAACATTTTAGGTACATAGGTTTAGGGAGAGTCAGAAGGCATATTTATTGATGAAGAGGAGGATCTTGACTTTGGTGATGTTTTTCCTCCCATGCCATCACCTGCACCAGCTGAGGATCTTGTAACTTCTACTTCAACTTCAGTTGAAGACACTACTATCTCTAATGAGGCGCTATCAACTGAGGTATCACCTGCAGAAGAGGTTGATAATGTTGGCGCTACCTTAGAATCTTCTGCACCATTGCATATTCAGTGGCATCATCCTCCAGAACTGATGATTGGTGACATTCAAAAAGGGTAACACATTCCAGGTTTACTTCTCCTGACTCATATACTCATTCTCTTTTGTTGCCTCTTTTGAGCCCAACGATGTAAGTCACGCTTCATCTGATGAGTCTTGAATCAATGCTATACACGAAGAATTAGAAAACTTTGAGCGTAATAAAGTCTGGACCTTAGTTGAACTTTTTTATAGTCATAATGTGATTGAAACTAAATGAGTTTTTAAAAATAAATAAAGTAAGGATGAAGGTATGGTTAAAAATAAGACACAAGTAAATGAGTTGTACCAAGGTAAACTAGGGTTGCTACTAGGGGTGAAAACAGATCGGATAGTTTTGGATTGATCCAGACGAAAACGAATACGGATTGTGTCAGATCGGATTTTCTTCGGATAATTCTCAGATCGCATGCGAATATAGATTTTTTGTCTGATACGAATACGAATACAGTAAGCCTGGTATCCATCGAATACGAATACGAATACAGATTATCGGGATAATACGAAACTGGATATCTGTAATTTGAGCCCAATAGCCATTACCCAGCCCATAAGGCCATAACCGGCGCGAGCCCATCAGCCCGTGCCTCCGCCGGCTGCCCTGCGTCTTCACCATCTCCCCCTCACCGCCTCACGGCCCCGTGCCTCCGCCGGCTGCCTTGCGCCTTCGCCGGCTCCCCCTCACCGCCTCACGGCCCTGTGCTTCCGCCGATTGCCTTGCTTCTTTGCCGGCTCCCCCTCACCACCTCATGGCCCCGTGCCTTCGCCGATTGCCCTGCGCCTCCATTGGATCCCCTCGTCGCCACCTCCCCTCACCGCCGGCCACCTCACTGCTCACCGGTACGTCGGTCCAGATACAGATCAGATGCACCCACTTCAGTGTTAGTGGTAGGCTAGGTTGTAAATTAAGTGTTTGTCTTGTTGAGATTTGAGACTATAGTGGTTACAATTTAGAAGATTTGAGCTAAATTTAGCAGAATGGAAGGCACTAACAATTCACAGATGATCAGTTTAATCAGTTTGATTCATAGATGACAATAGCAGTTTAGAGACTGAATGAGTTCATTTTGTGGCATGACCCTTCTATTATTTGTTTCTTTGTCTATTTGTCATCTAGTAGGTGTGCGAAATCCTTGAAGATAATGCCATAATTGCCAGGATTGGCAACCCCTAATGCGAATCATCTACTGGTTCCCCGAGAGAGATGCTGTTGGGGGACTTACTCAAAATTATGGTTGGGGGAAATGCTGTTGGGGGAATGGTTTAAGTAGCACACTTTATTTCTTCATCTGCTGCTAAAGAAAAATGCTATTGGGGGAGTTGACAAGAGTCTCATATTTACATTGCTCTCGCATATTTATATTGCTCTCGCATAGATCAGTATCCAAAAGTGATTAAGGGAGAGTCAAAAGTTGTTTTTGAGTGGCAAGGTACAAACATTCTTCCCTCTGTTTCAATGTTGCGGAGTACCACCACTATTTGTAAATTAAGTATTGGTACGAATGTTGCTCAATGCTTTTACCTTTGTAATAAATTTTGCTGCTATTTTTATTTTGATGAATGTGTGCGTGTGTAAGGGTAAGAAGATACCTACTGCATACTTATTTAGTCACTGGATGTTCTTTTGTGCTTTTATCTCCCTATTTGCAGCTAGTAGCTCGCTTAGTGAGTATAGTTAGTTGTATTCAGATTTAAGACTATCTTTGTAGCTTGTAGAATATGCATACCTCATTGATATCTTATGTGTTCCATCTACTATGTTGTGCTAGATTTGTGATGGAATCTATTGCAAATTGCACCAACTATTGCAAATGTCATAAATACAATTGCAATTGTGAAGAACTCTCCATTGCAGTGAGAAGAATTTATGAAGTGTGCATCAGAATATGACTTGGATGTGAAAAGTGGGCTGTCCTTAGATGTTCCAACAATGTGGAACTCCACATATCTCATGCTAAAGCAAAGTATTTACTATAGACATGCCTTTGATAGACTTTTTCTTCGGCATGGAAACAAATATGTGAAGTGTGCGCCAACTGATCAAAATTGGACTATGGCACAATCATTGACTATGTGTTTGAAGAAATTTTATGATGCTACTGAGCTCTTTTCTGGCACAACATATCCAACAGCAAATCTATTTTTCGACTATTTTTTGTAAGATTAAGCTTGCAATTGATGATTGGTGTTACAGTCCTAATCCAGTTATAGCAACTATGACACATTTCATGCGAATTAAGTATGATAAGTATTGGGAAAAGACCAACATGGCTCTTGTTGTAGCTTGTTTTCTTGATCCTAGATACAAGACAAAGTTGATACACTATTTTGCAGAAAAGATTTATCATAGTAATGCTTCAAGAGAAATTAATAAGTGCATGAGTGTTATTCAACAATTGTTTCAAGTTTATGTATCTAGTCCAACTGTAACTTCAATGAAGACAGCAGCTACAAATGTGTAAACAATGCATTCTAATGTACACAAGTTGGAGGATGAGGAGAGTGATGATGATATTGATGCAGACCTTGAAAAATACTTGCATGGTAGTAGTACCTTAGGCCAATGTGCCAAAACCGAGTTGGAAATGTACATGTAGCAACTACTACTGCATTGGCCAAAGAAAGACAAAAAGAAATCTGATGTTTTGGCATGGTGGAAGGTCAAGCAACCTAAGCTCCCTATTCTCTCCACACTAACTCGAGATATGTTGTCTATTCAAGTGTCCACTGTTGCTTCGGAGTCAGCATTTAGTGCTGGTAGACAGGTTGTTGATCCATTTTGTAGTCATCTAGATCCCGATATCGTGCAAGCTTTGATTTGTACCAAAGATTGGAGTGTGACATCTAGAAAAGGTAATGTTAAGTTTTGCACTTGCGCTTTATTGGTTTCTGTGTAGTATGTGATGAAAACTTTGATCATAATTTAATTTTTTTTACAAAACACGCAGGTGATGGAAACATTGGTGGATCTATCATAACTGATATTGACATGGAGGGCATTGAGCACCGTTTTGCATACTTGATGACAACGGTTTGCTAGTTTTTATATCATACTACATAGTTGTTTGGTTTTATTTTATACCGCTTTGAGTATTTACCGAAATGAAACTTGTAGGAACAAGAAGTCTTAGGAGATGCTGAGATGGAGGACTTGGTGGATGAAATGGAGGAACAAATGCTCTTATGTTTGTTCAAATTGCTATCATGTGTACTCCATGAATTGCACGTTGTTGCTACTTATGCTATGTATTCATCAGCTATCGAGTATATTTTCATTGTTGATGAAACGACTATGCTTGTTTAGATTTCATGAATGTTTTGAGAAGATAAACCATTTATGTATTTTCATTAATTTTGGATGTATAGTTTAAGAGGTTTTCATGTTCCGATAAATATTCGTGACCGTATTCATTTCAATTCGTATTCGCTCCGTATTTGTATTCGATATTATTCGTATTTTTATTCATATTTGAGTTATCCGTATTCGTATCCGCATCCGAGACAAAAAAATGTGAAAACAAATATGATAGAAACATTATCTATTTATATTTGATCCGTTTGCATCCTTAGTTGCTACCAATAGGAGTCGGCGGCGGTGCTATTTTGAGAATTTTGGACACTGTTGGACCCCTAAACATTTGAATTTCCGTTTTTGGCCCCCTAACGAAAAAATTCCAATTTTAGACCCCTCCCGACCGCGCGTTTCTCCCGTTGCGCCACGCGTCCTGGTCGTGCGGTCTGGTCCCGCACGACCGCACTGTTCATGGGTCGTGCGGTACCACACCGCACGACCCCGCCGTCCACCGTGCCATCGCCTGCCCAACCGCACGATCTCCCGGCCGACCGCACGATTCCAGCCCCGACCGCATGACTGCCCGCCGGACCGCACGACCCAATGTCCGAGCGCGCGTTTCATCTCCCGACCGCGCGACTGCCGTCCTCCAGCGCGCAAATATTTGCCCGACCGCGGGATTCACTCTGCCGACCGCACGTCCCGTCCGTCCGCCGAAAGAAGGAAAAGCCCCCAGCGCGCGCACTGCTTTCTCCTGTCCGCTCTCACACGTGTCTTTAGGGTAGGAACGGCCCCCTCTCCATGAGTGCTGAATGCACACTTAAAAAACCGGAACCACAGCACAAGGGAGGGAGAAGAACTGCTGTCAAAGCCAGAACGCTCATTTGCAGCTGAAGTGAAGATAGAGCGAGGGAGAAAGTGAAGGGAAGAGAGGAGTGAAAACACGTAGATTTGAGTTGTTTTTGTTTGGAATCAGCGGATTTTGCAAGTATAAAAGTTGTAGATCGTGTCGTGAGCTTCAAGAAGAGGTAAGTCTTGTGCCCGCGAAACTAAATTTTTATGTATGTGATTAGTCCATAATTAGTCGATTAGCACAAACCATCGTTTGGTAATGTTATTTTATGTGAATGTGTGATACGCCATGTCAATATTTGGTACGTTATGTATTTGTAGCTAATCTTTATGTGAACATATGTATTATAAGCCAATGTGTCATACAGTGTGTATGTGTAGGTAAAAATCCACATATGATGCATGCTTTATTGTAGTGTAGATAATGTCGTATTTTATGTTGAAGTTACGTATTGTAATGTAGTTAGTTTTTGGTGAACATATGTGCTTACATGTGTAGGTGTTGAAAAAGTATATATTTATATTAGAGCATTTATAGGTGATAGGAACAGTAGTTAGATTAGAGACAATTTGGATAATTACTAGGCTTAGTGTGCCCGTAGGCAACGTGAAAAATTAAATTTGGGAGTAAATTTGGATTATTATAATAGAAATACCAGGAAAGTAGTACGAAGGTATAGTGAAATGAAATAAACTGAGGACATGAAATTACAAAGATTTATTTTGTTGATTTATGTAAAGTTTTATAAGTGAAAGCCGCATTAGGAAGAAAGTTCAGTTATGGAAATTTTGCATTAATCGGGAAAAAATGGAATTGAAATTGGTTAGTGGAAGCCGGCGTTAAGTAAAATTTAACGAAAGAAATTTTACGAAAGAAATTTTATAAATAAGACCAATGCAAATAAAAATGAAATGAATATGTAATTTGATTTATGTTAGAATTTGTTTAATGGTACGATTGTTACATGCTGTGTACTAAAATGGTTGATTATGCACTTATGGTAGGTACGCAATGGCTGACATTCAACAAATGTTCGTGTTTTATGGGAGTGGTCTCATACGTGATAGGCCGTATGGGGCGGACCTGTCCAATTGCGAGTGGACCGTGATCCGGGCACCCGGTCTGAGCGCCATGAGCTTGTCTGAGCTACGGAGGTGTGTCCGTTCGGCGTTCGATCGACACACCGCAAGGAAGAAGTTACGGATCGAGGCAATCTATGCCTCAATGGTGGGTGATGGAAGGGAGAGCATATGGCAACTTTTGAAGGTGACCAATGACGCCTCATGGGCGAACTACATGGAGGTCGTGTGCAACCGTGATGCTGCGATATATGGGAGGCCAATGGTGTATGTCGAGTTCGTGGAGAGGGCAGAATCATCAGCCATGGTTGGTTCAGATGCCGCTGGTGGAGATGTAGTGGCTGGGTTCATCTCCGGCGGTCATGAAGACGCTTCTGCGGGAGAACATGTGGGCGAGAAAGTGGGTGATGAAGACGACAGGAGGCGTGCGGAGAATTTCCAGGCCAACGAAGGTGTGGACGAGAGGTCATGAGTATCTTGGGGACCAGGTGGAAGAAGAGGGCAGCGAGGAGGATGAGGAGGTGGAAACAGGCAGTTCTGGAGAGGACGAGGATGGCGAAGGTGCGACTGGAGGGGTGGGTCGTGTTGTGACCACGGACGGTGCGTACGTGTCGTCCAGACTGGACGACAACGCAGTGGCAGCCCTAGTTCTGCCACAGGCGGAGGGGGAGAATGGGAGTTCAGCGAGGGCGCACTC
Organism: Dendrocalamus latiflorus; assembly: GCA_017311315.1. NCBI lineage: Eukaryota > Viridiplantae > Streptophyta > Magnoliopsida > Poales > Poaceae > Dendrocalamus > Dendrocalamus latiflorus. The sequence goes on from CM029672.1 coordinate 15,472,094, forward strand.
TTTTTGGGGCAGTGCTTCCGTAATAAGAGTGATGTCCAGCAGGCTATTGCTAGACATGCCGTCAACATAAGCCAGACGTATCGGGTCCACAAGTCAAAGCCGGACACATACGTTGTGAAGTGTGTCGACGGGTCCTGTGGTGGCAAAGTTCGTGCACAACGGTACAAGGGCGTTGGCACGGAGTTCCGGATAACAGTGCTGCAAGATCACAGTTGCGAGCTTGCGGGGCCAGTACATAGACACCGCAACATGACATCATCCTCTGTTGCGGAGCTGGTCACGCACCTCATCCAGGCAGATGTGTCCATTGCCCCGAAGGTTCTAATGGCAGAAGTAGCGAACACGGCAGGCTTTGAAGTGAGCTACAAGAAGGTATGGCGGGTGAAGCGAAAGGTGCTGCACCGTATGTATGGGACGTACGAGGAGGCGTACGACCTGGTCCCAAGAATGCTGCACCAAATTGCACAATCAAACCCAGGCACGTACATAAACAGGCAGGAGAGGGTCCATCCTACGGAGGGCCCGTATTGTTTCATTCTTGACAGAGTGTTTTGGGCCTTCCATCAGGCGATACAAGGTTTCAGGTGGTGCCGTCCAGTGCTAACCATAGATGGGACGTTCCTATTCGGCAAGTACAAGGGTACTATTCTCACCGCAGTTGCAACCGATGCAAATGACCAGTTACTCCCAGTGGCATTTGCAATTGTGGAGAATGAGAATACAGATAGCTGGCTTTGGTTCCTTTGCAATTTGAAGCATGCTGTAGTGCAAGAACGCCCTGAAGTGTGCCTTATCTCCGACCGCAATGCAGGCTTGCTGTCTGCGTTGCGAACGTTGCAGAATGGGACGCAGCCCCCCTTCCAGTGGAATGATGTGAAGAACCGCTGGTGCATGAGGCATATTGCAGCGAACTTCCACAGAAGGTTCCGTAGCAAAGACCTAATGAAGATGTTCAAGAAGCTATGCATGCAGAACCAGAAGCGGAAGTTCGACACCTTGTGGAGGCAGCTCGATCAGGAGGCTACCAAGCATGTGCATACAGAAGCAGGGGCTGTGGAGGGGGACTCCACAAGAGTCGGGGTATTCACACAATGGGTTCAGTCCAATGCACCTGACTTGGAAATGTGGTCTTTGTTGCACGACACCGGTGGGGCAAGGTATGGGATCATGACAACCAACATGTCCGAGGTTTACAATGGTGTCTTGAAGGGCGTCAGATCCCTGCCGATCACGGCAATCGTGGCCGAGACTTGGAACCGTACCGTTGGGTACTTTGTGAATAGAGCCATGATGGCGCAGAAGCACCTTGACGAAAACAAGCAATACTCTGAGGTCATGCAGGCCTTCATGGACAGGAAGATGGAGAAGGGTCGATCCCATATTGCTCAGCCCATTGATGGCTTAAGGAGGAAGTTTGAGGTCCGCCTAAGGCAGAAGTATGTCATGGGTCACATTAGAGGGGAGCGCAAGCAGGTATGCACGATTGGTGATGAAGCATCTTGCACCTGCAACAAGCCCCAGCTTCTGCACAAGCTATACTCCCATGTGTACGTGGCCTGCGCTGTATGGAACCAGGCGTCGACACAGTACATCTCCAAGTTCTACGACATGCAGCACTTGTATGCAACCTGGAATGCAGAGTTCCATTCCTACAGGGTAGACATGCACTACAGGGAATTATGGCCAGAGGGAGAAAGTGGGTGCCCAACGATGCACTCAAGCATGTCGGTCGTGGAAGACGACAAAGCCGTCGCATCCGCAATGACATGGATGACAGCCAGCGAGGGGATCATGTTCAGCGCCCGAAGTGTAGGCTATGCAAGACGATTGGCCACTCTCTCAGCCAGTGCCCAAACAGGCCGGCATCAAGCAACGCTCCGTAGTACCAACCACAATGTTTTGTTGTACCCATTGTTGCTTCCATGTGTTATGTGCGTTGCGATGTACCATGCATTATTCAGGAGGTGTACGCTGCATTGTTGGCTCCATGTATCTATGTCGTGCATATTACCATGTTATGTATGTTTTCGTACATTCCATATGTTGCCTTGTCGTGTGGGTCATATTCGTGTGCACATTTTATGTATGTTTTGGTACATTCCGTACGTTTTCCTGTCGTTACATTTTTTTGTTAATTATGTTGTCATTTGTTGCATATTTTGTTATAAATTTAGACTCACTTGTTATCCTTCTTTGGCAGGACAAGGCGTTCGAGTTGCTAGACCCCCGTTGGGATGAGCACCACCGATGCCATGTGTGGTCGTCGGGAGACGCACGAGGGCCTCCTTGCTTCGTCCTTAGGGGCCCCCGAGAGAACTGGCGTCTCGACCAGCGGTACATCCCACTACTACAGGACACCGGGCTGCTGCCCATTGCCCGCATGTTGGATCTACCGCATGCGTTCCAGTATGATGCTTTCCGCTTTTCGCTCTCGTGTTGTGCACCCTTATGACCTCAGCCCGTAGTTCTACGGCCTCGATGGTGGCGACGACCCCATTGATGGGCCCACAATGGGTACACGTTGGACACATGGTCAGTTGAGGTGGGCAAGGGACAGACCGAGACGTGCGTACACAGATTTCCACACTAGGTTCGAGATTCTGCCCGACACCGACATAGTCTGGTGGCTATGGACTCCACGGTTCATTGTGGCCACGGCCCCCCACTCGTTATCATCTCAGTGCGGGCAGGATCACAGCTACTGGTTGACGACCTGCCACTTGGTGTTCTCGCACTGCGTCGAGCCATACAACCCACACCGAGTCATGAGGCAGTTCGGACTGTACCAGCATGTCCCCCCTGTCAGGACACCCTCTTGCAGACAGCACCCACCGGTATGTCATTACACCATAAATTGAATTAATGAAGTAGTCTGTGCCCCTTCTAATTGTGTAATGTCTCAATGAACTTGCAGGCAATCGAGGAGAGGGCGAGCGACAGAAGACTGGAGAGCCACACAGCGACGGTGGACAGACCTGTGGCGTGACCAGGCGGATACGATGGTTGTGGACGAGACACGGCCGGACGACCCCGCGACGCATAGGACATACCTTGAGTGGTACGCTCCACGCACCCGCACTAGGCTTACTGGGGAGCCGCCACATCGTCCACTTGAGGTCGTTCACGAGGCCGCTCTACAGGCAAGTCCAGACCGTCATCTAGCGGCACGGCACGACCAGGCGGTACGAGATTAGTATGTCATTAAACAGTGCAGGATTACGTTTTAACTGACTGTTTGTTTCACTGCAAGTGGACCGCCTGCATCGTATCGAGGACGAGGCTGCTGAGTCTATACGCCGTAGGAAGTCAAATACGACTGAGCGGTGGGTCAGTTCGATGCGCAGCATCTACGATGAGGCAAGGGCTGCGATACGGTCCTTGGGTTGTGGTCGCCACCGAGATGACGTTGTTGCTACACGCGGTGGTGGACGTGGCCAGGGACCACCACCCCCCTCCGCGCCGCCGTCAGCACCACCATCAGCACGGCCATCGTCGTCGTGTCCATCCCAGTCTGAGAGTCGGCCCAGCTACGCTCGCTCGGCCTCCACGCGCTTCGGACCGGCGGTTGGACAATTTCCAACTATTTGTTCATCCACTCATTTACCATTTATGTCTAACCACATGTTCGTCTTGCAGCAATTGCGACAGCATAGCACGTTGCTACAGGCATCCTCAGCACGGAGGGCGACGGAGAAGCGACCGCGCTCTCCAGGCCGACGGGGGCCCACTTCAGAGAGCGATCCTGACTCGCCGCACCAACCAGAGGGGCCGATGCCCTCGTTCACCCCTACCGTGCAGTCCAACCTAGATGACCGGGACAGGTGGTTTGGGCAGACGTATCAAGGCTTAACATCGCAGGAGTACATGCGCGACTACCCGTCGACATCGTCATTTCGACAGCCACATACCCCGGTATGCAGTAACGTACTAAGCTAAACATGTCTATTTCAAAGCCATCTAATCGCACTGGCAAAAAAATGCAGGTTTACTCGGAGCAACAAGGCCATGATGTTCACGGTGGGTCATCCGCTTTTTAGAGTACCCAGGTAAATGCCTTGTGATTTTACTACTCATTATGAACATTTTTTGTACTTTCCATTGCTTAATTCAGCTGTACCATCTAAGCAGGACATAGACCCCTCCTCCGAATGGCTGAGCTCTATTTTTGGCCAGCCGTCGCAACTCCCCACAGAGTTGTACTCACCACCGCCTCGGGCGCAGCCCTCGCACTACGATCTTCGTGACGCACCGCGCTCCCCTAGTAGGTTCACCTTCTCAGAGGATCATATACGCCGTCCGAGGCGGCGACGAGGAGATGATGAATGAATTTTTGTAATTGTGCTATTGTGACGTCGCATGGATTATGAAATTATTTGTTCTACAATTAAGGCTTCATTGCAATATGACAAGTATGCACGCATATGGGCACTGTACCGCACAACACACATGTGATGTTTTTCAAGTGCTTGATGGTTTGATGTTCAAAGATGGTTTCCTGTATAAAAGAGTTGCTCTAAGTTTGATTTACTAGGGCATACAACCAACTGAGAGATGACAACACGGGGCAGCGGGAGAAGACACGATAGCAACAAACACAAGAAAGAAAATAGCTTGACGACAACGTAGCATAAAACATTACCAACATACACGAGGAGAACCTCCAGCACTATAACTTGAGGATAACAATAAACACAAGAAAGAATATAGCACACAACATTAAATTTATCTTCCACTCTAGTCTGTCAAAACGATGCCGCATCCCGACGGGGTCGCAACCCCCCACGACAACTCTCTCCTGGCGAACAATGTCTGTCCTAGTGCCCATTTCATCCTCCCACATCCAGAATCGGCAACCACCTGGGGCTTCCTGCGATTCAATGAGAAGAAGATTTGTAAACATGCCACCACGATTTGAATGAAACCGAAACAATCTTACTCACCGAGTGAAAGGGGCAGTTGTAGTAGTGCCGCCCAGGATTCAAGGCCGTCTGTGAGGTCTTACGTCTAACAACTGTGTTGCATTTTGGGCAAATCACTGTGGGTGCCGATGAAGAGGTGCTGCGCTGACTCATTGCCTAGTCCGGAGGAGTGAGCACGAAAGAAAACTACACAGAATGGGACACAAGTAATTCAGGAGGTGATTGATAACAAGGCAAGGGACTAGGTGAGGAATGGCTCCCTTTTATAGGCTGTGTGTGGGGGGCAGCCTCACGCACAAAGACCACACAATAAGAATGCATCAAGCAATGACAACACGAACAAGCACATACATTGCACGTACACAAAAGAGGCCAGCTTTGCTCAGTGAGATGACAAAAGAGGGCAGCTTTGCCCAGTGACATGATAAAATGGAGCAGCTTTGCTCAGTGAGAAAACAAAACATGCCAGCTTTGCACAGTGACCACACAAAGAGGGGCAGCTTTGCTTAATGACATGACAAAATAGGCCAGCTTTGCTCAGTGAGATGACAAAAGAGGGCAGCTTTGCCCAGTGACATGACAAAACGGTGCAGCTTTGCTCAGTGAGAAGACAAAACATGCCAGCTGTGCGCAGTGACCAGACAAAGAGGGGCAGCTTTGCTCAGTGACATGACAAAAGAGGCCAGCTTTGCTTAGTGAGATGACAAAATAGGGCAGTTTTGCCCAGTTATGATTACTGTCCTCTGAGAAGGCAATGTTGTAGCACTTATTTCGTGGAACGTACTATTTCCTGCAAAGGACTGAAAAGGCTACGTTGTACCAAATACATTGAATGGTCCAAGCTCTGAATTTATTACGAGACTACAGGCTCGTAGGGACATTTATTGCTACACTGGAATCCTGACTATGCTCAAAAGATTCCCATGTCGTCCTCTCCATGGACTATGCCCGCTGCACCAGATAACCTGCCTACATAAAGGCCTCCTATGTCTTCCATACCACATCTCCCCCTTAAGCCATCACAATACTACTACACAACAATGTCTTCCTGGAGGTCCGACCCATTTGGAGTGCCAGAGTGGCATGAGCGCCCGAAGTGCCATTGCGGCTTTAGGACGATGTTGTGCGTCTGGACGGATCGAGTACAACGAGCCAACTATGGCCGTAGGTTCTTCAAGTGTCCAGATCTGGATGACGACTTCATGGTAACGACGACAACTAAATCCTTTGTTTTTCGTTATCGTTTTTCAACTTGATCCATGACATCTACCACGCCACACATAGCCTTGCGAGTTCATCGAATGGGTGGATCGGGTGCCGCCGGCATGGCCACAGAACCGGCCAATGGAGGTGGAAAACAAAGGACAATACTTTGTCAAGATGACTCAGGCTCGCGAGGTGGAACGACAGATGCGGCTTGAGCAAGAGCGCCGCGTGAGGGTGGACCAAATCCATCTGAAGGGCAAGGAGGATGAGCTGCAAAGGAGGCGGGAGCAGTTAAGTCTGCGTAAAGCAGCCATCAAGCGTCAGGAGGAAGAGCTTCAAGCTCGTGAGGCAGCTCTCAAGACCAAGAGTGACAGGAAGAAGGATGCAGCGGAGCCATCTTCAGGGCGCGAGAAAAAGGGGAAACAACCACGCTAAACCCAATAGACAAAATGTAATAGACCCAGTAAGTTATATTCCCTAAGGCATGTTAGGACTAGTGGTGGAGTTCTGAACATTAGAAGTACAGAGTTCTGATCATATTTTTTTCCCAGCTTACAACTACAAAATTGACAAAACATACAAAAATCACGGGGATTGCAAACCCTAAAAACATACCAAACCCTAAAAGTCACTTACCACTTTATATATCGATCGTTCTACGCTCAATCGTTCCTAAAAAAATTACCAAAATTTTTTATGCATCTACAACATATAATCAACATAAACTTGTTTTACAATTTTATCAGATTTTTTCTGATTCACAACTACAAAATTAACAAAACATGTAATCATTACGGTTCCTCCACTCATTCCCACGTGTTCAATATCACTTTCCTTCCTTTCGTCCATTTGTTCATATCACATTTGTGCTCAAAAAAATTTTCATTAAATTGCTTCCAATAAAACAACATAACATGATCGAAATTTGTTATCGTCAGTTCAACACATTTTTCACGGTTAGCAATATATGAAAATCACAAATACACTAATCGTTACTTCACACACATTTCGTTCGTACTCTACCAACCAAAATTTTTAATTTTCAAAATTGCACAAAAAATTACACAAGCGAACTCCACTTCAATTTCATATTTTTTCAAACATCATTTCATATATACACATATATTGTTTTATTATAAATATAACTTTACAAATGCATAAATATATATACACCTAAATTAAAACAGTAAACCCTAGCACACATGTAAACAGTAAACGCGCGTTGGGGACTCGGTCGTGCGGTGAGGGAGGCGATCGCGCGGTCGATGCGGGCGATCGTGCGGTCGGGAGGCCGGTCGCGCGGCCGGCGCAGAGGGCAGCGGGGTCGTGCGGTCTGGTACCGCACGACCTGTGAACAGTGCGGTCGTGCGGTACCAGACCGCACGACCGGGACGCGTGGCGCAACGGGAGAAACGCGCGGTCGGGAGGGGTCCAAAATTGGAATTTTTTTCGTTAGGGGGCCAAAAACGGAAATTCAAATGTTTAGGGGTCTAACAGTGTCCAAAATTCCCGTGAAGAAGTACGCGCGACTGAGGACTATTAAAGCCCTAAAAGGGGCATAGACAAGCTGTTCTGTTGTGACTTTCCATAGCAGTTGGCTTAGAAAAAATCGGTGCTGGCAGCTTCCATGTGGTCGGCTAAAAAACCATGCAGGCAAGACAGATTAGAAAAGCTTAGCAGGCAGGCTAGTTGATGGTACTCAGGCCGAAATTTAAAGGGAAATTTAACTATTTGCCACTCTTAAGAATGCCACCTATTCAAATGCCACTTTCTTCGTTGCAATTAATATTTTGCCACCCTTAAGATGTGGTTGACTAATTAAATGCCACTTTCGAGCCCATGAGGCGCCAAATCACTTCCATGTCAGCATCCTGCGTGACATGGCGCGGGGACGAGGCGCGGGTGTGGGCGGCGCCAAATCAGGGGAGGCAGGGAGGGGCGCACGGCCAGGGAAGCGGGCGGCGGCATCGGCGAAGGGTGGCCGGGGAGACGCCGGCGGTGGCCAAAACGGAAACTACAAGAGGCGAGGACTCCCCTGGGGTGGCGGCTCCGGCTAGGGGGCACTGTGGCGAGCCGGCGGAGGCTCTAGGCGGCGGCGGTGATGGGGAAAAGGAACGCCGGCGGCCGGAGGGGAGAGGGACAGGGGTGGGGCGTGCACGAGCATGAGGGGGTCATGAGGGACTCACCGGAAGCATCGGTAGGGCCGGAGACAGACCAAGGCTTGCCAGCGACGAGAGCCAGCGGCGGCGCGAGTGGGGGTACGGTGCCTACGAGCTGCGGTGAGGGAGGAGCTCTGGCGACCGTCGGGGAAGCTCCAGGGCCGCGTGGTGGTGCTCCACGCACGAGGAATTCAGGCGCCTTGCGCCGAGTTGCGAACGGCGATGAAAATGGCGGCTTTGGCCGGTGGCGAAGAAGAATGGCCGCGCGGCGAGCCGGGGCCACCGGGGTCCGATTGCTCAAGGGAGGAGGGAGGAGGCCTCCGGGGGCACGCCGTGACGCGGTTGGACCGGCGGGGGCGCCACCGGAGCGGCGGGACGGTGAGGAGGCGGCGGCAGTTGGTACGGCACGGAGGTGGCGCTGGTGCCTGCGCCTCCGTCCCTGCGCCCACGCCGCACCGCCGCCCGCGCCGCACGGCCACCCGCGCCTCCGTCCCCGCGCCATGTCACGCAGGATGCTGACATGGCAGTGATTTGGCGCCTCGTGGGCTCGAAAGTGGCTTTAATTAGTCAACCACATTTTAAGGGTGGCAAAATGTTAATTGCAACGAAGAAAGTGGCATTTGAATAGGTGGCATTCTTAAGAGTGGCAAATAGTTAAATTTCCCAAATTTAAAAGGTACTCGTGACTGCATGATCTGATAGCTTGTACTACTTTTTATGACCTCGCTTTTATTATTTTTAAATTTTATTTTTTCTAGTTTTTTCTTGCTTTTTTGTTGTTTCTTTTCCCGTATTCGTGTGCATTGTTTGTAATAGGTTAACCTGTTTTTTCTATTTTTAAATTTAATTACGCCAAATAAGCCACCATCAACTGTCCAGTTCTTTTCAGTTTCTAAAACCTGCTTTTCGGCTTTTCTACAGTAACTAGTTTTTAAACGAAGTATCTTTTCAAGATAGGGTCTATTAGTTAATTGTAGTACATATTGTACCGACTTCATTTATATCGGCAAAAACCACACATGAGTTTCTGTTACTCTGTAATCTCTCGCACGAACAGCACAAAAGCCACAAGCCGCAACCAAAAGCCATAAGCTTCAACAAAAAAGAATAGGCCTATAGTATAATTTTAACCAGCTACGATGTAATTTCAGTCATAAGCTATATTTTTTTAGCCTAAATGAGAAGGCTTTGTGATTGAGTTTAGTAAAACATGTTGGCTTTACATGTGGTGGCCGAACTATTCTTCTGTCTTTTACTGCTGTCTGAATTACTACGTGAGTTCCTTTTTTGCTACTGGTAACTGCCCCTACTGTTGAGGAGGAAATCGTATATAGTGCAGGTGCTTGACCATTGCTATTCTTTGGTAGTCGTGAGTTTAATTTATTGACTAGTTGTTGCTGCTAGAGACCTGTGCATATACGTATACACAGACTGATTAATGATTATTGCTGGTGTATAAAGCATGCTTACTGTTGCGCATACGCCCACATATATCACATATAGTGTTTCTTTTGTTTTTTCTGTCTTTAAAGTATTTGAAAAAAATCAGCTGATTTTAGGAAAAGTTTTTGCAAGGGATTATAATCATTCACCCCCTCTTTGATTGCCATTGATGATCCTACAACTGCATACAACATATATTTGGCAAAGCTAAAGGACAGCAATAAGCAATACTAAGGAGGAGACTAAGCACTAGCTATTGACAAAGCTATCAACTACACTGCACAAAAGTATACAACTTTCAAATGTGAATTTAAACTAGCATAATAATCCTCGATTGTCATTGAGATTTCAATCTTGACAAATTTCCTTATTGAGCAACCAAAAACCCATATTCTATAAGCAATAGTTCTTCCAGTGCTAGCCGACAATCAGATTTTAGAGATAATGAACAAAGAAACTAGCACGACTAATTAATGCATAATCGTATCTCACGGAGAAATAAAAAACATAAAGTAAAGTTCACTGTGCGACTTAGGGGAGATGGCATGCTCGGGGGACGAAGAGTGCTCGGGGGAGGTGGCGTGCTCGGAGGAGGATCCTCCAAAACATATGGTAAATAACAGTATAGTGACTGAGGAAGATCCTCCAAAACAGCCGATATTTAGGTAAAGCGGTAAGGACAGAACCAAACTACTGAAACCAGCCCTGCTCTAAGTATGCACAAGTTATCCGGGGAAGAAAAATGGTCATTAAGCTATGTTGAAGATTGCACAAGCTCACAAGAATGTAATTCAGGAAGATGGACCGGTAAGTGGTAACTCATTTCATGGATAGATACGGTGAACTCCTACTTTGACTGATGTTCTATCTGGTAAAAAGAAAAAAGCTGAACAATAACATCCAACAGTGAAATACTAGGAGATCCTGCTAAACTTTGCTAGGTATATGTGTGCAAAAGAACATGACACAATAATTCAGGAAGATGGACTGGTAACTCATTTCAAGGGTAGAGATGGCCATGGCGAGCGTCCCCTTCTTTTAATATACCACTAATAATAAGGATATGATAGAAATGGATCGGATACAATAGAATAGTCTTAAGTGCGAATACAAATCCATATTTTTAAAATAAATATGAATACGAATTCGAATATTCTCGAATACAAATCGAATATCATAACGGATACGAATTCGAATTGAATATGTACTTAATTCGGTCAAATACTAATATCCTCCTACAACTTCTGTAACAAATCTCAGTAGAACAAATTTCTAATAGTTTCGCCGGTTTTCAACCGGTTACCAGAACGGTTACCAGTTTCAAACCACCCAAATTCAAATTTCAAATCACAAAATTTGTCCGATTTTTCCTGGGTTTCAGAAATGGATCGAATATGAATCGAATAGTCTCGAATACGAATACAAATATGAATATTCTCAAATACGGATATGAATATTCTCGAATACAAATATGAATATTTTCAAATACAAATTTTGTTTACCACATCCGTGTTTTCCCAGATAAGAATATCGGATAAAACAGATTATCCGTTACCGTTTCCCACCCCTAAATACGGGTTATAGTCAAGGCTAGTAGGGTCTTATACCGGTAGGCCTATTCTTTTCAGCTTATAGCTTACGGTTCGCCGAACAAATAAATATGATGGCTTTTCCATCGTCGTGTTTCAAAGAGGTTTATCGATATAGCATTTTCGAAGTAGCTTATTGGCTTATCAGCATTCAGTTCATTCGCATCAGTGCTCACGCTAGGGCTGAAAGCCATCAGCCGTAGCTATAAACTATAAACCGTAGCCGAAAAAAACGCAATTATTCTCCACAATAGTAATTGTCATTTTCATTTTCATCATAGTCATCACCCTCACGATAATGGACATGATACTCGTCCTCCTTGCTATTATCATGGGATAATGCCGTGCAACTTCCAAAGTGAGCAGAAGCAAGTTGCTTTGTTGTGTCTCAGTTCTTTCCCACGGTTGTAGCAGAATTCGTAGCCACACCTGCAGGAAACAAGAACAAGGCAATCTATAATCACGTGTTTTAGCTAATAAAAAAACCGAAATGAAAGTGGCACGAATTTGCAGCTTTTGAGAGGCTTGCCAATTTTTAACAATGAAAGGATATAACAGGAGAGCGAACTCTCACTATGAAACTTCTATGGTAAATTTGGTCAGTACACTAATGAAAATGAGGGAAATTAGGGGCCGTTTGTAAATCAGAAAATTTTCGTCAACGAACTATTCTGGGTACGATCAAGTACTGCCACAAGTTATTTTTTTGAAAAAATTTGGTGTCATATTATTTTTCCAATTCTATTCTATCACATAAGACTATAGGGTGTACTCAGATTTCTATTGATGAGGCATACTTCAAATAGAATAGGGCTAAATCCACCCCCATCCAAACATATCATAAGCAAGAAGAGGTATGGTATGAATAATGAGAGATCATGAAAGGAGCGAAACATATAAAAGCTAGCATGAAGAATAAATGCTTTGTAGATTGTAATCTGGGAATACCTATCCACGCCAAAGGAGTGTTGGCAATCTTGTCCCGTTCAGAGCCGCGTCTGCACTGTGCCTCCAACTCTGAACTGCAGCCATAAATCTGCAGACAGTGCAACGAGGAGGGTAGATCTGGAAGTGATCTAAGGCGACCAGCATCGAGCAACCAAAGTTGCTTGAGACAGCAGAGGTCTCTGATGCTTGGTGGCAGAAATTCTAGAGAATCCGCTCCCCATATTGACAGGAACTCGAGGGACCTACGGTTCTGTTGCAGCCATCGCTCAGCAGGCAATAAGCTCTTCATCCCTGAAGCATCTTCCAAACACAAATATCTGGTCTGGCAGAGGCTCCTCAGAGGCTTCACGAGCAGCAGGGAGGGGTCATCAATCCGAAGATCAGAGACTTGAAAGGAGCAATCTGGAACTAGATCTCCCTCTCCATCTTCTTCACTGGACGTATGCCCAGGGAGAGGGGCCTCGGATATTTTTACATCCTCGGAAAGATTGCCTTCCCCTTCATCTCCGTCGGATATTTTTAGATCCTCGGAAACATCCTTTATCGCATCAGATCTCTCTGACTTCACCACAGTAAGATTGCATTCCCCTTCATTTCCGTCGGATGCATATGCAGGAAGGGACGGCGCAGCATCTGCTGTTAGCTTGCTGCAGCGACTGATGCTCAACTGAGTCAAGGAGGAAGGAAGTGCTCCGAGCCCACCCAAGGACTGCAGGTTCTCGCATTCTTCTATATGCATATCTCTCAGTGACTTGAGACTACTAAACACCTCAGCTGAAGGAAGGGATGTCACTCTCGAGCAATTGTTCAACTCCAGCATAGTAAGGTTATCAAGGCCATGCAGCGACCCGAGCACTGCAAGTTCCAGATCTCCACACTGCTCCATATAGAGGCTTCCCATCTGTTGTAGTAGGCTCTTCTCAACAGATATTATATTTTCACAATTGCTAATTTGTATTGAGATCAGCTGACACGATCCTGTTTGAGTCTCAACTCTTGGAAAGGTTTTCCACCCAATATTGTCTATTTCCAGCTCCATCAGGTTAGGAGGTAGAACTGCCAGTTCCTGAAATTTAGCACACCTTCTCACTGTTAGACTACGAAGACCAAGAGGAAGGCACAGGTCATTGTGTCCACTTCTGGAGACATCGTAGAATTGACGTATGCGTTTTAATTCAGGCAGATTCTCCAACCAGACATGTCTCAGCAATTGCAGCTCCCCGAGTGGGGGTAAGTATTCCCAGTTGCACCATTGAAGCTTAAGTGATGACAGATTTGCAAATTGAAAAGTTATCATCCAAGTTGGAGGCCTAACTCCATTATGTCCAGAAATTTTAAGTTCCTGCAGATTGACATGTGGCTCAAGTTGATCAAGAACTAGGTCATCTTCATGCTTTGGAACACATTTACGTCCAGACCATTGTAGCAATAATGATCTAAGGTGTAGCTTTTCATGCAGTTTGGCTTTCTTAGCTTCTTCATGTCTCCCCACATTTTCAAGACCCAACACTTCCAGTTTGTGAAGGCTGTTTAGATCCCTCAGTGAACATATCTCATAACCCTTTCTTGGTTGAACTTGGAAATTTTGTAACTCTTGAAGGGATGTTAATCTACCAACGGGGAAGCAACCAAATTCATTAGTATCACAGGCAACATATCGCAAATAGGCTAGGTTTCTCAGCTGCTTCGGTTCTATTTTAACAGTACCACGTGCAATAAGAACCTGAAGGTGGTAAAGCCTGCACAAACCATATACCTTCTGACCCCGAGGCAAGGATATGTAACGAAGATGCTTCATACTAGCAACATCAATAGGGAAATAGAACCCATTAAGTCCGTATAAACTCAACATACGTAGGCCTTTGAAGCTTTTTACAGCTTCCCTGATCGCAGCTAGAACATCTCTGTTCACTTCACCAATGGAGCCTTCTATGGTGACAGTGCGCAGGTTCTTCAATTCAGAAATTTTCTTCAACGCCTGGGTAGAGAGAGTAGAAAGTTTGGCAACCCATAGATGCCGAACTGTACTCAATATATTTATATGGCCAACACCATCAATTCTCAAGCATTCGCCAAAAGAAGCAATGCGTGCCAAATCATGCAACAGTTCATGCATAACATAATGCTCTTTAGACAATAAATCAAAGAATGACTTTCTTGTTAGTTGCGCCAAATAATCTTCTCCAACATCCTCTAGCCTTTGGGTGCTACCTGTTGTTTGCATGATCATTCCTGAACACATCCACATTTTCACCAATTCTTCCTTTTTAAACACACAGCCTTGACGAAATATACTGCAATACCTAAAACAAAGTTGCAGATGTGCAGGTAGATGATGGTAACTCAATCTAAGAGCTATGGCAACGTCATCTGTTCCTCCCGTGAAATGAAGCATGTCCTCATGCAAGAACCGGTTCCAATATTGGCATGTCATATTGTCTCTCAAATGCCCACCAACAACCTTTGTCATCAAGGGACAGCCTCTCATTTTTTTTACTATTTGTTCACTTGTCAACAGGAAGTCTGCACAACTTTCAGGGGCAATGTTAGCAAAAGCATGCCTTTTGAACAGAGCCAAATTGGCTCCTTCATCTAACCCATTTAGTTTCAGAACCTCTGCTTTGCAGCCAATCACACCTGCAGCCATATCTGCTACTGACTGCATTCGCGTTGTCAACAGAATCTTGCTACCCTTTTGCCCAGTTTGAAGAGGAGCCACTAACTTTTCCCATTCCTTCCTTCTGCCATCCTCCCAGACATCATCTAAAACAAGCAAAAACTTCTTAGAGCTGAGTTTCTGCATAAGAATCTTCTGCAATGTATCCAAAGCACCGACAGTGGGCTTCTCCTTATCAATCGATTCCAAGACGTTTCTTATCACAGTGGCTGCGTCAAAAGTATTAGACACCCAGACCCAGACAACGAAATCAAAGTACTTTACCACGTCCGGATCATTACAGACGAGCCGGGCAAGTGTGGTCTTCCCCATACCACCAACTCCGACTACAAAGAAAATAGACACGCCATTGGCACAGGCAAGTTCGGGCTCTTCTTTGATTTGCTCTGCCTCCACCAACCATCCCACTATCTGTTCCGTCTCCCTGTCTCGGCCAATGATCTTACCGGCTATCACTGTGCTGGCAGTCTCCCGATCACGCCCTGGAACATCACTCTGATCCTGATGCCGGCAGTGAGGACGGTTTGCAAGCTGAAGAAATGTGCCCACGCCTTCCGCGACCTCATCTAGCTTCTTGAGAGCCTCCCTCAGCTGCTTCAGGGTGCTCCTCATGGGCATGAAGCCTGCGATCCTGTTGACAAACCTGGTCATGGGGATCGCAGTCCCCACCTTGTCTTGCAGATCCCAAGCCCGCGCGTCGTCCTCCAGCTTGCGGTACTCCACCTCGTCGACGGCGTCCTCCGCCTCCTCCACGGCGGACCTGAGCCGCCAGAGCCACTTGTCCAGCGCGGCGCTCTGCTCCTTGACCTGCTGGCGGTCAACGGCATCGAACACGGCCTGGATCTGCTCCATCCGCTCCGACAACCTGTCCTCGAGGGCCTCCATGCCATCGGCGTTGCGCCACTTCTTCAGGTAGGAGAAAGCCTGGTTGATCAGGAAGGAGATGGCCGGAGTCGCCACCGATTTGCCCGCGAACAGGAGGGCGGAAGCAGCAGCCATGCCTCTCGATGCTCAGTGTTTGTGCGGCTGAAAAGGTGGAAGGGCAGCGCCGGCGGGGGGTGGTTGGAGGCAGAGGCGGCGGGGCGGAGAGGCGCGTAATCGTAGGAAAACGCGTTGGGTGGTCCGTGACACCGGTCGGGGTGAAGAGGAGGTTGGAGGGGGCGGCGGGGCGGAGAGAGGTGCAATCGCAGGAAAATGTCAGGAAGTTGCTTGAGGGGAGCGGGACTGAGTTACTACTTGGGGATACTGACATTGTGGTGTAGAGGGAGGTGGAAGGGCAGCGCCGGCCGGGGGTGGTTGGAGCCATGGAGGGGGCGGAGAGGCGCGTAATGGCAGGGAAACGCGTTGGGTGGTCCATGACTGTGGTGGGGGCGGAGAGACGTGAAAAAGAGGAGCGTGGCAGTACGGTGGCTACTGAAAGACACCTATGCCGTACCGCCCGTACGAGCTGTAATAGGGAAGAGAGGCACGTAATCGCAGGAAAACGTGTCGCCGTGACGGCGGAAGACACATGGGCACGGTCTAACACAAGGCCGTACCGCCCGTACCTGCTGTGCCCGATGCCCTACGTGTAACTCTATAATAGAGTAGAATTTTTTTATTATTTATCTTTTTCATTAGGTAAATTTTACAAAAACATCCTGTAACTTATGCTTACATATTAGATAACTATGTGTTTAAGTAACTATTTCGGAGAACTATATATTTTATCCATAATTATGGTCAGGGGGCGGAGGCACATGGGCCGGAGGGGGTTCCTAGGAACCCGGTTCCAAAACAAAATTTAGTTATTACTAGTAAATATTCACCCTTTGTGCACCCCTTGGCCCAATATGGTGTACCCCTAGCTCAAAAAACACCCTCACTCGCCCTGTCCAGCCCATTCGTTTTGAAGTGGTGCACCCCCCTCCATTTTGCTCTAGCTCCGCCACTGATTATGGTCATGATCAATTCGGCAATGCTGATGGTTTTTGGTTTTTAACTTTCGACTGAAATGGCATTATCGCGGTTGGAAAAGGCCATGGGTGAAACTATGGATGTTCAATTCGGCTGTTAGCTTTTAGTTTTTGGCTGAGATGATTTAGAAAGGGAAAAAATATGTAGTACAAATTGAAAAGAATTAAATGAACATGAAAAAATGAAACAAAAAAGAAAACAAAAAACTCGACGGGCGACGTGTGCCCTAGGAGTGGTGGCAGTGGCTAGAAGCTGCACCGACGGGGACAAGGGAGGAGGGGTGGAGACGAAGGTGGAGGACGACACCGATAAGCGCGACCGGGCAGCAACCACCAAAGCTGGAAGTTGCATGGGTTGGATTTGGCTGTAGAGGAGCGACAGCGTTGGCCAATCAGCAACAACTGTGATGGAGTTAATGGAAACAAAGCAGGGCTACAGCAGCCGGGGACAACAATTCGAGCAAGACTAGCCCGGAGGTGGCAGGAGGAGGCAGCACCAATAGAGGAGACGGCGGCAAGGACAGAGGTAGCAGCAACAGGCGACAACAGGGGAGGACCGAGGGGGCAAGGGCGAAGGCAACGACATTGGGTGAGGCAAACAATGACGTCGGGTAAGGTGCCAGGAGATCAGATTCAGGAAGCCGCTATAATACCCTCAAGAAATGACTTGTAGAAGCTACTTCTACAAACTAACCTGTCCAATTTGATTGAAGTTGTTTGGAACGACATCTATGTCTTTGAGCTATAGGTTTTGCTCATCCTATGACATGCAAGAGCGCACTCGTCAACCTCTCGTAACTATCTGGCTCATTCCATCATGTACATGTTAGATGCCACATGGGCTTGGCGTCCCTTTGACATTGAACTGCACGCTTGGTAGTATTTAGGGTTGATAACCATTTCGCTATATTTTATGTATAGTTGTTCGTAAGTGTTGTAAATCTAAGGTTTTTTTTTTGGTAATTTACCAATTGAGAAAAGGAAAAGAATGGTGGGCCCTACCTGTCATTGGAAGTAAAGGAAGAGATACGGTTGAGACCTAGTCTCAACTAGCAGATTAGGGAGGCTGCAGTTCGGATGGCTCTGCCCATCGCAAGTGGCGGCGATTGCGGATGGTTGTGCAATTTTGTCACTGGCTGTTAGCAGCGCTGAGAACATGCTTCTTCCTCACTTCTTTACTCCTTTAGAGAATGAGGCTCCTCTCACCTTTTCCGCAAGATCATCATGAAAATCAAGTAAGATCTTCTCTAATTCATCGGGTCTTTCCGATTGAATTCGCAATCTTGAGTCAATTGTGCGTCGCCTAGTGAGCTTTGTCTCTGTCAGCAGCTAGGCTCAATTCATCTTCAACCTGGCAAACCAAGGCTACCCTCTTGCGTTATCTCTTTTAGTGATTGTGTAGTGATGTACTTTTGGGTATTGCCTTGTTGTTTTGGATTCAGCTGACTCTTGGTTGGACTGAGTGAGAAACTTGATCGATTCGGGTGTGTTCACCTCGGATCTGTGGTGGTCATTTGCTCAGAGAGGGCATTCGGCCAGTGCTATCTCTATGTGTCTTATGCAGCATAATCCCTGTACCTCAGCTTCGTTCTTCGATGTGTCCTGAAGTGCGAAGATCGGCATAGTATCTCTGAGAATCTCATCCATTCTATGCGACACAACAACGGCGATTTTCTGGGACAACGCTGTGTGCATACCTTGCCTGGTCCTCTTCTTGGTGGCTTTGAATTCCATCCGCATCGTAAGTATGTTTTGGTTATGAGCAATTTTATTCAAGCGTGCTGCGCTAGTTGCCTTATTTCATTGACTAGTATTGAGAGACTTGAATAAATCTGTGTGGGATCAGTTTAATTGCTCAGTTAGGATTATTGTCACTGATGAAATTGGATTGACAAAACTAAATCAGACTTGAGCTAGTTGATTGCATACTATCATTGTTCCGATACTTTTCTGTGCTTCAATTGTCTCTCTGTTAACTGGAACTAATTAGTATGAAACACTATTCACAATGTTCTTTTTCCTCTGTTGGAAAAAAAAGAGATGTGCTGAATTGAGATTTCAGTTTTAAACTGTAATATACATATTTTTTCTTTGTTGGCTAGAAGTAAATATTGTGGATAGTGATTGTGAGATAATTCAATACTTGATTATTGACATAATAGTAAGGCTTTCATTTTAGCTCTTAAGTCTGATTTATCTTGTCATATCCATTAGTGAAAACTCTTGACAAAAGTGGCGAGGAGGCCAAGGTTTCACCCTGAGCAACCCAACATCTGAGAGCAATAAACAACAACCACAACTTAAATCTGAGCATTATGCTGATTTTGTTGCCCTCATGTTCCATGTTTTAAGTATATTGTTCAGCTTGAATGATCTGAAAGAATTACATGTTTACATGTCATTTTTGTCATTTATATGAGGATGAAATATACTTTAATTGTGCTAAATATTGCTGAAATTAAAGCTAAAGCATTAACTACAATAGTAAGATCCTTAAAAAAATGGGACACCAAGCCTATGTACCATCTGACAAGTGCATGACGAAATGGGTCAGACTAGTATGAGAGGCTGACGGGTGAATCTAGGCTGTCCGATCATGTTGCACGTCATGGATTGGCTAAAACTATAGCTTAGCTATACAATCATTGATAAAATCTATAGTTATGTGGAATGGTTACTTAAATATGTAGTTGTTTGATACTTAGGACAATCTACTTATAGATTTTTGAAATTTATGTTTTTGATAATAGTTTATTAATAAGCTTTATAGACTTATTTTTAAATATGATCTTTTTGGCCAAGCCAACAGAAACAGCGTGGTAAATGCATCCTATCGCTAACAACAGTGGAAAATTGATCTATAAGAACACAAGGGGATGGGTGGGATTACCTTGATTGATGTTTCCAACACAAAAATAGAATACATTTTTTTGGTGGGTTTGGGTTGGGGGAGGAGAGGAGGAAGGGGATGAGAAAGGTGGGAAAGGGAGGAGCAAGGTGGGATTCCTCACGTGGACATTGTCCCCTTCTACCATTATGCTCCATGGTGTGGCTATGTGTAACATCCCAAAATTTGGATGTTCAAAGATATGGAATTTTTAAAACTTTTCTTGCATTTTGCTGGTATTCAAATCTCTTCTGAATATTTATTTGAAATTTGCTGGGTTTCATGCTATGCAAATTAATAACCCAAGAATAATCCCAAGTGCAAATAATGATCATGTAAATAATAAAAATAAAACCAACAGAATATTAGACTATATCTTTAACTGATTAAACCAAAAATTCTTTCTTTTAAATTCAATTAGCACACAAAACCCAAGGTTGGATATTCAAGAGCTTATATATACAAATCAGGTACAAAATAATTTAAAAATAATAAGTCCAATATATGAAAAACTAAAAGCATAGTAATAAAAGAAGTGGAAAATCCGAAGCAAGGGAAATTGTGGATTTAAATCCAAGAAACCTAAATGCAGACCTAAGTTCATCTTCGAGTTGAAAACAAATACATGGAGGTCAAACCAAATAAAAGTAAATTTTATAAATCCGTTTGCAACCAAATCAAGCTAGGTAGTCAAATTTAAATTTAAACTTCACGAACTAAAATCCAAATCCCCTTTGGAAGTTTTAATTTCAAATTTAAATTGAAATCTGGTCATTCAAAGCCAACAATAGAAATTGAAAATCAATATAAAGTCCTTCCATCCAATCTTCATATCCAGAAATTCAAATTCTGAAAAATTAAGAGTTATTTCTCAAAGTTCAAACAATCTTAAAATTAAATTGTTGAATCCAAAAAAAATCTGAACCAAGTTTTCAAATTCAAAATATACTCATAAAACCAAACCTGAAATCTCAAAATTCGGAAATTCATAAAATCCCCAAAATTCCTCTTGGGCTGGCCCTTTTTTTTCTTGCCCAGCCCGTTTCCTTTTCTTTCCCCGGCTCGACCGGCCCGCTTCCTCTTTTTTTGGCTGCTGTCCTAGCCGAAGCCTCCGTCTTCTCCTTCCTCCTCCTCCCTCTTCTCCCGTCGCGCCAAGCCGGCCCAGCCCGCGCTCCGCCCCCGGTTTGGCCTAGCTCCACCCCGGTTTCCCTGTCGCCCATGTCGACTGTACACCATCGCCCATGCCCTGCACGCGTGCATCATCTAGCGTCGGCCATCGCCTCGCCGTCCCTGGCGCCATGCCCTACTTTTGTTGCCTCAACATCGCTCCTGTCGCCCACACCGCACCCTGTGCCCCGGTCATCGGCTACAGTAGGTCCACAGCCTCCCACCGGCCATAAATAGCTTCCCCAGGAGTGCAATGCTCCCCACGCCACTCCTCTTCCTCCCCCTACCTCTTCTGCCTCCCTCGCCCGAGCGACAGCCGACCCGCCCCCTCGCCGTCCCGGCTCTTCGGCCAAGCTCCGGCCAAAGTGACTGTGTCACGGCATGTCTCCGATCCCCTTCTACTCCCCCTCCAAGTTAATCGAATCTTTGTGCACTGGATCTCGCGCATTGCCTCTCTTCCTCACCGCCGGCCAAATGTGCCTCCACCGTCGCCATTTCTTCCTCAAAGCACCACTGCCCGATTCCATGCTCTGGGAGCACCTCCTCGATGCCCTGAGCCTTCTCCAACCGCCGGCCGAGCTTCCCATCGCCTGAGCTCCTCCCTCCACGGCGACCTCCATGCGCCACCACCGGCCATCGCCGCCAGCTCGCCTTGGTGCCTCCCTGGCCAAGCCGTCACCACTGGTGAGTTTCTCCAGGCCCCTTATGCTCATGCCCATCCTAGTTTTACTCCCTGTCCTGTCCAACACTGTTACCTCGTGACCACCTCGCCGCCGGCCACTTCGGGCTGCCACCCACCCGACTCGCCGCCACTCCGACTAATGCGCCGCCTCCCAGAGCCATCTCACCTTCCTCGCAACCCATTTTGCCGGTCACTGCTACCTCCCTAGCCACCGTCTACCGCTGGCGAGCCTGGCACCAAGCGCCGGCCATTTCCTCTGTTTTAGCCTCAGCCACTCCTTGGCTCTTCTTATTTGCTGCACCTCCTCTGTCAGCCCAGGGCTTCCACCCATTTGGCTAGCTGAGCGCACGTTAAAAACCTGCAGGCCTCATGATGTGACCAGGCCACAAACACGTACGATAATAGCGCCCAATATCAAGATTGAACTAAATGTGAATTCATTTCTTCAGCCTCAACATATTTTAAATGAGAATATGATGCTACCTAATGATGAAAATATATATTTTTACAGCACCATGTCACTTTTACATCAATTCGAAAGAGTCCTTGTTGGACACGTACTGGAATCAGATTCGGACTGCTGCAATGATGCAAGTTTAAACGGACGTAACTTTCTCATACGGACTCCGTTTGGGACGTTCTTATACTTCATGGAAAGCTTATGAAGTCTACTTTCCAATGGATCTAATCTCATCTTCAAATTCCATCTGAGCCGGACGCAATCATCAAAAGAGTCCACATTGGTTTCTGAATCCGAGTCAAAAAGGGTGCTACGCCACCTCCACTTGGGCCCATGGGCCTTGTAACCCTAGGGCGTGCACTTGGATGCCCCCTGGTCGTTCTCCCTATAAAGGAGCCGCCGCCTCCGTTGATAGGACTTGGATTTCGTTGAGTTTAGGTTTAGCCATTATGCAAACTTTTGTTCTTCAGTTGTGTCAGACGACCACATGTCAAGACAGCCTTCGGAATCTCACCTTTTGAACTCATTATCAATATTTGCAATTTCAGATTGCTTGTTATCTTGTTCTTGCGTGTTCTTCGATTGCATGCAGGAATAGACCTTCGTGGTCAGGTCAACCGTGCTCTTGGCATGGTTGATAACAACTTGGAGTGTGGTTCAGCGATTGCTAAGGCGCAAGTGACATCGTATGGTTGTAGTCGGATCGCAAGGGTCACCTCCACCAAAATCGATAGTTATCATCCTATCGGAAGATCGGGACCCCATCGCCTCATTACCTCAGGTCCTGAGTTCGATCCCGACGGCTGCACCTTTTTCCCCATAATTTTATTCTATTTTTGTAATCCATTTTAATCAAGAAAAATTAAGGGAAAATTAGGAAATAATCTAGGGATGCTAATAAATTTAATCAGGATATAAAACAAGATTGTTTAATATTTAAATTTGGAGTAAATATCATATATGAATAATTATTGTCGTTTAAATATATATTTAAAAGACTAATTATTAATTAGGGCATTAGTAAAAGATGGTTTTGCTTAATGTCCAAATCTAATAAAGATCGTAATTAAAAATACATTCAAGTTAAAATTAAAGAAAATAAATTGGATGTTTTGTTAAAACTATAAAAACAAGGATTTAAAATAAAAATTACCCTTAATTATAAGTAAAATATATGCCCTAATATTTAACATGCCGCAATTAAATAAATCTCAGTGGAAGATTTAATTAAATGACAAAATCAAGCCACTTCATAAAATTAATTAAACGATATGCCGTAACCATTTATAATGAAATACATATCTAAATTAGAAAATCGTGATTAAAAATATAGCCCCCGCCCTTAGCCCGTCATCGATAAATAAATTTCAACTAGGGATTCGGTAATAATGGTAGTAAAATATAGTTATGTATAGCAAGCTCGATCCTATGTAAATAGAATTTAATTAAGATAAAATTTTGCCCGATGCCAAGTAAAACAGTAAAATACAAATGTCAGTTGATCCTCAGAGTACCTTCAATTAAAATGTCATAATTAGGTATTAAAATATAATGGCATTGGATCATCGGACATTGGAATAATTTTGTCAATGAATAATGTAAAGAACAATGTAATATTACGACCAATAGTCACAGATGAGCGGTAAATAAATATAAAAATAATAAAAGAAGTTATTAACAAAAATATCGAGTCATCGTACTCTACCATCGGCTATGCCTAGCCATTCTAAAGTCCAAAGTGGAATATTTTTATGAATATTCCTTTACCATGAACCCTCCTTAACATCCATCTCAGTGAATTTCCTTGTCATTTCCCACCTTGCTCCAACCACTTGACTCCGACAATACTCCACGCCCAACAACCCAACCTCAAATCACCTGTTAATCATAATAAAAATTAATCAAGCTCAATTGGAGTTATTTGGATCTTTTGATTTATTTGCCTTTATTTTTATTCAGTTGATTAGCGTGTATTTAGAAATTGGAAGTCCTGATGATTCTATGGATCAAGCGAAATCAAGATCAAGGTGAAGATAAATACCAGAAGTTCAAGCCCATTGAAAGAGAAAGCTTTGAGTGAGCTCAAGACTACGGTAAACCACGCAAGGTGAGTCAATACTTTGATCATTTTGAACCTACATTTTCTATAAATTACTTTTGTTTAAATTATCAAACTGCATGCTATTATTTTATATGCAAATATATGTTGATTTAAGATTCTAGTTATATGCCCATTGTTTCACTTGATTAATATTACATCTCTATTGGAATATTTGAATATGTGAGCCTTGTCATCTTAGCAAAATTATAATGGTAACCTTTTGAAAATAAGTCTGTAATTATACGCCATGCTTAGTACTGCTTAGATACTCGAGGGCGCTGAAATGCCCCAAGCATCATTTTTAATCATGAGAAACTGGTTTGGGAAGTCATGGTGGTAATGACTGGTATATTTTGGTATGATTATTTTACGCTCCCAAAAACTCTAAAAAAATTGCTTAACTATCTGGACGGATGGATCGGGGGTATGGTGCAGTGGTGTACGAGAGTGTGGTTAGTGGTAGAACCTCCCAGATAACCCTAAGTACTGAATCTTGTCATGACCTCCTGTGTAAAACAAGTACAACCACAAGTCTGTAAATTACAACTTGGCTTAATAAATTTACCGGACCCTGAAAGTCATCATCATCGGTGGAGGAGGTGAGGTAGTGCAAGCGGCTGGTCCATATGATGGCTTGATGGGACACCCACTGAGGGTGAAGTATTCTGCGGCGCGTTAGCAGTGTGGATAGCCAGCTGCTAGCCGCATAGGAGAAGAACATCTCGCACAACTTATGAGACCTGCCGCAAGCGGGCCAAGCTCATAAGGGTGAGACGATGGAAGGGGCGAGGTATTTTGAACGGTTATTGTGATGGTCTACTCAACCGCATGACTAAGGATTCGTGTGGGGCAATGAGCGGACTGTCACTTGTGGGTAAAGTGTGCAAACTCTGCAGAGTCAAAACTATTCGAATAGTCGTGCCCACGGTCAAGGGCAGACATGGGAATTTAACCAGATATAGTTCTATTTCAAAAACTTTGTGGGTGGGATTGGAAAAGTAGTGGGTAATGGAAAGCCCTGATTTGTGTTGCCCTGGGTGTCATCCCAGTGATAAGGTAAGCGGCTAAAACGCCGAAAGGTTAGCATATGGTGCAGAAACCATGTAACGGTGGATGGAATCTGGATCGCTATTATTATTGCATTCTTTAACACATTATGCTTTAGTTCAAACTACTAGGTCATAGGAAATTTCTATGTATCATATTTCAAAAGCAATTTATGGCAAATAAAATAACCCGAGCCTTTCCTTGATAAGCCTTGCATGTTAACTATTTGCATCCTGTGCATTGGCTCACGGAGCACGATGGTTTATGCTCACCCTCGCTCTCACAATTAATCTAGAATCAGGTGTTAGATCGCTATGCTACAGTAGTACACCAGGTCATGATGGTGAAGAAGATAAAGAGGTCAAAAACTAGGCCGCGAACCCCCAGTTGGCTGCCTATAGGCACATCCTGAGGGTCCCACTTGTCTGCTTCGTTTCCGCTGCTGCATTTTATTGATTTCGGTCTAATCGGCCCATGAGTAAGTCTACTATTATATTTACGCTTCCGCATGATATGTATTTTGATATTCAGTACTGTATCTGTGAGCACTATCTACTAATCCAGAGAATAGTACGATGGAATCACAAAGGATTCTGGGTTGTGAAATCCAGGTTCGACACTATGCTACGACTAGGCCACCATATCATTCACAGGTGGAATCCACACTCGCACTCATCACACATGTGGTATCTTTTGCCACACCAATGTTGTTGGTGTGGTAGTATGTATTTGTCACACCGTGTGGCCAAAAAGATTATATTTAAAAATAAGTCTGAGAAAATGTTATTAATAAAAATATTGTCAAAAATTATATAATAAAAATATGGTGATGAGTAATTGACACTTGGTTTAGAGAGATTGAGTTTGGTTTTTAAGGTTTGTGCTCTTTTTGGAAGGTTTTAAGCCTTTACGACTTGTTCAGCAGCAGCTCTTACGACCGCATGGTCAGAAGTAGCTTTTACGGCCATGTTGTCGGCAGCGTCGTGGTCAGCAGTAGCTTTTACAACCACGTTGTCGGTAGTGTCGTGGTTGGTAGCGGCATTTACGACCACGTTGTCGCAGTGGATCTTACGACCACGTTGGTCGCAGTCGAGTTTACGATTACATTGTCATAGTCGATTTTACGACCACGTTGTCGCAATGGTCGCAGTGGATTTTACGACCACGTTGGTCGCAGTTGAGTTTACGACCACATTGTCGTAGTCGAATTTACGATCACATTGTCACAGTCGATTTTACGACCACATTGGTCGTAGTTGATTTTACGGCCACGTTGTCGCAGTCGATTTTACGATCACGTTGGTTGCAGTTGATTTTATGACCATGTTGTCCGTAGTCGGTTTTACGACTTCGTGCTCGATAGTCATAGCTTCGACTGGTCGTGGTCGATAGTCATAGCTTCAACTGGTCATGGTTGATAGTCGTAGCTTCGACTGGTCATGGTCAATAGTCGTAGATTCTACAGGCCGTGGTCGATGACCGTCGACTCCACTGGCTGTGAGCGATGGTCGTAGGGCTCAGCCTGAGTGGTCGTAAGTCATAGCGACCAGGTGTGATAAAGTCGTAACCGCTGTTTGCAATGGTCATAACGTCTGGTTTCTTAGTCGTAGTTGCTAGCGATGACCTTAGCATTTGTCTTCGTGGTTGTAGCGAGCTGTGTAGTGGTCGTAACGACTTGCCGTGTGGTCGTAGGTAGCTGGGAAGTCTTCTAGGGTTTCGACCACCTCATGATCAGTGCATACGAGTGGTCGTAGGTGGTTTACGACCAGTTGTTTTGCTGTGTTTGCTCACTGAAATACTTTTTGATATATGCAGATTGATGAATCTTGTTTATAGTGCGGTGCTATGTGATGCTTTGCCTATTTGTAATGGTTGCAGGACTTTGGAGCTAGGTCATGATGAGGCATGGAAGAACCGGGACTAGGCACAGGGAGGTGTTGAGATCCAGAATGGTTGGGAAGATGCCAAAGATATCTAAGCTTGCAAGGTGGCTGCAAGGATTAGAGGGCAAGAAAGTAGGAAGCTTCCTGGAAGGTGGTGGAAGGGCAGTTTGGAGAATTGCCCAAGACCTGAAAAATTAAAGGAAGGCTGTTCTGTTAAAGCATCTGTGTACCATGTGTGTTAGTGGGTAAAGCATGCGTGAAAAACCCAATGGTAGGCATGGGTTAATGGGTCATCCTCGGTATCGAGAGACTATAAATAGGGATGGGCGGCTACACATCCATGAGTCTCTTAGTTTTTCTGTTCTTGCGTGAGTTCATGTGTTTGGTGTTGGAGCGTGTGTGCTCCTGGTCCTCTTGATGGAGTGGCTGTAAACTCTTCTCCAGAAGCTATATATCTTCATGTTGATCTATCTGTGTTTGCTCATATGTATGGAGTTGAGTTGGTGTTGTTCGTTTGTATTTTTGCCTTCTGGTCTCTGGTCTGTTCTTTCCCTGTCTTGATCTGAGACCTTGTTTTCGATCGTTTTGTTGATAATCTAACTTGCCCGGTGTTGGAAAATCATGCTCGAAGCCTTTGTGGCCCTTCTATTCACACTTGCATGTATTATCCTCTCCTCTTCTCAGTCTCGGTTTTTGTGCTCATTTGTTGAAATCTGGTGAAGACCCTTATTGTCTTGATAAGTTTTCAATTAAAGTCTGGAGCAACGTCCTGAGATCTTATTCTTGTTGTGTGCAAAGTCTCTTGGCCAATTGATCTTTAAGTTGAAAGTTTTCTGAAATCTTGGCCGTGTGGTCATGCGCTGTTCTACCCTCCTCTGTTTTCCAGAGATCGATACGATCACGTTATGTTGTTCTTAGGTTTTTGTTGCTTTTGACCACGTTAGTCATTCGACCACTTGTTGGCTTACGACTACGTTGATTTGGACTTCGTGGTTGTTAACTAAAAAAGCTTTACGACCATGTTAGTTGTTCGACCACTCGTTGGCTTTCGACTATGTTGGTCCTGATCCTGTGGTTATCGACTAGATCGACTTTCGACCAAGTAGTCGGTTATCGATCTCATAGTCGGGTTACGACCGCGAGCTCGGTTTTCGACCACATTGTTTTTCTTGCTCTGTTCGGTCTGTCTGCTCAGTTTTCGAGTGAGCTTTTAGCCCTAGTATTCATAGCTCAGTAGCTATTGAAGAAAAAGGGTTAAGTGGATACTTGGGAAGATTTTGAAGGCACCATTCACCCCCCTCTATTGCCTGTCCGGTCCTACAATAGGTATCAGAGCCCGGTTAGCTCTTTTCAGTAGATCTTAACCGTTCTTTGGAGCCATGGCAACAGACAAGTATTCCACCAAGCCTCCTATCTTCGATGGGGTCGACTATCCCTTTTGGAAGAGTATGATGGAGTCTTACATACAGGCTCAAGGCTATGTAATCTAGAGAAAGGTTAAGACTCGATTTGTTGTTTCTGTCGATGAGCACATCACATCGATGAATATGCCAGATGTGGAGGCAAATGCTAAGGCAAGAAACATCATCATTCAGGGTCTTAGTAGAAATGAATTTGATCGCATTTCTCATCTTTCATCGGCATATGATATTTGGGTGACCCTTGATACATACCATGAGGGTACCACCCAAATCAAGACTGTCCAACAGGACCAATACAAGTGAGAGCACAACAAGTTTGAGATGCTATGCCAGATTCCACAAGATTTTGAGCAATCTCTGATCTGCTGGTCTTACATACCCAGCCTCGGACAACACTCGCCAAATGCTTTCTGCTTTGGACTTGAGAGTGTGGGAGAGG
This sequence comes from Dendrocalamus latiflorus, assembly GCA_017311315.1. Lineage (NCBI taxonomy): Eukaryota > Viridiplantae > Streptophyta > Magnoliopsida > Poales > Poaceae > Dendrocalamus > Dendrocalamus latiflorus. Next base: position 15,501,077 of record CM029672.1, read on the forward strand.
AAAGTGACCACCATCAAGGACACGACTGACCTATCGACTTTGACTCTTGATGCGTTGTACTCACACCTCAAGACTCACAAGATTGACATTATCTCTTGCAAGTCGAAATCACAGTCGATGGTCTTGGTCATCGATCCCAGTTCTGGAGCATCTTCTGATGGTGCTTCTGGTTTCTCTTTCACTGCCTTGTGTGAAATGACTGATGATCAATTTGACCAATTTCTAGAAAGTGAGCTAGCCCTCTTAGCTAGAAAATTCTCACATGCATACAAGAGGGTTAGGGAGAGAAAGAGGGGTGGACCAGTTATTTGCTTTGAGTGTGGTGGCCCCAACCACATTCGAGCAAACTGTCCCAAGCTGGAGAAGGGCAAGAACAACTACGGTGGTGTGAGCAAGAACGACTACATTAACAAGAACCACAACAAGAAGCCCCAAGCTCATGGCAAAGAGAAGAAGTACCGCAATCTTGGCAAAGCCAAGAAGCTCTTCCACCGCATCCTCACTGCCTTCGACAATCTTGACTTCAGCGACATGGAAGGCTGGAGCGACGACGACGACAAGGATGATCAAGACAAGCATGCCAAGGACGGTGACGACTTCATCGGTATGTGCTTCATGGCTGATGAGAACGGCATCAGTGATGATGATCTCTACAGCGACTCCGATGAGGTAGGCCCTTCCTACGACCAGCTCAATGATGCTTTTCTCAAGTTAGGAAAATTTTATGCTAAATCTAGAGCTAGGTGTAGTAAGTTAGAGAAGGAAGTAGATAGCTTGTCACGGGAGCTTACTTCACTTAGATCTGCTCCCTCCCATGATGATTGTGATGTTTGTACTTCTTTGCTTGGAAATATGGAGAAGCTAAAGACCTCTCATGATAGTGTAATTTCTGAGGTTGATTTGCTTAAGGTGGAGAATGTTAGTTTGTTAGCTGAGCTAGAGATGACTAGGGTAGCTTCTCTTTCATCTAGTACTGTTGAAACTACATTTTGTACCTCATGTGAGGATAAGGACAATGATTTTAGAGGTCTTTATACCATGCTTCTTGATCTACCTAAAACTTGTGAAAGCTGCAATAATTTGAAGATTAACCTAAAGAAGGCAGATTACGAAATTGCTGAGATGCAAGCTGCTTTGCTTGAACCTACTGCTTCTTGTGTCAACTATCCTAAACTAACTACTGAACTTGAATCTGTTTCAAAACAATTTCAAGACATGGTTGACCACACTAAGAAAATGGCTCAATATGCATCTAAAGCTCATATTAGCTCACCATGCAGTAACTGTGAAAAACTAAAATATGAATTGATTACATTAGATGATAAATATGTGAAGCTAACTAAGAACTTATTAGAGAAGCCACAATCTGCTTGCACTTTCTGTGCTGATGTGGGAAAGAAGTTTGAGGACATGGTAGAGACTTTTAGGAAGAGCTACGAGAATCAAATGGCTAGGATTAGAACTGCCCCTTGTGTGTCTTGCGAAGCCCTCAAGGTTGAGACGGCCGTACACAAGGAGAGATATGCACGTACTATTTGATCTTCTGTTGTTGGTTCTTCCTCTCCTTCTGGTGTCTCTTCTTCTCCTTCTCCCTGTTCTTCATGCACCTATCTTTTTCGGGAGTGTGAATACCTAATGAATACTCTTGAAAGATTTGTTGGAAGCAAGAAGAAGCTTAATCTTATTCTAGACAAATCTAAGATTTGCAAATTCAATCAAGGTCTAGGATATGATTTTTTTAGAGGATGTGAGGAAGCATCCACCTGCTGTTGTCAGACCTATAGCAGCAGTTGTGATCGAAGTTGCACCTAAATCCAAGAAAATTGAATTTAAATCTGTAGGCTTTGTCCAGGGGATTTATGACAGTAAGGGTGTACCACCTGTTGCTTCGACCTCTCAGAAGGAGAAGCCTCATCATGCTGCTTCGACCTCCCAGAAGGTCAAGTATCACTGTACCTTCTATCAGAAGGATGGACATGGTGTTAAGAGATGTTCCAAGCACGCCAAGATCACGCAAAGAGACCGTGTTCATGCTCTTAGGCGTATTCAGGGTCAGCCCTAGACTCGGAGTGCACCTAAGACTAACACGAGGTCTAGAGTCATAGCAAACTATTCTGAGGTGTTTGGGCAGCGTCGAGGACTTGGTTTTTCTGCTCCTTCTGCTTTTGGTCCTCGAGTTGCTTTTGATCAGGATATCCGCCGTCCTGAGGATAGATCTCGTTTTCCCTATCGAGATAGCTATCCATGGCATGATCAGCACATTGTTGGTAGTCAGACCCACTCCTCAATAGTGGTCGGACCCAGCAAAAGCTTCAAGTGTGCTCTCAGACCGTCTGAGTTTGTGAGAGGCTGAGAGCGTAGGGTAGCTAGAGGTCTATCATCTGTGCATGTGACTGCTCATCGTGTGACTCGGTACTGGGTTCCCAAGTCTGTTCCCATTTACCCCAGTACTGAGCCACAAATGTTTTTCTCTTGTTAACTTAGGTTCGTTGGGCTGGGAAGGGAGAGGTTTGGCTTGTCGACTCTGGCTATTCTCGACACATGACCGGAGACTCCCATTGGTTCTCTTCCCTAGTTCGTGCTCCAGGTGATGAGACGATCACCTTTGGAGACGCCTCTTTTGGTCGGGTCATCACTAAATGTACTGTGCGCATTAATAATTCTTTTATTCTTAAGGACGTTGCCTTAGTAAGTAAGCTATGTTATAATTTGTTTTTTGTTTCTCAGCTTACTGATGATAATTTCGAGGTAAGTTTTAAGAAAATTACTTGCAAAATTCTTAATTCTTCGGGGAGTCTTGTTTGTGGAATTTCTAGATTTGGAAGGATCTTTCGTGCTGATTTTGTCAAGTCTTTTGGCGATTCTCTCAGGTGTTTAGTTGGTACAGAGTCTTGTGATCTCTCTTTTTGGCACAGAAGAGTTGGTCATATTGGCTTTGATCATTTGACTCGAGTTAGTGACCACGGTCTCATACGTGGACTGCCCAAACTCAAGATGGTCAAAGACTTAGTTTGTGCTCCTTGCCGACATGGCAAGATGGTTGCTACTTCTCATCCCCTAGTTACTGTGACTATGACTGATGCACCAGGACAGCTTCTTCATATGGACACTGTTGGTCCAGCTAGAGTGCAGTCGGCTGGTGGGAAGTGGTATGTTCTTGTCATGGTTGATGACTTCTCAAGATTTTCTTGGGTATTTTTCTTAGCCTCGAAGGATGAGACCTTCAATCATTTTCGGGGTTTATTTAGTAGGCTATCCCTTGAGCTCCCTGATGCCTTGTGAGCGATCCGCAGTGACAATGGCACAGAGTTCAAGAACTCCTACTTTGAGAAGTTTTGTGATTAGACAGGTGTAGAGCATCAGTTCTCTTCTCTACACGTCCCTCAACAAAATAGCGTATGTGGAGAGGAAGAACCGTACCTTGTTCGAGATGACTAGGACGATGTTGGATGAGTATGCTACACCTAGGAAGTTTTGGGCTGAGGCTATAGCCACCGCGTGCCATGTTTCAAACATAGTTTTTCTGAGGGTACACTTGCATCGCACTTCTTATGAATTGAGGTATGGGCGAAAGCCCAGTGCCTCACATTTTCGTGTGTTTGGTTGCAAGTGTTTCATCTTGAAGTCTGGGAACCTAGATAAGTTCGAGTCATGATCTTGTGATGGTATCTTTCTGGGTTACTCAACTTCTTTGCGGGGTTATAGGGTCTGGAACTGCGAGACTAATAGGATTATAGAGACTTGTTAGGTGACCTTCGATGAGGCTAGTCTAGGCACTAGGCCCAACATCTCAGGTTCTGTAGTGCAGTCTGAGACCATCTTTGTAGATGATGAGGTGGATAGAGATAAAGGTTCTCTACCTGATCTAGTCCATCCTTCCCTTGAGGTGCCTACTTCTACCATTGCACCTCAGGGAGATCAGCCCATTCCTCATAGGAGACCTTTTTGAGTGTGTTACATGCTCAAGATCCAGCTTGTCTCACTTCTATCTTCATTCTGCTTTCGTCGCCTCTTTCGAGCCTAAGGATGTCTATCATGTTCTTTCTGATGAGTCTTGGGTCAATGCGATGCATGAGGAGCTAGAAAATTTTGAGAGAAACAAGGTCTGGTCGCTTATTGAGCCCCCTAGTGGTCACAATGTCACAGGAACCAAGTGGGTCTTCAAGAACAAGTAGAGTGAGGATGGTGTAGTCATTCGAAATAAGGCTAGACTGGCAGCTCAAAGTTTCTCCCAGGTTGAGGGCTTAGATTTTGAGGAGACCTTCGCCCCTGTAGCTAGGCTAGAGGCCATTAGGATTCTGTTAGATTTCGTAGCTTCTAAGGGCTTCAAGCTATACTAGATGGATGTCAAGAGTGCCTTCCTCAATGGGTATATTAAGGAAGAGGTCTATGTTAGATAGCCTCCAGGTTTCGAGAACCCTAAATACCCAAACCATGTCTACGAGCTTTTCAAAGTGCTATATGGACTTAAGCAAGCCCCTAGAGCTTGGTATAAGAAGTTTAAGTCCTATTTGTTGAGTCATAGGTTTGAGATGGATAAGGTAGACAAGACATTGTTCATTCGTAGGCATGTCAATGACTTTCTACTCGTCCAGATTTATGTGGATGACATTATCTTTGGTGGCTCTTCTCATGCTCTTGTTTCCTAGTTCTCTGATGTCATGAGCACAGAGTTTGAGATGAGCATGATAGGCGAGTTAAGCTTCTTCCTTGGTTTCCAGATCAACCAGACTCAGGAGGGTACATTATTGCATCAAGGCAAGTACACTCAAGACCTCCTGAGACGCTTTGACATGAGTGATGGCAAGCTGATGTCAACTCCGATGGCGACATCAACTTCACTCGATCCAGATGAGGATGGCGAGCCAGTAGATCAGAAAGAGTATCGCAACATGATTGGCTCTCTCTTATACCTCACCGCCTCAAGGCCAGACATACACTTTGTTGCATGTTTGTGCACTCGATTTCAGGCTTCCTCTCGTGTATCTCACCACTAGACGGTGAAGCGCATCTTTAGGTACCTTCGAGCTACCATAGACTATGGTATCTGGTACTCTTCAGCTTCCTGTCTTTCCTTTAGAGTCTTCTTTGATGCAGACTTTGCTAGCTGTAGGATAGATATGAAGAGCACTTCTGGCACTTGCCAATTCATTGACACTTTTCTTGTCTCTAGTCTTCTAGGAAGCAGTCCAGTATTGCACAGTCCACCGCAGAGGCCGAATATGTTGCAGCCGCTAGTTGCTGTAGTCAGGTGCTCTGGATGGTCTCGACCTTGCGGGATTTTGGGTTAATCATAGATAGTGTTCCTATCTTCTGCGATAACACTTTTGCCATTAACATTGCCAAGAACCCAGTGCTGCACTCCAGGACCAAGCACATAGATATTAGATATCATTTTCTTAGAGACCATGTGGAAAAGGGTGACATAGTGCTTCAGTTTGTGGAGAGTGACCACCAGTTGGCTGATATATTTACCAAGCCATTAGATAGCTCAAGGTTTTTGACCTTACAGGGAGAGCTTGGGGTGGTCTGTCCTTATAGGTTATGTTGTAGGGGTGGCCCCCACCGAAGCCCAGTCGGCCTGTTAGAAGGATGTAAGGCCCAAAATGGGACATGTATAATGACATAAATGCCCTTGAGAGGGATACTTGAGTGTAAGGGTATAATTGTAAAAACACTCCCCATGTGAATATATACCATCCAGGCCAAGGGGGAAACCCTAAGCATTGCTCACCTAACTCTCCACTACTATACCTCTCTCTCTCTCTCTCTATTTGGTCTGTAACCACAACAGTTGGCGCCGTCCGTGGGGAGGACAAGAACAAGCCTCAAGATATGAGGAATGGCACCGAAAAAAGCTTCATCATCGGCGAAGAGGAGCATCACGGAGACGCGCGTCCACACCAGAGCTTCGGCATCGGCGATCACGGGTGCAGGCGTCGACACCGGTGCTGCAACCACGAACGACACCGGTGCTGCCCCCAACGCCGAAGCGATGCTCGACTCCACCGTTGGCACGACGACAGGCACCGTCAGCACCAACCGGGTTGTTGGGGACGGTAGCGCCGACGCCCATGCCGGCGCGGCCACCGTCCCCACACTCGGCGCGACAGCAGTGAGTGGCACCGGCGGCAGTGTTGGCCTCATCACCGACCCCGAAGTCCACCATACCAGCACGTCGGGCAACTCAGGAGCGCAGGCCGTGGACAACTCAGGAGCGTAGGCCGTGGACAACTCAGGAGCGCAGGCCGTGGACAACTCAGGAGCGTAGGCCGTGGTCACCGCCGTCCTGACGGAGCGACCAGGCGTGCCGATAGCCCCGGCCACGGTAACGGTGGAGAATGCTCTGCTGATAGTCATTGGCACTCTCCAATAAGAGCTAGCGGACCTCCGCGGAACCGTGCGGGATATGCAAGAGGCTCGAAGCCAGCAGCCCCAGTCGATGGTCGTGCCGGGCCCACGCCAAAACGGGCGGACAACCACGAGGCCCCCATGTCCAGCTGCGTCCCAGTGCGACGCGTGGACCCGGAGTCTCCACTCTCCGTGGGCCTACAGCAAGTGGCATGGCCGGAGGGATTCAGATTTCCCAAGGCCATTGAACCGTACAAGGGCGACACGGACCCTCCAAAGTTCGTGCGCGTGTATGAGACCTCCATCAAAGCTGCGGGCGGAGACGACACCACCAAGGCGAAGGGGCTCCCCCTCGTGCTGCAGGGAGTGGCGCTCTCTTGATTTTTCACCATAGGGCCAAACTCCATCTACGCGTGGGAGCAGATCCGCGACCACCTCTATATCAAATTCCAGGGGAACTACGCCGAGCGCGTCGGTGCGGATCAACTCGTCACTGTCGAGTATTTTAGGCACTTCGCGAAGTTTTGGTGCCAGGTCAAGGACGTCAACGAGACGACCATCATCAACGCGGTGATACAGGGTCTTCAGCCAGGGCCGCTGGCCGGGTACAACGCGCGTAAGCCGATCAAGACGGCGGCGAAACTCTTTGACAAAATGTGGGAGTACGCGAGGGCGGAAGAAGACGCGCGAAGGCGCCAAGGTGACGACTCCAACACCAGTCAGGCGGAGGCCTCGACGCAGAGCGAGGACGCACTGAGGGACTTCCCCAAAGGCAAACGCAAGCCAGAGTCCTCGTCGGGTGCCCCCGAGTGCAGAGACGCCCGGAATGGGTGGGACCCCCTGAGTGGCAAGCCCAAGCCTAAGCGCAATCAACGTAGACCTCAAAGGGCCTAGTACATCCTCGACATCGAAGGCGGCCCCGAGGAGATCACCCCCGCCTTTCGCGGACGAGGCCACAAAGGTCGCGCGCAGAGCAGGAAATCCAAGACTACGGCATGTGGTGCGAAGTGCATGGCTATGGTGACCACTTCACGCGGGCATGCACCATAGTCATGGCGTTGCGGCAGGCAACCCTAGGGCTCGGGCCCTGGAAGCGCTGCCCTCCGCCGTGGCCCACATGCAGCAGCCGCAAGGGAGCCCTCCACGAGCTGGGGCCCCAGAAGGGGGCCACTGTCGCATCATCAGCGTCATCTCCAGAGGCTCCTCGCTGGGGGCCTCCCCGGTGCAACCACCTCAGGGATTGGCGCACCTCGAAATCACCTTCACGCCAGCCGACACCCAGGGCGTGGAGCTTCCCCATCAAGATCCCCTAGTCATCTAAGCTGACATTGCAGGCTGCGACGTCAGGCGTGTCCTCGTCAACGGGGGCAGCTCCAGGAACATTCAATTTGCAGAGGCCCTCGACCGCATGGAGATCCCTCGAGGTCGTTTGGGGCCGTCGGGGACCCCGCTCCAAGGTTTTTGGGGCCAACCGTTAAAGGCATTGGGCCAGGTATGTCTCCGAGTTTCCTTTTGCCAGGGCGATAACGCCAGGACCGAGGATGTTACCTTTGACGTCGTGGACATCCCGCACCCGTACAACGCGATACTGGGGCGCCCTATCATTAACTCCTTCGGCGCGGTCCCGCACCATGGCTTCTTGTGTATGAAGCTCCCGGGCCCGCGAGGTGTCATCACCATCTTCAGTGATCAGGATCTCGCCTGTCGCGTGGAGGCTGGCGCAAGAGCCCACACCGCAAGGTGCACCTCCTCACTGACAAGTTAAAGACGGACACGCCATACGCTTCGGGGTGGACGCCTAAGCCCCAGCCGGAGGACGGTGTCAAGAGGATGCCGCTCCAAGCCGAAGGTCAGTTCGTGTCCATCGGCGAGGGCCTTCCCCCGGAGGTGGAGCAAGACTTGCTTCGGGTTCTCCGGAGTAATGCAGACATCTTCGCGTGGTCCCTGGAGGACATTAAAGGTGTGGACTGCTCCCTCATCGAGCACAACCTAGCGGTCCGCCCTGATGACAAGTCGATCAAGCAGAGGCTTCAACGTATGTCCATTGACCGGCAACAAGCGGCCAAGGTGGAGGTAGCGAAGCTTCTCCACGCCGGAGTCATCCGCGAGGTCCAACATCCGGATTGGCTTGCCAACCCGGTGTTGGTGAAAAAGGCCAGCGGCGCATAGCGCATGTGCATCGACTTCACTGCCCTCAACAAGACATGCCTGAAGGATGACTACCCCTTGCCACGCATAGATCAATTGGTCGATGCCACCGTGGGATGTGAGCTAATGAGTTTCTTGGATGCCTACTCCGGCTATCATCAGATCTATATGGCCAAGATGACAAGGATAAGACCAGCTTCATCACGCCGATTGGGACATACTGCTTCGTCAGGATGCCCTTTGGTTTGAAGAATGCGGGGGCAACCTTCACCCGCCTCATCGCGCTAGCGCTGACCTCTCAACTCGAGACGAACGTGGAGGCCTACGTCGATGACGTAGTTGTCAAAACCAGACAGCTCACCTCCCATGGTCAGGATCTCTAAGAGATCTTTGACAACCTCAGGAAGACGGGCATCAGGCTCAACCCGGACAAGTGTGTCTTCGGTGTGCAAGCAGGCAAGCTCTTGGGCTTCCTCGTGTCTGGGCATGGTATCCAGGCAAACCTCGACAAGGTCAACGCTATCCTCGCTATGGAGCCACCCAAGATGACAAGGGAGGTTCAGAGGCTTGCTGGCCGCATGGCAGCATTGAGCCGCTTCCTGTCCAAGGCAGCGGAGCGGGGCCTGCCGTTTTTCAAGACCCTTCATGGCTACGATGGGTTTCATTGGGATGGCGACTGCGCGAAGGCCTTTGACGACCTCAAGAAACATCTCACGAGCCTACCCACTTTAGTTGCTCCGGCACCAGAGGCTCCCCTCCTGCTGTACCTTGCCGCTTCAATGACAGCGGTCAGCGCCGTCCTTGTCCTTGAAGAGGGCGCTCTTCAGCGCCCTGTATGCTTTGTCTCCAAAGCCCTTTAGGGCGCCAAGACGCGATATACGGAGCTCAAAAAGTTGGCATACGCCCTGGTCATGGCCTTGAGGAAGCTCCGACACTATTTCCTGGCCCATCCAATCACTGTGCCATCCTCATTCCCCATGGTGGAAATGCTGCATAATAAGGAGTCTACAGGGCGCATTGGCAAGTGGGTGGCCGAGCTCGTGCCATTCTCCTTAACGTATGCCTTGCGAATAGCGATCAAGTCCCAAGTCCTTGCGAACTTCCTCGCGGAGTGGACCCCATCGGCCCAGCGCGCTTAGTAGCCAGAGGACCCGGTGTGGATGCTCAATGCTGATGGAGCCTACGGTGTTTCCAGCATGGGTGTGGGCGAAGTGGTTACTACGCCAGAGGGGGCACCGCCTGCTGTACTCGGCTCGTCTTGGATTTTCTGCCACCAACAACACGGCTGAGTGCGAGGCGCTACTCTTTGGCCTCGTGAAGCTTAAGGCTCTTGGCACGCGACGAGTTCTCATCCGCACTGACTCACATCTGGTAGCGGGCCATGTGGACAAGTCATATCAGGCCAAGGACCCCGAATTGGCCAAGTACCTAGTAGCCGTGCGAGCGAAGGAGCGATACTTCCTGGGTGTCACGGTCAAGGCCATCCCTCGGGCGGATAACGAGCAAGCCGACGTCCTTGCAAAGGCTGCCAGCCAGCAACTCCCCACCCCCGAAGGAGCATTCTATGAGGTCCTGCACGCGGCGGCCATCGCTCAGGACAACCGCGATGCGGCCCTAGTCGACCAGATTACCCAGCAGGGTGACTGGCGAGAGCCCATATACGGTTTCTTGCAGGGCATCGTGGAGCTAGACGACCCCGTCGAGTTCCAGCGCCTGCAGCATCGTGCCAGATCCTTCCAGGTGCTTGACGGAGTGGTTTACAAGAAAGGAGTCTGTGCACCACTTCTGCGATGCCACTCACGTGAAGAAGGAAAGCAACTACTCGCAGAGATCCACGCGGGGCTCTGCGGCTCGCGCATCGCGCCAAGGTTGCTAGTCGGCAAGGCGTTCAGGCATGGCTTTTACTGGCCAACCGCCGGTGTTGACGCGCAAGACCTTGTGCGCTAGTGCCAGGGCTACCAATAGATGGGCGAGTCATCCGCAGACCCCCGATGAGCTTGCAGCCTATCCCTCCAGTGTGGTCGCTGGCGCGGTGGGGCATTGACGTCGTCGGGCCAACTCCCCGGGCCCCAGGGGACCTTCGTTTCGTGGTAGTCGCTTTGGAGTATTTCTCCAGGTGGCCGGAGGCTGTCGCTCTTGCCAAGATAACCTTGGCGGCCATGCAACACTTTCTTTGGCAGAATATCATATGCCGCTTTGAAGTACCTCAAGAGCTCACCGTCGACAATGGCCTGCAGTTCGACTCCACCCCGTTCAAGGAGTTCTGCGACAGCATGGGCATCACACTCCGGTTCGCTTCAATCGGGCACCCGCAGTCTAACGGAGTAGTCGAGCGGGCGAACGGCGCCATCTCCGCCGGAGTAAAGAAGTGCCTTGTCGGGCTGCCAAAGGGCAGATGGCCTGGCGAGCTCCACAGTGTCCTCTGGTCCCTCCGCACAACGGTGACATGACCGACGGGATTCATGCCGTTCAAACTCCTCTTCGGCGATGAGGCGGTGACGCCCGAAGAAATCAAGGCCGGCTCGAGAAGGGTCCTCGTCCAGGCACTAGAGGAAGAGCGTCAACTGTCCTTAGACCTCCTCGATGGAGAGCGAGTCAAGGCAACCCAGCACGTCACAAAAGTACTCACGTCAAATGGCACGCGTGCGCGATCGCTCCATGTACTCGCGACAATATCAGCCCGGAGACCTCATCCTCAAATTGGCACTCCACGCGGAGACAGTCGGTAAGCTGGAATCCAAGTGGGAAGGCCCATACATCATCGTGGTAGCTCTGCATCGGGAAGCCTATCGCCTCGCAACGCTGGAAGGGCAGACACTCCTCCACACGTGGAATGCAGACAGGTTGCGGCGGTACTATGTTTAGGACAGAAGGGAAGCCTGTAGCAAGCTTGCCACTTTGCCTGTTGTAAGACGCTCGCCCGCGCAAACGGGAGATTAATAAAGCCGATTGTCTGCCAAGCTCTCATCCTGCACATAGACGCGCGGAGGTCCGCCTCCGCGCACACTCTACGGAGTATAAATAAGACGCAGCGTCGAGGTCCGCCTCCGCGCGCACTCTACGAAGTATAAATAAGACGCAGCATCGAGGTCCGCCTCCGCGTGCACTCTACGGAGTATAAATAAGACGCAGCGTCGAGGTCCACCTCCGCGCGCACTCTACGAAGTATAAATAAGACGCAACATCGAGGTCCGCCTCTGTGCGCACTCTACGGAGTATAAAATAAGACACGGTCTACGGAGTATAAAATAAGATGTGTGGGGGACGCCTCTATGTGCACTCTACGGAGTATAAATAAGATGTGGATGTTGTTCCCACGCACTCTACGGAGTATAAATAAGATACGGATGTTGTCCTTGCACACTCTACAGAGATAAATAAGACGCGGATATTCCCGCGCACGCGTGGGTGTTGTCCCTACGCGTACTCCCCAGAGTATAAATAAGACGTGGATGTTGTTCCCACGTACTCTACGGAGTATAAATAAGATGCGGATATTGTCCCTACACACTCTACAGAGTATAAACAAGACGCGGATGTTCCCGCGCACGCGTGGGTTTGTCCCTACGCGTACTCTCCGGAGTATAAATAAGACGTGGATGTTGTTCCCACGCGCTCTACGGAGTATAAACAAGACGCGGATGTTCCCGCGCACACGCCGGTGTCGACCCTACGCGTACTCTCTGGAGTATAAAAGAAAGGAAAAAAAAGAAGAAGACGTGGTTGGCATTCCCACGCATTCCACGAAGTATAAATGCCACACGCAGTGCTCGCGCGTCTACTTTGACTAGGCGCCAACTTTGCTGCCACGACTTCGAAGGGTAGGGGACGGAGCGCTCGTGCGTCTACTTCGACTAGGCGCCAACTCCGCTGCCACCACTTTGAAGGGTAGGGGACGGAGCGCTCGCGTGTCTACTTCGACTGGGCGCCAGCTTCGTTGCCACCACTTTGAAGGGTAGGGGACGGAGTGCTCGCACGTCTACTTTGACTGAGCGCCAGCTCCGCTGCCACCACTTCGAAAGGTAGGGGACGGAGCGCTCGCACGTCTATTACGACTGGGCGCTAGCTCCGCTGCCACCACTTCAAAGGGTAGGGGACGGAGCGCTCGCGCGTCTACTCTGACTGGGCGCCAGCTCCGCTGCCACCACTTCGAAGGGTAGGGGACGGAGCGCTCGTGCATCGGGACGGAGCTCGTTTTTGAGTGCCTAAGTTCGCTACTTGTTCGGCTCCACCTAAGTACGCATCGCCCAAAAGAATTTCGAGCCTCCACCACCTGTGCCTAATGCCAAAGATACCGTCGGATCAAGCAGTCCGAAAATACTACTCAGCCCGTATCAGACATCCGCCCGAAGCGGAAAAGGTACGCATCGACACAAGGCTTTGGGCAATACCATTTTCATTCATATAAAGGGGCGGGAGGCCACAGGGCGCCCGTTTACAAAAAAAGGGATACATAGAGACGCACACCTACACACCATGACTTGACGTCACGCCTGCGAACCCGCGCCATGCCCAGGGACGGCGACGCCATCTTCGTCGCGCCGAGAAACCTCGTCGAGAAACCGACCGAGGTTCCCCTCCCCATGCAGAGTCCGACGTAGCGCCACCTTAGCCGCGGGCTCCCCGATGTAAGCCCAGATCCGCTTGTAGAAGGCCCGGATGGCGGGGCGGATATCATCAATGGCGCTCGACATTGTCTCGACTCCGGCTGGCAACTCCAGCCAAGGATTGGCTAACCCGGCGACGTGCGGACACCCGCGGTTGTGAAGCATGGCCAAAGCAAGGCAAGCGCCCGCAAAGTCGCAGTGGTTGCCGAAGGCCTTGACGCCGCGAGGGCAAGCTCCGGGCCCTCTTCGATTCGGGTGAGCGTCTGTGCCAGGTCCTCTGGACCAAATGTTAGGTCCGGCACGTCGACGATGAGGTTCATGAGGGCCCTCTCCAGGGACTCCATCGCACCCCACGCCGCCACTGACGCGTCCCTCAGCGTCTGATTCCTCTCGTTAAGGGACGCGACGAGTTGGGCACTCTCATCCCCCAGCGCCGCAATCTGCTGGAGCAGGCCATCGCGCTCCGCTACCGCGGCACGTTGCGCCTCTGCCGCGGCGCATTACGTCTCCGCAATGAGGGTCTGTGCATCAGAGATCGCCCTTGTGCTGGCTACCTCCAGAAGCCGGATGCGCTCGTCCTTGACGGCGTGAGCCTCTTCGGCAGCTTGGAGCTAGTTTTCCAGCACCCTCCGCTCGTGGATGCGCGCCTCCTACAGGGCTCAACCGAGGGCAAGGGTCTGCAAAAGTGCGCCTGTCAATAAGTCCTCGGCAACGACGTAGGTCGGGAACATATGCGCTTACCCTTATCTCCGAGGCCTCCAGTGAATTCACTAGGAGCTCGGCTCCGCACCTCGATAGCGCCCGCAGGTCTAGATTGGAGTCGGTTCGCTCCGCGACCTCATGAAAGACCCGAAGCATCTCCGACCTAGGAATAAAGTCGGAGATAATCGGCCGATGAGCCTCCGCGATAGGGACTTCGACAGCACCAGGTGTGGATATCACGTCCTGGGCAGGAAAACCGAGGGCTTCGTGGCCGTCTCTGATGCTCGATCCTTGGCTGCGTCCAGGAGACCTAGTCTCGCCTGATGTCGACGACGGAATGAGCGAGCAAATCAGAGAGAGCTTCACGAAGTCACGAGGGGAGAAAGAATGGCGCCTACCTCCGATACCCTCCATGGGGGCTTCATCTGCGGGGGGCGCAGCGGGTTCCTCCCTAGTCTGGAGGGCCTCCTCATCTTCATCTGCATGGGGGCAGCGGTTTCCTCCCCAGTCGGGAGGGCTTCGCCCTCGGACTCTAAGTCCACGGCAACGCTGCCCGCCACATGGAACCTCTTCTTCGAGGGGGTGATTCTATCCGGGGGCGCTTCGCCCTCGGGGATTGTGGGGACGCCTCCTCAGCAGCCCCTGCGGCCGCGACGATCGGAGCGGGTAATGAGCCCTCGGCGGTCGACGCAGGCGACGAGGCCTCATTCTCCGGAACATCGGCGCCACGGCCCGTCTCCTCAGCGCCGCCCGCAGCCCCCTCGCCGGAGGCAGTGTGCTCCTCCGAGCCGGCGAGTTCGGACCCGGCGTCGGTCATACCTCTGGTCTCGATGATACCCACCAGAGACGTGGCCGACGGGCTAGATGCGGCGGCATTAGACTGAGCCCTACATCGAGGGGGAGACGCCCCTACCCTACCGTCGCCATCACGGTGACGACTCCGAACAGGCGCCGACACTGTGCGTTCAGGCACGGGGAGGCCTAGAGCTTCACATACTCGATTTATCCGCCCCAGCTTCGCGCAGCTTATGCTCCTTGGCCATGTATGGCCCAAGGAGTGCAACCACCGCACGCTCCGCATCCTCCAGCCGAGGCACTGCACGCCAAAGTGAGGCATGGTTCACAAAAGGTCGCATGCATATATGCGCGGGCACGGAGTCTAAGGCCGAAGGACTTACAAGGAGCAGAGGGCTTCGGAAGGGAAGATACTGTCGGGTGAATGTCATCTCGCCGGGTGTGACCTCACTCGTGCTTCCACCGGCCCGAGAGCGGCGCCACCCCATACATAGTGAACTCTTCAGTGAGGTAGCGCATGTTGAATCGGCGGGAAACACCGGCAAGCCTCCACACCTTTTGCTCATCGTCGCCCTTCGGCTTCACACCTGGCAAGTGGTTGAATGATATTGGTTGTCCTCAGCACCGAAGACCGCTCGTGCTCATCACGTGGTGGTAGAACCACTGCCACATCCAGCCAGACTCCCACTTCCCTCGTGTAGCCAGCGAAGGGAAGAGCTTTGTGCACTGCGACCTCAGCACGAAGTTGACGCTGCCAAAGTTCGACACCGCCCCTCCTTCAACCTTCTTCGGCTGGCACCGCGTGTCATGCAGAATGGTGAATAGATTCGCGCTAGGACGGATACCTTCTGTCCGCGCCGCCCAGGCATAAACAGCTAGGCGAACTATCGCATTTGGGTCAGTTGTGCCAGCTCCAACCCATAAGCTCGCAGGACCTCACCGACGAAGAGCGTCGAGGGCATCCAGAGCCCGACCTCAAAAAATGCGACGAAGACGATCGCCTCCGACTCCTCTGGGTGCGGTTCCATCTCGTCGCGGGCAGGTAAGCGAACTCCCGCACGCTCCTCCAACTTTTTATCCCGGTGGAGAGTCTGGATCATCTCCTCTGTAGCAAGACTACGCCCTAGCACACAGGAGTAGTGGCCTCCTGACTTCTTCATGGCATCCCACCGCTTGTCGACCTGCGGTGGCTCGCGAACCACCAAAGCGTATTCAGCCGTTGGCGGCGACAAACCGCGCTGGCTAGACGAGGCGCTACCACTGAGCCGGCGAGCAGGATCTTTGAGGCGTGCCATTCTCCTCTCAGGTGGAAGGCTAAAGAAGCAGGAGCAGGTGCAGCTTGCGCCAACAGGGGAAGAAAAGAGAGCAAACCAACAATGAGCGAGCAGCCGAGAGGAGCACTCGCAGAATGGTCGCAAGGCTTTATAAAGCCCTCTCATCTCCCACACGATTGAAAACGCAACCGACGGGAGCCTAGCAGTTCGGCTCCCCACGATCGAGAAGCGCAACCGATGGCAGCCAGGGGCGCGCAGCAGCAGGCCGCCTAACAGTGCACGACGCGCCAGTACCATCCCACCACGCGTCCCGCCTCCCTCGGGAAGGGGCGCGTGACCGTGGTCATGCGACCGCTGACAGCCCACGACGCGCCAATCGCGTCCCGTCGCGTGTACCCTTACATCGGGAAGGCGTGCACGGCTGCGACTGCCCGCCCATGACATCTCAGGGATCGGCGTGATTCTCGCCGCCATTAAGATGTCAAATCCGGACCAAGAGTTGGTCGGGCCACCGACTCCGCGGCATGAGCTCGTCTCCACTCCGGCTTCGACTCCGCCACCGAAGGGCCCTGCGGTCAAGAACGGCTCCGGTAACCCGCTTAGCATGGAAACGTCGCACAACACCCTAGTCAAGCGCGCCACATGTCCCGACGCCTCGAGAGCCGCGGGTCAGCAGCCCGCCCCTGACATTTCAGGGGTCGGCGCGATTCTCGCCGCCATTAAGGCATCGTCTTCGCTTCGACTTCGGCTCCGCTACCCAAGGGCCCCGTGGTCAAGAACGGCTTCAGCAACTAGTTCATCGCCATATCCTCGGTGCGGGGTGGAGACGACTCTAAACAATCAGAGTCCATCCAACAACACAGAAGTTCACAGGCCGTCGGGACGGAGGGGGCCAAATGGCTCAGTAACATGGCTTCGGCTTGTGAAGCCCTGCACCATGAGAGGCTCCTGTTGTAAGGGTGGCCCCCAGCTAAGCCCAGTTGGCCTGTTAGAAGGATGTAAGGCCCAAAATGGGACATGTATAATGACATAAATGCCCCTGAGAGGGATACTTGAGTGTAAGGGTACAATTGTAAAAACACTCCCCATGTGAATATATATACCATCCAGGCCATAGGGGAACCCTAAACATTGCTCACCTAACTCTCCACTACCATGCCTCTTTCTCTCTCTCTCTCTCTGTTTGGTCTGTAACCACAACAGGTTAATTTGAGGGGGTAGCTTATTGTACTCTTTGTATCATATTGCTCTTATGCATCTGTTTCATTTTTGCTGCATTTTATATGGGTGCATTTGGGTTAGTCTTTCTAGCATAGACTAGAGTGGATTTCTTTCTCTGTTGCTTAGACTTCTTCCTCTCATCTTATGATCCTAGGTTGTTGCTATTAGGTGCTTCTCTTCTCACTAGGTTGAGTTCACTCACTTCTTATAGGTCTAACAAGGGTTGGGCCTCCTTGGGTAGACAGGGAACGTGTTTACTCCTTGGTGTGTTAGATGACCAGTTGATAGTCCTAGAGTCATATGGGGTAGATGAGAGTCAGTCTAAGCCATGATATTCTGTATATCTTGTCTATGCTTTAAAGACTGTCATTTTCTTCTTTCTGTCCTAGCCTTTTCTGTTTATTATTTTGGTTTAGGGGGGAGCTCATTTGACATTTTCTGAAATTCAAAGATGACTTTACTCAACTTGAACTAAAATTGCTTCACATGTTGAGGGGGAATTGGGTTTTCTTGTATTTCATGATATTTATTTTCAGCATTGTGCATTGTAATATAATTACATGGAGCCCTAATTATTATCCCTATATGACTTGACAAAATTGCATTACATCTTGCCATGATTTATGCTAGGGTGCTAGATTTATCTTGACTTTTTATGTGTGACCTAGTATTTGCCATGATAACTTAAGTAAATGTGCACAACTTGAATTAAATCATGTCCTGTTAGATCTTGTGACTAGTCTGGCTCTAGTTATCCACTTATTATTCATGTCATGTCAAATAGGCTGAGTTGAATCTTGAATCTACATTGAGCTTTAGATTGAGCTATGTTAGTTCCTTAGTGAAGCATGAGTTAGTATTAACTCTCTGTTCTTGATCTAAATCCGGAAAATGCAAAATGATCTCTTTTGTGCGAAAAAACTGATCTCACACATTCTTTCTCATGAGACGGCTTGCCATTGCATTAGGCATGAACTCAGTGGGCGTTTTAGATGACCAAGATCATTTTCTTAAACTTCTTGCTTGAAGTGGTCGCATAAGGCTTGAGATTTAGCACATGGCTAAGAAAACAGAATCTTGTTAAAAATGGTTGTAACCAACCATAAATTTCTAAAAATGCCAAATGAGCTAAATTTGCTCAATTATAAGTGATATCAAGAACTTGAACAAATGCTTCATTTTTGAACATATAGCACTCTAAATTGACTCAATTATAGTTTCTTAGTTCCACTTAGAATATTGACATGGCTTGACTCATCTTTGGATACCTTTAACTAGACTTTAATCTTGAGTGACTTGACATGCTAATTAATCCTTCTAATTTTAGATTATGGTTTATTTGGCTTTAGCTTGTCTATACCTAATTTGTCATGATCTAGATAACACTTTCTTTTATTATGGCTTGGTGTAATACTTAGAAAGTCATTTTGGATAATCTTCATGACTCCTAATGCTTAAAATGTACAAAATATAATCACTCCACTTCTCTCATGCTCTATTTTCCTCCTTGCATCTTAATGATTCTATTGCCAAAAGGGGAGAATAATGGAGAAAAGGCATAAAAGGGGATATTTTGGAGCTTTTGAAGAAAACTTGCTCTTTCTGGTTTATTGCTCTAAGTTCTGTCTTTGTCAACATGGTCATAAGTTTCCTTCTCACTTCTTTTAGACCATGTGTGATTGTTGCAACTACTTGCTTCTCTTTAAAAAAACAAACTCATCTTCATGCTTTGTCTGTGTTTGTCAATATACTCATCAAGGGGAAGATTGAGAGACCATGTGGAAGTGACCCCATGTTTGTGATGAGTAATTGACACTTGGTTTAGAGAGATTGAGTTTGATTTTTGAGGTTTGTGCTCTTTCTGGAAGGTTTTAAGCCTTTACGACTTGTTCAGCAGCAGCTCTTACGACCACGTGGTCAGCAGTAGCTTTTACGACCACGTTGTCAGCAGCGTCGTGGTCGGCAATAGCTTTCACGACCACGTTGTCGGCAGCGGCATTTACGACCACGTTGTCGCAGTGGTCGCAGTGGATTTTATGACCACGTTGGTCGCAGTCGAGATTACGAACACGTTGGTCGCAGTCAGTTTTATGACCACATTATTCGCAGTCGGTTTTACGACTTCGTGGTCGATAGTCGTAGCTTCGACTGGTCGTGGTCGATAGTCGTAGATTCTACTGGCCGTGGTCAATGATCGTAGACTCCACTGGCTATGAGCGATGGTCGTAGGGCTCTGTCTGAGTGGTCGTAAGTCATAGCGACCAGGTGCGATAAAGTCGTAACCACTATGAGCGATGGTAGTAACGTCTGGTTTATTGGTCGTAGCTGCTAGCGATGACTGTAGCATTTGTCTTCGTGGTCGTAGCGAGCTGTGTAGTGGTTGTAACGACCTACTGTGTGGTCATAGGCAGCTGGGAAGTCTTCTAGGGCTTCGACCACCTCATGATCAGCGCATACGAGTGGTCGTAGGTGGTTTATGACCAGTTGCTTTGCTATGTTTGCACACTGAAATGCTTTCTGATATATGCAGATTGATGAATCTTGTTTATAGTGCGGTGCTATGTGATGCTTTGCCTGTTTGTAATGGTTGCAGGACTTTGGAGCTAGGTCATGGTGAGGTATGGAAGAACCGAGACTACGCACAGAGAAGTGTTGAGGTCCAGAACGGTTGGGAAGATGCCAAAGATGTCTAAGCTTGCAAGGTGGCTGCAAGAATTGGAGGGCAAGAAAGCAGGAAGCTTCCTGGAAGGTGGTGGAAGGGCAGTTTGGAGAATTGCCCAAGACCTAAAAAAGGAAGGTTGTTCTGTTAAAGCATCTGTGTATCGTGTGTGTTAGTGGGTAAAGCATGCGTGAAAAACCCAATGGTAGGCAGGGGTTAACGGGTCATCCTCAGTATCGAGAGACTATAAATAGGGATGGGCGGCTACCCATCCATGAGTCTCTTAGTTTTTCTGTTCTTGCGTGAGTTCATGTGTTCGGTGTTGGAGCGTGTGTGCTCCTGGTCCTCCTGATGGAGTGGCTGTAAACTCTTATCTAGAAGCTATATATCTTCATGTTGATCTATCTGTGTTTGCTCATATGTATGGAGTTGAGTTGGTGTTGTTCGTTTGTATTTTTGCCTTCTAGTCTCTGGTCTGTTCTTTCCCTGTCTTGATTTGATACTTTGTTTTCGATCATTCTATTGATAATCTGACTTGCCCAGTGTTGGGATATCATACTCGAAGCCTTCGTGGCCCTTCTATTCCAACTTGCATGGTCGGATTATCCTCTCCTCTTCTCGGTCTCAGTTTTTGCGCTCATTTGTTTTCCAGAGATCGATAGGACCACATTATGTTGTTCTTAGGTTTCTGTTGCTTTCGACCACGTTAGTCATTTGACCACTTATTGGCTTACGACTACGTTGATTTGGTCTTCGTGGTTGTTAACCAGAAAAGCTTTACAACCACGTTAGTCATTCGATCACTCGTTGGCTTTCAACTACATTGGTCCTGGTCTCCGTGGTTATCGACTAGATCGACTTTCGACCAAGTAGTCGGTTATCGATCTCATAAATCGGGTTACAACCACGAGCTCAGTTTTTTACTACATTGCTTTTCTTGCTCTGTTTAGTCTGTCTGCTCGGTTTTTGAGTGATCTTTTAGCCCTAGTCTTCATAACTCAGTAGCTATTGGAGAAAAATGGTTAAGTGGATACTTGGGGAGATTTTGAAGGCACCATTCACCCCCCTCTGTTGCCTGTCCGGTCCTACACTTGGGCTTTTGGCTTTTAGCTTATTTTTCACTATTCCTAAATTTCGTCTTTTTCTGACTTTTGGGCTTATTTTGAGCTTTTTTGCCGGTTCTTTTTTCCACATTCGTTTGCATTATACGTGATGGGCTAACCCTTTTTTTATATTTTTAATTTTTTCAATTTAATTATGCTAAATAAACCACCATCAATTACAGTGTAATTTCAGCTAGGTACAGTAAAAAATTAAGTTGAACACCACCTTAATCTTGACAGGTAGTATTTGCATCTATGCATTGGATGCTCGTGAAGTGGTGAGTCATGCATGTTGTGTTAGCTTGCATGTGGATACAACCGCATGCTTTAGTCTTTTATCCAGTCAGTAGGTTAGTTGAGTTTCTTAGGCGAGTGGGCGGCGTCTTCGGGAACGTAGAGTGAGAAGCGGATCATGGTGACCATGTGCGTGCGTGTGTTTTATAACTTCACGTGTAATCAGTTTGTTTTGAAGTAACAGTGAAGAAGGAAAAATGTAGGGTGTGTTTGGATTGAGCCTCAAGTCACCCTACCTAAATTTAGGTATGATCAAAACCAGGACATGACTAAAAATTTGGTACAAAACAGTCATTTGGATTGTAGCCATATTGGTTTGACGCCAATGGACCTACCAAACTTTTGGCAACTTAGTTAGCTAGCATTTCGTTTGATTCCAATGTCATCCATTCGATCCATCAATTCCATCATTTAGTAACTAGGTTTCACATAACAAAGCAACAGAGGAAAAGTCTC
Organism: Dendrocalamus latiflorus; assembly: GCA_017311315.1. NCBI lineage: Eukaryota > Viridiplantae > Streptophyta > Magnoliopsida > Poales > Poaceae > Dendrocalamus > Dendrocalamus latiflorus. The sequence goes on from CM029672.1 coordinate 15,522,687, forward strand.
TTTTTGAGTCTTAACGCACAGGCAAAAGTCTATGGTAACCAAACATAATAAGAGTGTACAGGTAAGCACAACACGATTCTGCATGACAAGGTATATCAATTTCTACCATGACATGACATGAATACCTGAGAAGTAAAGAATAGTCCAAACACAAATTTTTTGTATAGCAGTAGAGCACTAATTTTTTTAGACAAGCAACAGGCACGGAAACTGTGATGAAGAGTTCCATAAATATGTAACTGTACAAGTAACATATGATCCCTCGTGAATGCTGATGGTAAAGATGTTGAGCTTCCACTAGCATACGTGAAAACCATCAGTGCACCATAAACGCATGACTGGATGCCCAAGCTGCTTGAAGATGGAGCCTCAAATGTCACAGGCACATTATTCATGGTTGCCTGCATCCACTGTGGGACTGTGCCTATTCCTGCACTTTTTACAGGTTTAACATCAGCGTAGCGGATGCTGCTATCAATAACCTTGCCAGCCCTCCGCTGCAATAAGCTCTGCATAAGCCGCGTGTCATGGGCAGCCTCAACCTGAAATGAAACAAGAAACGGAGTCAAACAGGGCACTGTAAAAATTCAGATTATTGTCGTTGAGTTCTGAAGGATGAAGTTAGCCATCTCTGAAGATTGCTGTTTCCGAATGCAGAGATAGCCGACATTCAGAAATTGTGCATATATTCATTTACTATTCATTGTTGAGCTGTTGCCGGTAATACTGGGATTCAGTCTGTCTGCAGAACTTATATGTTTCCTTCTATTGTTGATCTATTGCCGGCTATTGCTGATCTATTGCCAGCTATTGCTGATGTGTTGCTTACAGAATATGTTATTCATTGTCTGGCACAATTCAGTTAGCCAATTAGTTTCCGATTGTAACTGTTCTTGTAATCTCTTGTAATATTCTCTTGTAATCCTCTGTATAAGAATATAAAAATAGAGGAGACCTTGAGGCTCCATTGCACGCATTCAAAGTTCAACGGTGGTTTACACGAAGAAGGCAAAATGGATTACACATACGGTGTCAGAGACTAGAGAACGGAGGATTTCTCTCTTACGCATTTCATCAAACGGATGTTGTTGTGAGACCATGTGGAGGTCATCCCATGGTTGTTATGAATAATTGACCTATGCTTCAGAGTTTGTGTAGAGGTTGAGTTCTGTTTTTGAGGTTTGTGCAGAAGTTGGCTCTCTGTTTGAGTTCTAGAGCTCTTGTTGTTACTTCAGAGTGGCTCTACGACCACTGCTACGACTTTGTGGTCATAGGCGCTGCTATGACTTGGTGGCCGTAGGCGCAGTGACGACTAGGTGGTCATAGGTGCCGTTACGACGAGGTAGTCGTAAGTGCCATTACGACTTGATGGTCATAATTGCTTTTACGACTTGATCTTTATGACCACATTGTGTGCCTCGGTGATCGGCAGTAGTGTTTACGACTTTGTGGTCAGCAGTCGAGTTTACAACTTTGTGGTCGGCAGTCGATTTTATGACTTTGTGGTCGGCAATTGAGTTTACGACTTTGTGGTCGGGAGTCGATTTTACGACTTGGTGGCCAACAGTAGATTTTACGACTTGGTGGTCGGCAGTCGATTTTATGGCTTGATGGTCAGCAGTCAGTTTTACGACTTGGTGGTCGGTAGAGGCTTTTACGACTTCGTGGTCGATAGTCGTAGCTTCGTTTGGCCGTGGTCGATGGTCGTAGATCTGACTGGCCGTGGTCGATGGTCATAGATCCGACTGGCCATGGTCGATGGTCGTAGATCTGACTGGCCATGGTCGATAGTCGTAGATCTAACCGGCCGTGGTCTATAGTCGTAGATCTGACCGGCCGTGGTCTATAGTCGTAGATCTAACTGACCGTGGTCTATAGTCGTAGATCTAACTGGTCGTGGTCGATGGTCGTAGATCCGACTAAAGGAATACGCGTAGGCTACGAAAGCAGAAAACAAAACTTTTCTACCGCGCACATAAGGACATCATGCTTAAGGAGGGATCATGGATCGTTACCACTAGACGCGCAGCGCAACGGAAGAAGAGTTGGAGAAGCCGATCCAACCACGCGCGTCGAGGTAGTAGTGGAATTAGCCGATCGTCCCGAACAGGTCGTCTCCTCCACGCGATTAACCACACCACGAGCATATCCAATCTGTAGGTTGATGTCGATCAACACCGCAAGGAGCAGTGCCTCCACCGGTATCCACACGTCCGGGGCTGGAACGCCGATCGCGAGTGTACTAGCACTCGTGAGCGGCTAGGGTTTGGCTCGGGAGGTGGCAGCTAGGGTTTTGCTAGAGATTAACAGAAGCACGTACCCCTCAGCCCCTCGCCTCCATATATATAGACCTCCTCACTTGGGCCTTGTGGACCGAGGCCCAATAGGAGTCTATTCGGATCTCTATCCGAATTGAGCCCACATCCGAATCATATTCGAATTAGTGTTCCAACCCGTTAAGTGTGCGATCCTGTAGATTCACGTATACTTGGTCGCGACCCGGAAACGCCTTTCCGGTCACCCTGTTAATAGCGGCATCTAGTAAGACATATTAACCCCAAAGTATATGTAAAGATCCTATCGGCTGAACCTGTAATGTTCTCATGTACGAATCCCTTTGCCTCACGATATAGATTGAGCTCAAGGCGAGACCTGTGTCATCCTCTTAATAGCTCAACCACTCTCTCGATTCCGTGATGGATTATAAACTTGTGATTGACTCCTCAATCACCTCGGCATGGCCATGCACTGTCATAATCCATTACATCGAGGGGCCCAGAGATATCTCTCCCATAAGGAGGGGCAAATTCTATCTTGACCATTCACATCCCACTACATGTTTCATGGCAAACCTGAAGACTACTTTTATAACTACCCAGTTACGGAGTAGTGTTTAGTAGTCCCAAAATAAGCTACTACGCATGTTGGGAACCATGATGATCTCAAGTCTAAGGATTCTACATAAACACTACTTGAGACCAACTGATGACACATGGAATCTCTGCAGTGTCTCATGGCGGGTCTATCCAACATATGTTCACTAACACATGTCCATATTATTGATTTGGTATCACCATACCATGATCCATGAGACATAATCATCAATCAATACATATGCTGATCTTTGAATCATATTTGTTCCTTATATGATATATGATCAGGGATCATTTAGAAATAGCAACATTTTAGCATTAAGAGTCTCATGAATAAGTCACATACTCATTGATCAATAATGATAATGTCTATTTCAAGGAACAAAGTAATGTATCATAAACATAGTATGCGATATATATAACATCTCCATGTTGCCTCTAGGGCATATCACTAACACCGACTGGCCGTGGTCGATGGTCGTAGATTCGACTGGCCGTGGTCGATGGTCTTTTTCTGATTTTTCGGCTTATTTTGAGCTTTTTTGCCGGTTTTTTTTCATATTCGTTTGCATTATACGTGATAGGCTAACCTTTTTTCTATTTTTAATTTTTTCAATTAAATTATACCAAATAAGCCATCATCAATTACAGTGTAATTTCAACCAGCTACAGTAAAAAAATTAAGTTGAACACCACCTTAATTTTGACAAGTAGTATTTGCATCTATGCATTGGATGCTAGTGAAGTGGTGAGTCATGCATGTTGTGTTAGCTTGCATGTGGATACAACCACATGCTTTAGTCTTTTATCTAGTCAGTAGGTTAGTTGAGTTTCTTAGGCAAGTGGGCGGCGTCTTCGGGAACGTAGAGTGAGAAGCGGATCGTGATGACCATGTGCGTGCGTGTGTTATATATCTTCACGTGTAATCAATTTGTTTTGAAGTAACAGTGAAGAAGGAAAAATGTAGGGTGTGACCAAAAATTTGGTTCAAAACAGCCATTTGGATTGTAGCCATATTTGTTGCCATAATTTTGGTAACATCATTAGGCTCCTATTTGGTTTGACGCCAATGGACCTACCAAATTTTCAGCCTCAACCTGAAATGAAATAAGAAACGGAGTCAAACAGGGCACTGTAAAAAGGCAGATTGTTGTCGTTGAGTTCTGAAGGATGAAGTTAGCCATCTCTGAAGATTGCTGTAGCCGAATGCAGAGATAGCCAACGTTCAGAAATTGTGCATATATTCATTTACTATTCATGGTTGAGCTGTTGCCGGTAATACTAGGATTTAGTCTGTCTGCAGAACTTATATGTTTCCTTCTATTGTTGATCTATTGCCGGCTATTGCTGATCTATTGCCGGCTATTGCTGATATGTTGCTTACAGAATATGCTATTCATTGTCTGGCACAATTCAGTTAGCCAATTAGTTTCCGATTTTAACTGTTCTTGTAATCTCTTGTAATGTTCGTGTAATCTATTGTAATGTTCTCTTGTAATCCTGTGTATAAGAATATAAAAACAGAGGAGACATTGAGGCTCCATTACACGCATTCAAAGTTCAATGGCGGTTTACGCGCGGAAGGCGGAATGGATTAGACATACGGTGTCAGAGACTAGAGAACGGAGGACACATTTCATCAAACGGATGTTGCCCGGGGAGTACTGCACGAAGAGCGTCTTCACACGCCGACCGCAGCCAACACAGCACGGCCCCTCCTCCCCCGTGGCTGCGGCGGGACCTGCGGTGTACCTGCGATCCGATAATTGTAGTAAAGGTGTACCTGCGGCGGCGTCGAACCGGCGTTGGGAGGGCGGGCGGTGTGATCGGCGGTGATGAAGGGGCGTCGGGCGCCGACTTCGGATGGTGGCGATGATTCGTGAGGGCGGCCGGCGGCGACGCTCTCCACCGTCATCTCGAAGGAGAGGCGGGGGACTTGCGGAGGAGGGACCCGCCGCTGCCGCCGCTCAGGACGAGAACGCGTCGTTGTTGTTGTTGGCGTGCCAAAATTTTTGGCGACCGATTTCCCCGCCCGCAAAATGCCTCCGCTTTGGCAAGGTTTACAAGGATGCAAATTGCAATCCCATCTCCATCGATGAAACCTTCATCGATGCGGCCTCGCCATGTTCGTACGGACCTTCATCGTCGTGTTCCTGAGCGCATGGTGCTGCAATTGGTTGGGCTTCCTGTTTTGCGTTCTTCACCCGTATTACCTGATTCAGTATGCTCTGTGTGTTTGCTTCTGATTCGGTTGCTTCTTGCTATGATCCAAGCATTACAGTTTTACGCCCATACTCATGTGCTTCCTTTCATAGTTACTACAGGTTTTTAGAGCCCACACCTTTTCCCCTTGACTTATAAATCTTTTATATTCTCTACAATAATTTATTTATTATTTGTTCCAATTGACTAAGGTATAAAATCTTTTTATATTCTCTTACCTGTTCTTTTTTATTTCCCATCATTTTTATGATAAAATATATTTATAGTAGGTGAATCTTAGAATGTTGTTTTCTAAAATTTACCGAATCAGGAATCCGAATCGGACTCTCCACCCGCGTTCGAGTGCTGGTAACACTGGTTTGGGACAGTCTCTTTGCTTGTCGTCTATACCTGTGCCGCTACACCACAGGGTGCTTGCTTAGTTTGATCCAGCATCTTCAGAAAGTACATATGGCATGTTGCCTTTCAGTGCTAAGTTGTTACCTGTTGTGGTTTATCTATCTTTTGCATATTATGATTACGCCTATATTGACAATACTGTGTTGGATGATTAGCTATTTAGTTTGTTTCATCGGGATCGCAGGATATGCATGACGACCTGAATTTCGCCGCTTAACGGTTATTCGTTATGGTTTGGCTATCTTTTGCCTACCATAAGCCGTTATGGTGTACCTAAGTTTCACCTATTATCATATTTGGGTTTCGGAATCAAATTATTCATGTACCCTTGCCGTAAATGTGCTGTTCTTCATATTCTTTACGTCGTTATCGCTTCCTCCATACCTTAGTTTGTGTTTTGTTATGGCGTTGGGCTGTGTTTCGGTTATGCCATATAGAGAGATAGCTTCGTTCGTCATGTTCGTTATTCAACATAGAGTCAATGTTACCTCATGTTTGTAGCGGTTTAGACCATTTCGGTCTTTCCAGTGTTGGGTCTCCTTGCCTCTTTATGTTAAGGTAGACCTCCCAGTGGCCCATATATATTTTTATTATCGTACCCCGGCCTTTGATCTACATTCAGTTCTCATGTGCGTGTTACCGGAACGCTCCCGCTATTTCCTGGGGCGATCAGTTGCTGGCTCTGTTCCTTTCTCGAGTTCAGTTCATCGCTGTTTGCATCGTTCAGAATGTTCTTACCAGCGCCTATAATCTTCAGAGCATTACGTTGTTTCATATGCTTGCCTACACAGATGCCGTGCGGTTGTGTTATTTTTGCCGTTGCTGGCCTCTACGTATTTCATACGTGTTTTGCTGTCGTTTCTCACTGATTCTTCAGCTGTTACCTCGGTTTAGTTTGTGTGGCCTGCTCTATACGTACTCCACATTTGGTTCACCAATTATGTAAGTATAAACTCCATGCTATAGGGCTACAGCCTGGTTGAATGGATGCTACTTTGATGACTGCATCGTTCTGTTGCGGTGCGTAATAGCATTATTTTCTTTGTGCTATTCTACCTTTGTTACGTGCGCGCTTTCTTTAGTCTACATCGTTCATCTATCCATAGCAATGTACCCTGCCAGAGTTCCATAGGTGATCCTTGTCTGTGTGCATGTAAGCTGTTTTACATGGAAGGTGCAAGTGCTGCGCGTCGTCGATGGCGACAGTTGTCCCGTGGTATGTGAGCTTGCTGTTGGCCGTGCTACGCTTGCTGCTTCTTGCTATGATCCAAGCATTACAGTTTTACGCCCATACTCATGTGCTTCCCTTCATAGTTACTACTAGTTTTTAGAGCCCACACCTCTTTCCCTTGACTTGTGAATGCCCCCTGCAGCAGCCAGGCGCTGCCCTATAGATGCTGCTGTTCATTCCACAACGCTTGTTCTTCCTGCACATATTGTAGGTATGCTTTCTTTGTTGTTACCATCACGCACTTTATGTGCCCCCTCTATGACCTGCCTGTTTAGTTGTTTACGATTTTACGGTCTGTACTTCCCTTGTGTTTTTATGCCTTCTTGTCATATCACCTTGATTTTATTATTTTCCCCTGCCCTCAGAATTTGCCTCTGAGTAAACCTGTATATGTGCGTGCTTAATCTCTCTCCTTGATGTGCTCTGCTTGTTTTTTAACCTATCCATACCGATTGCAGATCCTATTGATGTGACCCGTTCTGAATTAGATAGTGAGCAGCACATTATTGAGCCCATAGCTGTGCACCCAAACGTGCAAGTCAGTGTTTTCATTCCCATCTGATACACCCTGTGTTCCCTTGTGCCTTATACCTGCTCACTACCTCTTGCACTTTGCATCGTTACGCTTAGGGGACCACTTCTGCCCACGTGTCACCAGCTGTTGCCAAACAGAACAGGGCTAAACGATATGCAGCTAACGTTTCGAGGACACTTACAAAAATGAGGTTATTTTTACCTCTTCTGTCCATGTCATGTTCGTCAATTCTACTTAGTGTAGCCCTTTCATTGGTACGATCTTTGTAATACTTAGTTGGTTTACATCTTATGACCCTCATTCATAGTTGCCTCTATTAGGTTGTATTCCGCATGCTCCTTCTATTGCTCTTACATGTTCGCTACCTAGCGAATATGTTGCCTCAATGCAAGGTATGGCTGCAGCTTCCAGTCCACTATGTTTGTTGCATATTCTGTTGTCGCTTGGTCTACCACACTCCTATTGTTATACTTTTTTAGAAAACATAATATCAATATTCCGGCCTTGATCATTCCATTCGAATGACTACAACCGTTCGCAAAACAAAACAAAACACATACCACACTCCCACCAAAACGGTGTTACACAACCTCTTAAGCACCACACAAAAGACAACAGGATTTAATCCTTTAGTCTAAGACTAGTACTCCACCCAAACTTGCTAAATAACTCCATCACCACCCACTCAAGTCTTTTGCAACCATTCATGAGCGCCCTTCTTGCTTCCTCTTTAGACAGTTGTGATCAGCTTCTGATCCAGTAAGTCCCCCTGAAAATAACCTGCACAAAAGAGTGAGAAAAGACCCTTTTGAAAACGGCGTCATTTCTATTCAACCACAGAGTCCAGCAAAAAGCCGCTATCCCTACAAGAATCTGGTTTCTAAGCTTCAAAGAAAAACTTCTAAGCCAAGATCCAAACAACATTTCAACATTAGCAGGTGGCTGAATTCCGAAACTAATGACTATCACATTCCAAAAAGCCCGCGCCACATGGCAATCGAAAAAGAGGTGCTGAATGCTTTCATTAGAGGGGCAAAAACAGCAATTGATACTTCCTTGCCACTGTTTCTTAGCAAGATTATCTTTTGTTAAAATAACTCCTTTCTTTAAAAACCAAAGAAAAACTTTTATTTTGAGCGGTATCTTTGCATTCCAGAAAAAATTCTTCTCTAGCCTGCTTTCTCTAACCATTAAATCTCTGTACAAGGAGTGGACCGAAAAAGAACCACTCTTATGTAAGCTCCACACTAGAACATCTTCTTGCTCATTCAGAGACACTTGCATTATCAAACACACCAACTTAAACCATGCCGTCCGATTGTCACCAACCAATGCTCTTCTAAAAGAGACATTTAGTGGTGTTGTACTAAGCATAAGTGCTTCTTTATGTTGTTATGTTCATTCTGTAGTCACCTACGAAGCTCGATCATACTACGGTGGTCCTGATTGTACCTGCAGCACATGCTCGGCTATATTTTGGTACCAAGAGAGAATAAGTAATAAAAGTTCATACACACCAATGAATTGTCTATACTCTGTTGTCGACAAGGGAAAATCTCCCTGCCTCCACGTAGGCCATATCCTCCTCTATTGCAGGACCTTATTCAGTTTGATAGAGGGCCCCAGTCTAATGCCTTTACACATTTGATACGCCAATACAATTTGCTTTTTGCATGCCTTATTCAGATTGACAGAAGCATCAATACTGGCGGTGGCCCTTATGTCTTTCGCATTAACAGCATTGTTCATCATCGTATTGGATCTCTCATACCTGGTTCTGGTAGACGTCCTGAGTTTTTGCAGCTGTATATCTATGACAACCTCTGAGCTTCAGAATTGTTTGGATATTTTCAAAGCAGATGCCTCTACTACAGAAAAGTGATCCAATGGCAAATTTGTTATTAAACATGGAGTCAGACTTGATAACAGATGGGTGGTACCTCATGACCTGCCTATGTTGAAGAAATATCAAGCACATATAAATGTAGAGTGGTGTAATAAGACGTACCTTGTGAAATATCTTTCAAGTACATTACAAAGGGGCATGATTGTGACACTATAGCCTTACGCACCATTGTCGACCCGACAAATGCTGCTGCAGGTGTTCAAAGCAGGACAGTTGTTCTGTCCCATGAAGGCGCAATGGCTGGCCCCACCGATGTCATCTCGCATACCCAGCAAAAATGTTCTGCTTTAGATACTGAACATGCCTTGTCTATGCCAAACAATAGCCCTCTACACGATAAGAATCAAGGTATCGACGAGATTGCGGAATACATTAAATCAAGGTACTTATCTTCGTGTGAATCAAATTGGAGGATTTTCGGATTTGATATCCATAGTAGAATGCCGACCATGGAACAACTGTTTGTGCACATGCCAGACACGCATGTGGTCACATATCATGAAGATTGAGATCTAAGGAACATTGTGCAAGATGAACATTCAAATAGGACTATGCTCACCGAGTGGTTCGTTGCTAACAAAAGATCATCAATTGCAAGAGACCTTACATACTGTGAGTTCCCAACGAGATGGACAGGACACTAACAAAAAGTATGGTCAAAAAGGAAAAGAGCAACTAAGATTGGTAGATTGTGACATGTCCATCCCACTGCTGGTGAGGCTTTCTACTTAAGAATGCTGCACATGGTTGTTCATGGTGCCAAATACTATAAAGATATTCGGACATACCAAGGTATTTAGTATAACAGTTACTGTGAGGCATGCCAAGTGTGGGGTCTTATCGATGATGATGCAGAATGGTTTTCCTTGTTTGATTAAGCAATTATATGGGTGACGGCGTATCAATTAAGGAATCTATTTATGACGGTATTAGCCTATTGTGATGTCGGTGATGTATAGGCCTTGTTCAGTAGATACTGGAGATACATGGTAGATGATATTATCTATAGAATCAATGCTTATCTTGGAAGTAGGGATCACATTATTCCTGATACTATACTACAGAACAAGTTATTACATGAGCTTAACACATTGTTTGTGAGCAATGGATTATCGATGGCATCATATAATCTTTTGATAGCATCTGATACAATGAGTGACGAACTTGGAAATACATTAGTCCTTGAAGAATTAGGTTTTGATAGAGATAGCCTCACTGTACAAGCTGAAAACATGTATACTGTGCTCAATAATGAACATTGCAACATATATAGAGGACCATGTTCAGTATATCACACAAACAGAAATGTTTGTACTTCATCTGTGGCCATGGAGGCACGAGAAAGACATTCCTATGGAATACTATCATAGCAAAGCTTAGATCAGAATCCCAAATAGTATTGCCAGTGGCGTCATCAATAGCAGCAATTTTATTATTACCATCATGCCACACTGCTCATTCTAGGTTTCGTATACCGCTTGATATTTAAGAGAGAAGCATATGTAATATATGAAGAGGTACAATGCTTGGGGAATTGATGATGAAGGCTAACCTGATTTTATGGGATGAGGCTCTGATGACAAATCATATGTGATTCGAAGCACTTGATCAGACTCTACGTGACATACTCTCAACGGATAATTCAATTAATGCTGACATGCCATTTGGTGGGAAACCAATTTTGTTAGGTGGTGATTTTAGACAGTGTCAGACCCAGATTTAACCAATCCAGAGCCTGATCTTTTTGGTTGTGGCTGATAGTTTTTGGCTGCGGCTGATGACTTTTGGGTTGTTTATAAGAGAGAATACGAAGTAACAGAAACTCATGTGTTGTTTTAGCTAATATAAATAAAGTCACTACAGTATATACTGCAATCAACTTATAAACCCCGTTTTCAAAAAACACTTCATTTAAAATCTAGTTACTGTAGCAAAAGCCAAAAGCTGCTTTTAAAAGCCGTTTAGATCAGAATCCTCTATGAAACCATTGCACTATTCCCTAGATCCATAAATAGTGCTTACAGATATATTACCGAATTATTTCATACACAATAAAGACCATACCATTGCATTAATATTACAATATATTAGAGTTCAATTAATCCACATCGGGATGAGTTTTACAAAAGGGCCATCAGGCCAAATAAGTACATTACATAAAGAGCAGAAACAGAAGCAAAAGCGGGAGGCGCATTTCACCACAGGCAAGCGACTGGGAAGACTCAGGTGCGATCGATATTAACCAAGAGCTTGGTAAATATTAGAACCTCCCATAAGTCAGTTTGGTCAACTAGCCTGTAAGGAGACGCTAGACTATTCGGGCCTAATCTACTCTGCATCGTCTTTACCTCCTTCATCTCCTTGGTCCTCGTAGTAGACATAGTGGTTCTGGTTCACGAACTCTGAAGGGGGTTGAGAGCGAGAGTGAGCACACACAATAGTGCTCCATGAGCCAACACACAAAATGTATATAAGTATAGATGCAAGGCTTAACAAGGTGACTGAAGTTCTTTTATTTGCTTAAAATAACATTTGTAATTACCTTAATTAAAATCCTATGACCTAGCATTTTAACTGAAACATGCTTTATTAAATAGATTAATATTATGCAATATTTATAGCAGTGTAGGTTCCATCCACCTATGTTGGATTTTGAGTAGTTAGGGTACATCCACCTTATTATCAACACTAGAGTACTTCCCTTCAAGAAAATCCAAAGTTAGAGTACTTCCCTCCAACATGTTATTATCCCACCCACAAAGGTTTTTGAAATAGAACTAACTCGAGGAAGTTCCCATGCCCACCCTTGACCATAGACATGGCTGTTCAAGCAGTTTATACTCTATAGAGACTGCACATCTTTACCCACAAGAGACAATCGACCCGATAGTCCTACACGATTCTTTTAAGTCATATAGATCGAGGGACCGTCATGTAGCTTTTCGTAGTTATCTCACCCCATTACCAGCCCACCCATATTAAGATTTTCCCACCCGAGATAGGTCTTCATAAGTTATGCGGGAAGTCATACCTTAACATCAGCACAAGTGGACTACGACGTTCTACAACACTAGTGAAATGGGTACACATCACCCTAGACAGTGTCCCATTCATGCCGAACCTTGGTCCGCCCATGCACACTCCACTCTCCCTCCAGTGAAATGACTCTGAAGTTTGGTAATCCTACTTGGTCCAGTTGCATTTTGTAGACTTGTGGTTGCACTATTTTACCATAGGAGGTCATCACAAAATTAATTTCTTAATTTATCTGGGTGGTTTATACCACAAACCACAATTCCTCGTGCGACATCAGTACCAGCCTCTCTTACCATCCACCCAAATAGGTTTAGCAAGTTTTTAGAGTTTTAGGAAGCATAAATAACGTTATCATAAATTATCAATCACTTACATCCCATAACTACCCCAAAATCAAGATTTTATGATTAAATATTGATGATCAAGGCAAGCTAGTGCCCTGGACTTAACAAGATTAGCATAGCATTTAAATATGACATATAGCTAGTAAGGTTAATATTATTTTCAAGGGTGACAAGGTTCATGGATTTCAATTATCAAGGTTGTCGTAATTATAATACTAAATCAACAAGTGGGTGTGTAACTACCTTAAGAGTAACATACATTTGCATAAGAAATAGAGCATGCAATTTTGCTAATTTAAATGAACATAATTTTCATGAAATATAGGATCAAAATGATCAAAATATTGACTCATCTGGATCACAAGTTGGTTGGTCTTACTGCTCTTGCGAAGCTTCAATATGGGGCTTGTTCACGTCTTCGAATTCTACTCAGATAAACGTGCCAAAAACCGAACAATAGACAAAGTGAACAAATAAATACCAAAATAAAATATAGATGAACTCTAAACTGAACAAAACTAGCATGAACATATAGAGCTCGATTTTAGAAAATTTCAGAAACAAGTTTCGCTAGATTTGGAGCTAAGACGAGAGAGAACAAGCTCTTCAAAGTTTATTTCTAGGAAAAAATCCCAAAAATAACTAGAGGAGAGAGAGAGTCATCATTTTTGAATTATCTTTATTCTTAAAATCTCAATGAATAACATGTGGGGCCCACGAGTTAATTAAATTAAAGAAATTTATTTCTTAAATGAAAAGGCCTAGAGACTAACATGTGGGCCCAAGAGTTAATTAAATTAATGAAATTTATTTCTTAAATGAAAAGGACCAGAGACTAACATGTGGGGCCTGGTATTGTGCAAACAGTTCTTGGGCCCACATGTTAGTGGCCCAAGATTTTAAATTGGGTTTTAAAAGAATCTTAACCGAGGTAGGGCCTGTATGTCAGCCTAATGATTAGCATAAACTGGCACAAGGGCCCACCCGTCAGCCATTGCTTAACAGAGGGTTGAGAAGGTCATTAGCCCACTAATTAAAATGATTAACACCTAATTGTGCCGCTATAGTGCCCCTCCTTGGCTGACCATGGCAAAGCTCATCGGCGACAGAGGGGGGAGCAGTGGACGGCGACGTTGGTTGAAATGGGTGCCTGAGGCCTGCACACACACAAGGGTGAGGTGGTGCGGTCTAATTTGAACCCTACCGCCATCGGCAATGAGCTGAGTGGTGGTGGAGGGGACGGCTATGACACGGCGGAGCTAGGGGCCATTAGGGCCCAATTCCTGCCGGAGATAGCATTGAGAAGGGGAATGGAGCTCACCGGGAGGGGTGGTTGAGGTTGGGGGAGGATGGCGCAAGTTGGCAATGAGGAGCCAATCAGCGGTAAGGAAGAAGACATCGCGGGCTCGCTAGAGGGGTGGAGGGAGCCGGGCAGCAGTCAGAATGATTTTAGGCATCCTGGAGGAGCTTCGGGAGCCGGCAATTGGATCAGAGCTTAGCGGATTGCCAAGGGGGCTGGGAGTCGGAGTTGGGAAAGATGACGGCTGTCCAATCAGGCTGGGCAAGAGCACCAGAGAAGCAAGGCGATCACAAGGGAAGTTTGACATGGTTAGATGTTCACTGGAGGAGGCTGCAGTCGACGATGACAGCTAGAGGCAAAAGCTCAGGGCAAAGGCGAGGTGAGCATGGAGGGGAAAAGGGAAATGGAGGGAGGTGGTGAAGGGAAGGAGAGTGACTCGGTGCGGCCATTTTATAGGTGGAAGACAGGGAGGTTGGCCATTGGCCATTAAGGCTCGGCGGGAGGTGGGCGGCACTATTGAAGAATAGTGGAGCATAGAGGGGGCGAAACTTGGCGCATGGGCGCAAGAGGGAGCAGCGCCACTATGGGTAGGAGAGGGGTGAGTCTAGGCGCACACATGAGAGAAAAGGTTAGTGGACCAGCCGGGATGACCGGGTCTTCTGCATATGGGCGCAGCGGTAAGAGAGAGTGAAGGGGAGGGCAGAGCTAACTAGGGGTGGCAGGGCTATGCGAACGAGGCGTAAACGAGGCACAAGGGAGAGGGAGCCATCTCAGGGAGGAGAGGGGGAAACTGGGGACGATGCGTAGTGGGAAGAGAGAGGGCGACGCACAACGAAAGGCTAAGGAGGAAAGGAGAGGAGCTAGATCAAGAGAGGTACAGTGCGATGTTCACGCCACCACGGGGCTGGCTCGGCGCGGCCTGTGTGGTACGCATTGGTGCAGAGGAGGACAGAGAGGGGAGAAAGAAGAGAGAGGAGGGGGAAAACAGGCCAGCCTGGCTGAATGGGCTAAAGGCCGGTCGGCTAGAAGGGGGGCTAGGGGAGGGGAGAAAAATGGGCCAGGGCCCAAAATCGTTTGTGGAAAAATTTTAAATTCCAGGAAATTCAAGAAGATAATTTGAAATAAAAACTTAAACTTTTTTTGCATTGAGCTCAAATTTTAGCTTTACACAAGCACAAAGTAACATGCCCAAAAATGGGATGTTACAGACAGCCTGTTATTGAAGGTAGCACAAGAGCTGACATAATGGCGGCTTCACTTGTTAGATCTTCACTCCGGAAACATATAGATGTCATGCATCTAACAATGAACATGCGCCTCACAAATCCTACTTTATCCCTACAAGAAAAAATTGAGATGCAGGACTACGCCCAATGGATATTTGATATAGGTCAAGGTAAAGTACCAACACACACGCAACTAGGAAGTTCAGATCAATAATGGATTCATATACCCGAAAGACTTATTGGTGAGGGCAGAAGGCGATAGGATCCACGCAATAACCAATATTGTGTACTACGATTTTCACATCAACTACAAATGACTGCAGCTATTTGGCTCAGTGTGCTATCGTTTGCCCTGTGAATTCCATTGTTGATGAGATCAATAGTACCATGCTCGATAGACTACCTGGAGAGAGCAGAACTTATTTGAGTTACAATACAATTGCCAATGCACATGAAGTACAGCCTACGGACAACGATGTTTTATGTCCACCAGAATTTCTTAATTCAATCGTCTTAAACAATTTCACCCAATATTCCCTATCTCTCAAGATTGGTGCACCAGTTGTACTTCTTAGAAATATCAACCAAACTCTTGGTTGATGCAATGGTACAAGACTTATACTAACTAGATTGGGTGACCGAATTCTAGAAGGAAAGATCACAACTAGAACGCATGTTGGCGAGATAGTTTGCATACCACGGATTGTCCTTAATGGAATAAATCCAAGATGGCCATTCACTTTGCAACGACACCAGTTTCCGATTAGACTTTGCTATGCAATGACTTAAACAAGTGCCAAGGCCAAACATTAGCCAAAGTAGGAATCTATCTCAGAAATCCTGTCTTTACACATGTCCAGCTTTATGTCGTTGTTTCCATAGCCACATCGAAGAATGGCTTGGCAATATTAATAGAAAATGAAGATGGAACAATAAGCTTAATAACGAAGAACATAGTTTACCATGAAATATTGTCCTTGCTTTAATTATCAGCGCAATCCTTGCAATATGGGGCTATTTCAGGAATTGCATCCCAAAATTATTTACCTATGCTAATACAAGACAAACAAGACAAAGCAATCTCAGCAGCATAGAATATAGTTTATCATGGAATGTTCTCCTCACTTTAGCTGCTACAACATCCTTGACAGTGTGTTTCGATCACAATATAGCACTATGTATGTATCTCTATTTATATCTGGCTGTTGTTTTACAAGACTTCCGTTTCTTCGTGTTATTTTTAGTGTATCAATATGGGCATCTATTTTGCATGCGTTCCATAGTCACTACCTCCTATTTATTATCTAATCCAGATTGGATTTTGTTAAACATCATTCGGATATTTTTTCCTAACTATCATCCAGATTTAAAACCATTAGATTAGAGATCCAATGGCCATGCATTCTCCCCCCTGAATTCTACCCCCTTCTCTTTGAAAAAAATCTCCCCCCTTAAAAAACAAAGGGCTCTTTGATCTCTAATCTAAAGGTCATAAATTTAGATGATAATTAGAAAGAAAATATCTGAATGATGCGTAGACACTCCCATTTATTGTCTAATCCAGGTGTCTGTTAGCTAATTTGAACCGTACCGGTGTGTCCTCATAAAGTAGGTTACTATTATCTTTGCTTACCACTTGGCGCCTACGTTGTCCTACCATCTCTTACTTTAAGCATTCTCTTTATAGCAATTGCTATCCTTACACCCACTGGTTTTACCATTTTTTACCCTCATGAAACATCTATCTATCTTTACAAAATCAAACTTACTTTTATCTACAGATGGAGTACAACTTGCTAAAAGACATTACTTAAGAATCGCATCGATGGCGTGTGCGTGTAAGTTTAACTCGGTTTTCTGAATACATCGATGACAGCAAACCAAACCGAATCCTATGCCTAGACATGGTTTTACTTGATGAGTAGGTATATTCAGCAACATATCTTCTAACATTTCTACATCCAGCTAAGTAAATGC
This sequence comes from Dendrocalamus latiflorus, assembly GCA_017311315.1. Taxonomy (NCBI): domain Eukaryota; kingdom Viridiplantae; phylum Streptophyta; class Magnoliopsida; order Poales; family Poaceae; genus Dendrocalamus; species Dendrocalamus latiflorus. The sequence continues at coordinate 15,539,737 of CM029672.1, forward strand.
TGCCCATCTTACAGGGTACTATGATGGTAGCAGAGGTGCCAAAACGTCATATACTGGTACTTGCTCCATTGTTAAAAGAAGAATCGGTGTACTATATGGAGTATTTTGAAGTCACTAATGCAAGCAAATTATCAACCTGTTGATAATGGTATTATGGCTAGATTCACCGCTCGCACCAAAGTCAAAGAAATTACACCTGTTCCAGAAAGATTCCCCTTATATGCCTACAATCTTGCCTCATTTGAGACCCTCAGGACCAGATCAAATAACAGATTCCTTTTATCGGGTATTATTCTTCTCCGCTTCGAATTTTTCTGTCCTCACATGTTTTGCCATAAAGAAAATCACTGTTGCTACAGCAATACAACTTTTACTAATACCTATTACATCGCATACACAATTGGACTTGTGACAACCGTCTCGCATATAAAGACGGTCAATGTAAGGAACTAGCCTCGTAGGCACGGCGGCACGCCGCGCCAGTCACCGTGTGTACCGAAGTAAAAGAGGCGATAATTCGTGGTGAGATTTACAAAAAAAATCGAGGGAAAATGTGTATTTCCGAAAAAGGCAAAGGTGCTTTTCGTAAAAAATCGAGGACCTGTACGTAAATAAATGGGCCTGTACGTAAATAAACGAGGACCCGTACGTAATTTAGGAAAACACGGGGCGCAATCCTGCAAAGTGGAGGGGTAAAAAAATTTTCCAGGGACCTGTTCGCGAGGAAAAAGGACCTGTACGTAATTTCCAAAAAACCGAGGGAAATCGCCTCCCCCGGCCGTACGCGAATCCGGGCGCCACGCGCCGGCCGAGGGAGCGGTGGCCGCTGACGTGGGGGCGCTCTCCTGCGCGGAACCCCCCCCCCCCCCCCCCCCCCCCCGCTAATGTATCGCTTGCGATGTCCCAAAGCCATTACAAAACATCGAAATAACAAATGGCAGGTATATCTATAGCAGATTACATTCCCTTCATAGCTATTCAAATGAACATATCCTATATTCAAAATTACCTTGCTCTGTTTTATTGGTTTACACCATACAACCATTATTGCAATACCACCATATTATAGCAGGTTAAATTGCCTTCACAGCCAATCAAATGAACCTGTACTATATTCATACTTGACGACCTCTATTTTAAGTACTTAAACCGTGCTATTGCTGGTTCGATACTGTCCTCTGCTACGAGGGAGTGATCATTTGGGCTTCAGCTTCTAGCTTCCGGTTTATTTTTCACTATTCATAAATTTTGTCTTTTTTCTGAACTTTTGGTTTTTTTTGTTGAGCTTTTTTGCCGGTTCTTTTTTCCCGTATTTGTTTATATTATACGTAATAGGCTAACATATTTTTTATATTTTTTAATTTTTTAAATTTAATTATGCTAAATAAGCCTCTGTCAGCTACAGTGTTTTTTCAGCCAGTTATAGTGCTTTTCAGCCATAAGCAACTCAAAATAAGCCCAAATGATCACCACTTAAGCTGCTGTTCTCTATTACTTGTCACCTCAAACAGATGACTGAAATGAAGTTGTCAACCGCACATTATCAACGATGTTGAGGGTTGTTTTAAAGAACTTGAAGATGTGAGAAGAATGACTACCTCATGTCGAATTTGCTTACAATAGGTCACTACATTTTACCACAAAGATGAGCCATTTCCAAGTAGTATATGGCTTTAATCCTCATGCTCCTATTGATTTATTGTCTATTCCTACTTCTGAAAAAAGTAAATTTAGATGCTAAGAAGTGTGCTAACTTTGTCCTTAAACTGCATGAAATAACTAAAGAAAACATAGAGCACATGAATTAACTAAAGAAAACATAGAGCACATGAATGCTAAGTATAAGGTTACCAGTAATCTAATGTGGTTACATTTGCACAAAGATAGATTTTCTGAATTTAGAAAGTCCAAGTTGATGCTTAAAGCTAATGGTCTATTCAAGGTGATAGCTAAGATTAATGATAATGCATATAAGTTTAATCTGCCAGTAGAATTTGGGATTAGTCCCACACTTAACATTGCAGATTTGAAGCCATATTTAGGAGAAGAAGATGAGCTCGAGTCGAGGATGACTCAAATACAAGAAGAGAAGTATGATTAGGATATCACTTCCATGCATACAACCAACATTCCTCATAATAGATCTAAACATATACGCTTGTAAGATCCAATCATGAGAGCTCGCACACGTCAATTGAACTATCAAGTAACTTTGTTTCTAAGAGTGTATTTTGTTTCTAATAAGAATATGCGACTACCTAATGCTTGTTATATTCTTTTAATCAAGAACTTAGGAGCTGATCATGAAGGAAAGCATGTGAAATTCAATTTGGCCTTCGGAGATAGCATCGATTTTCAAACAAGCATAACTTTCATATACAGACTCCGTTTGAGCTCCACAAGTACTTGATTGAAAGCTTATCTCTTCCTCTTTCAAATGGATATATCCTCAACTATAAATTCCTTCTGAGCACATATCAATTGCCAAAATAGTCAGGCACTATTGCTCAGTACACTTGGGCCCATGGGCCTTGTAACTCTAGGCAGCCCGTACTGTTCACATAGTTACTATTCACACATGAATAGTACCACCGCCCCTCCCTTCTCCTCTTTCTCCTATACATAGTGGCCACCACCCTTAGGGATTGGTGAATTTCGTTTGCTTAGTTTCTCCATTGTGAAAACTCTTATTCTTCGCTTGTGTCGACTAAACTAACCGTAAAGAATCTTTACGGAATCCTACCTTTTGAACTTAATCATATATTTACAATTTAGATTGCTTGTTAATTCATTCTTACTTATTTTTCGATTGCTTGTAGGAATTAATCCTCGTGATCAGTTCAATCTTGTCTTTGGCATAGTTGATAACGACTTGGTGATTAGTTCAACGATTGCTTGGTTTGTACGTGTTGCGTTTGTAGCCTGGATCGTGAGAGTTGATCATTGTCCAATCAAAACTATCTTTCTCATCGAAAGATCGGGACAATATCGGCCCATCACAAATGGTATGCTTTTTTCAGGGTCTCATGCCTCATGCAAGACACTACTTAGGCTCATAATCCAACATACTTAGGCACACAATCCAACACACAATTCATGGGTCCTGTGGCATTAACCCTCCAGCCTATCGAGCCGCTCCACGCTGGCCCATCGCTGGTGAGGGAGAGAGGGAGGGCTTAGATCCGACTAGCACTAGTGAGGGAAAGGGGCTCAGATCCGAGTGACACCGGTGAGAAAGAGGGAGAGGTGGGTGAATTTATTGCTTGGGCTTAGGAATAGATTTATCCACTGAAGGGGTTGTGTCTACGATTATTTTTAGGTGATGTGGAAGATATAGATATTGATTTGCTATGTATTTTATTAGGAATGCCCTTACGTACTGGTGTACCATTTTACAATAGACGGGATGTGGAGGTGGTGGAATTATTAGCTTGTTGCGAGGGTTTGGTTTGGCGAAAGAATGGACCCGCCGGCCAGTAGTTTTGGAGATTGACTGCGTAAGCATTGACAACACGCTTCATCAACCATAAAACCAACTCTCTAGGTTTTTATAAAGAAACCATGCAGTCATTCAACAAACCATATCCTTTGCACGCCAATTACCGGACTTCGCTATTCGGCACGTGAGAAGAGGGCAAATTACTGTTGCGCATGAGCTCGCACAGTTAGCGTAAAACACAAAGCACAGTGTTGTGTGGCGTGAGAATTTTCCGTCCTGTGTTGAGCATGTCATTGCTCAAGAGTGTAGTTGTGTTCTTGAGTAATAAATAAAGCTTTATTTTCCTCGGGGTAAAAAAATAATCGATCAATACATAGCTCACTAGCTCTTCGGACCTATTTTGGTAGAACTATTGCTTCTAGATTATCAACTAAAGCAGCAGGAGCCTGGCCAAACACACCAAATCATCTTTTTTTAGAATATGGAGTAGAGAAGAATCAGAGCGGTCTTGCTATACAAAACTAGGAGCGACCTTGGACCAATCGGGCCATCCCCTTACCAAAATGCCTCTCAAATTGAGGATTATTTATCCACCGAATGCCTTGCCCATGCACACCTCTCCATTTATCTTGCCCCACTCTCTTCAGAATTTTTTTTACAAATAATTCATTTTTTATTTAAAATTACAGAAATATACCCGTCATATATTTTTTTACAAAAATAGGCTCCAGTCGCTCCACGGGTGAACAACTGGAGCCTATCACCCAACCAAAAGCCGACACATTGCCTCTCGCTTTACCGTGGAGCGGCTGGCTCTAGTCGCTTACCCATTGGGCGACTTTAATGCAGTCGCCCAATGGGGAAGTGACTGCATGTGCTCCCCCCGTGAATGTTTTCAATTTTGTAATTTGAAACTGGTAAAAAATCTGGTAAAGTTGTAATAAAAGTTTATGTTCATTGTATATTGTAGGTGCCTAAATAATTTTTGAAAATTTTTTTATGAACGATTGACCGTAAAACGATTGATACATACGATGCTAAGTGATATTTTGATGTTAATGAGTAGGTAACGAGGAGTATAAGCATGGCACAGTACTAAAAAGTTTATATCGTTAAAAAATGTAAGCAGTACATGAAACAATGGTGTACAATCAGGCGCCACCCTGAGGTACCCTGTCACCACGCGCGCGTCCTCCCGTACGGCCCCGCTTGGCTGCCCTCCGGTGCAACGGGTGATGAGGCTCCGAGAAAGTAAAACGTGCAGGAGGGTGTCGCACCTGCCCCTGCGCTGGTGGAGTCAGCTGCATCTCAGGCTGTGTGCCCTCCGGTGCACCGGGGAGGGCACTGCCGGAGAGAACCTCTGGTGCTATGTCAGGAGGTGCAAACCCAGCCTGCTGCCTAGCCCACTCAGAGAAGTATTGATCCACATCGTCCGGGCTCGCGGTGGGGTCGTGCCGGGTCTCGGACTGGAAATGACCTGCAAAAGTAATATCGTTAATTTCAGATGTCAAACATTACGATAAAACAGAGATCGTACAATACGTACCCTCAGCGAAGGTCATCGCACCTGGAGAAGGGGCATATGTCGAGTGCACCCCATGTGTGGGTAAACCAGGGATGTACGGAGGATGCGATAACAGCTGGCCTGGCGGTGTACGAGCCCATCCCCAGGCAGATCCTCCAGCCTCGTCCGGGTGAGGTGCCGGAGGACATGCCCACGTAGAGCCTCCAGAGTACTGCCACGCCGGTCGAGGAGGCACCGGTGGCCGAGTCGTCCGTGTGCTGGGCGTGGATGCCGCTGGTAGTCTCGTGCAAGATAGTAGGTGCACGACACGTGTACCCCACTCCTTGAAACGACAGTACGCGCTGATGTGCTCCTCGTGGCCCACCTCGGCACCTGCGGCGAGCCTGTTTAGCATACTCTCGGCCTCCGTGACGATGGAAAGACCCAGGTTAGACTGAAGGAAAAAACATAAAATGGTTAATTATCCAACATAGCATTGTCAGTAGTGAATGTTCGAAAATACGTGTAACGTACCGCGATGTGCGTATCCCGCTCCAGGTGCGCGGGATACGTGTTTGTCGGAGCGAAGAGGTGTGCGGGGGGCGGATCCACCACATATACGAGCCTCGTATGTGTCCGCGTCTGGTACCACCGCAGGTACTCCGTGTACTCTGTGCTGTCGTAGGGCCGGTCCTCGTCAACCACGTCATCAAGGGCACCGTCCCACTGAGCAACCCACGCCTGCATCTTCACCGTCCACTCCGTGCCGCGTTTCACTCCCTTTCTATTGTGCCTGCTTGTAGGACCACTTCGTTAGTAATTTCCAATGAAGTAGTAAGTATGTACAAATTTATAAGACACCGGCACTCACCCGTGCACAGGAGGCGGCACTACAGGTCCGACAGGTACCAGCACAGCCTGGAAGAGACCAAACTGCCGCATCACTTGCTGTGGTGAGTAGTCCTCCACGAAGATGTCGTAGACGAGCTTCTGGCGCGTCAGCCAGAAAGCCCGGTCGCGCCAGCACAGACTCGACAATCCATCGGGAGCACGGTCCTCCACTGCCGCCTGTGAGTACGGCTCCCAGCGCACGTCGTCGGTCGTGAGGCGGTCGATCTGCTCAACAAAGGGCAGATACACCCGCGTGACCTGGACATGTGCGAACTGCACCTACAAGGACGAATAGATGTTACGTACGACCGTCGTTAGTATAAAGGAAATAACTAATTGACATATGACTTACCCGTCGACGACACCAAATAGAACCCATCGTCGGCTGGTCGACGTCTCCCCCCTGATACATGTCGGGCCCGTATGGACTCATGTCCTCTAGCACTGGTCGTCCGAGGCTGAAGCGCTCGAATGACCACAGCTGCAGTAGTAGGGGATAACCTGTTAGGATCGAGTTCGCCTTCGTCCTCGAGCACGCACTGCACGGGCCGCGGTAGGTCACGGCAAGTACGGCCGATCCCCAGCTGACCTAGGGGGCTCGCCGTCCGCGATCGCCCTAGCATAAGCGATCAAGCGCGCGTCGACGCTGTCGCCGTGGCTGCTGGTGAAGAGCACCCAACCAAACAGCCACAGCAAGTACGCCTCCAAGTGGCGTGAGATCTGGTGATCGTTCGCCTCTGGGTCCATCCGCTCCACCTAAATGCAAACAAGATGTTGTTAGTCCATAATAACGCAAATAAGAGCTTCGATGACGCGATCGATTGTAAAGACCATGTACCCAGAACTGTGCCAGCCACCTCAGCGGCCCGTGGGTCTGTTTCGCCGGGAAGATGTAGTACTCACCCACGGCACCCGGTGGAAGGACCCCCTCGAATCTGGCGTGCAGGTCATCGCGCCACTCGACCGGGGCCTCCGGTAGGAAGGCAGCGCCTCCCGCAATCGGAAGGCCAAGAAGCAGGGACACATCCTGCAGGGTCGTCGTCATCTCCCCGAATGGGAGGTGGAAAGTGTGCGTCTCAGGCCGCCAACGGTCCACCAAAGCCGTCAGTAGGGAGCGGTCGAACGGGAAGCGTCGTGATCGATCTCCGACCTCGTCCCTGCCCGCGGCCAAGGAGGGTCCATCCTCCTCCGTGGCCTGCACCATCCGGGCAACAGGGAATAGCCCAGCATCTCGTAGCCTGCAAACAAAGTAAAGGTTAGCACGGAACGTTTTTACGGCAACACTAAAACAATGGCGTAGTGCAAACCTGACTGTCCAACGGGCGTCGAGTCTCCAGGCCACGCGAGGTGTGCGCATCCGGACCACTCCCACCTCAACCGGCTCGTCCGCGCTCCCCGGTGGCGGCACACGACGGGAAGCGTGATGCATGCGGTCCACGTGCTCATCCAACAGGGGATACTGCTAGTCACGCACCATACCTGCATGCAGATTTCACACGCATGTTGTTACTTTTGTAAAATTACATGTTTAATAAATTTAGTATAACAAATAGTTAACTTTTTCTAGCTAGATCTACAGTACGGTTGCTTTCTATAATAGAAATTGTACTAAAATCTATGTACTAAAAATATTCCATACTAACAAATGTACAGTACGGTTGCTTTCTATACTAAAAATTGTACTAAAATTTCTATACTAAAATTTTCTATACTAAATTTTGTATAATAAAAATTGTACTAAATTTTCTATACTAAAAATTGTACTAAAATTTGTATACTAATATATCTATACTACAAAATTCTATACTAAAAATTGTACTAAAATTTCTATACTAAAATTTTCTATACTAGATTTTTTATACTAAAAGTTGTACTAAAATTTCTATACTAAAATTGCTATACTACAAAATTCTATACTAAATTTTTTATACTAAGTATTGTACTAAAATTTCTATACTAAAATTTTCTATACTAAATTTGTACTAAAATTTCTATACTAAAATTATCTATACTACAAAATTCTATACTAAATTTTCTATACTAAAAATTGTACTAAAATTTCTATACTAAAATTTTCTATACTAGATTTTCTATACTAAAAATTGTACTAAAATTTCTATACTAAAATTGCTACACTACAAAATTCTATACTAAATTTTTTATACTAAAAATTGTACTAAAATTTCTATACTAAAATTTTCTATACTAAAAATTGTACTAAAATTTGTATACTAAAATTATCTATACTACAAAATTCTATACTGAATTTTCTATACTAAAATTTCTATACTAAATTTTTTCTATACTAAAATTGCTATACTACAAAATTCTATACTAAATTTTCTATATTAAAATTTGTACTAAAATTTCTATACTAAAATTATCTATACTAAATTTGATATATTAAAATTGTACTAAAATTGATATACTATAAAATTCTATCGTAAAAATTGTACTAAATTTTCTATACTAAAATTTCTACACAAAACAATCCTATAATAAAAATTTCTATACTAAATATACTACAAAAACTTTTGAAAATACCTAAATTTGAAGATCCCGCGTTCTCCTTTTTTTCCCTCCTCTTCTTCTCCTCCTTTCTCCTCCTCTTCTCTCCTTTCCCTTCTTTCTCCGCTCCTCTCTCGCATCGCCGAACGAATGCGCGATGAACAACGGAGGTCGCGGCCGGGCTTGCCGCTTAGATTTTAACCCGTTGCTATCGCCCAGCCGTTGGGCGGCAGGAGACGCTATTGCCGAACAGTACAGCGACTGCATGTCAGCCGCTCAACGGTTGGGCAACAGCAATAACTCGCCCAACCGTTACCAAACTGTCTAGGTGTCGCGTTGTGGTTGGGCGATTTTCTCTAGTCGCCGAATTGGGGGGGGGGCGACTGGAGCCTATTTTTGTAAAAAATTTTGTTGCGGGTATATTTCTGTAATTTTGAATAAAAAATGGATTATTCGTAAAAAAAAATTCCGCTCTTCATCCCTCTCACTTGCATTTTCGCCTCGCCCGCATGGAGACAGGTAAGGACTAGCGCCGCCACGCAAGGATCCACTCACCGCCGGTTGGGAGGTCCACGCTGCCGGCCCAGAGTACCTCATCGCTGGTCCCTTTCCCCATCGCTGCTGCTCCTGGACTCCCTCAGCACCAACTCCCTCATCGTCGCAGCCGCCCGCCGTGCTCCATCGTCATTGTAGTCCACAGCGCTGTCCATGACACACAATGGTTAGCCACTGTCCTCTCTCGACCTATCCTCCTATCCAATAGCCCCATATTTCTGGATCTGAGCCTCCCCCAAATTATTGGATGTGCCCTAGTATTTTGTTATGTGGATCTAGATCTTGTTCACGTGAGTAGTACTTGTCTGTGAGTCAAAGCAGTACAACCTGAAATCTGCTAGTTGGTAATTGTTCCACTGGAATTTTTCATGTACCATGACATTCCCTATAACCGTTTGAGCAATTATACGATACGGAATGAAAGCTAACATGATGTTGTACTAAGAAGTGATGAAAGATTAGAGCACATGAATGCTACTGCTATCAGTTACTCATGAATGCTACTGGTTGTTATTCCTCTAGTGTGTGCCATTTCACGAGATGCATTGGATGCATCGACATCACAAACGAGTGATCGGTTCATGGATAGGTTTCGTCATGACCTTGCAAGGACAATTGCTCAGTCTGATGATTGCAAACCAGTTGAAATGACATTTTATAGTCTTTTGTTAGCACTCAATTATCTATGAACTCTTTTGTATATTTATATGTTTTGTTTATTTTATCCTATGGACAATTCCATGTCAGTGGTGCTATGGACAAAACTCGTAATTAATCGGTTGTACTATTTACATGAAATGCATTCCTCTTAGTACATTCGTGTGGTATCACATTCAAATAGAATATAGACTGGTACCAAAAAATTTGTGCACAATTTTCAGAAATTTCTATACAAGTAGAAAGGAGTAAGAACCAAATGAACTTCAAGTGCTAAAATGGGAGGTACAATGGTCTTTTCCCCTCCAATAATCTCTATCAGGGTTTTGAGAGCTAATCTTCTACCAAACGCTTCTCTCAGTCAGCTATAGATTCTTGGAGGAGTGAATTCTAGGATAATCAAAAGTAGGAGTTCAAAAAACAGAATCTGTATCTCTACAAGCAGGCTCTTCATCGACCGGTCTCCTCGGGGTTTTAGAAATTAGGGCCTTCGGAGTTCAGAACCTTGACTCGATGGTGGCGGGAGATGGATCGGAAATATATGAAGGCCCTCCATTACAACGCTTTGCTTCTGATGGCCCAGTAAGGTCCAAATACTAAGGAAGCCCACCATACACAAACCCATATCACGTGGTAGGCTAGTCAACATGAAGTAGCATGCACATTCTGAAAAAAAAGATGAAGTAGCAAGCCCATTTTCATGAAATGTCAAAACAGAATAAAAAGGTGAACTGAACTGAAATAAAATTTGGAAACAGAATTGAAAATCCAAATTTCAAATGTCTATTATCACTGGTTTGGGATTTTTAAGGAAAGATTTGAGGCTCATTAAGGACGTAAACTATACGTACACCCACTCACGGTACACGTGCACACAAGCTTGTGTATTCTCTGTACATGCTTGAAAATTGTAGAGGTTCTAGGGTCTTATGGAGCATGAGCACGTCTGCACGTGTTTTCCTATAAAACACATATGTGTGAACTTTGATTAAATAAGGCACATCGCACCGTTCCTATGAATCGAACTTGGGTAGGTTTGAACAAACACCCTCATTCCCACCATCATGCCACTGGAACATCCTTAATTTGAGGTTCCATTTGGAAGTGCCAAATTGGAACACGGGGGTCCAAAGAAATTTTAGAGGGTTTTCATGATTCGTGCATAATTCTAGCATCTCCTATTATATTATTCAAAGAAGGTTAAAAGAAGCTTTCATATTCATTCTAAAAGGGTAGAAGTTCCCACATTAATCTGGTAAAAGGAAAGATATATGCCGTTTATTTTGGTGGATCTAGATTGTAATAGTGCAAACAAATTAGATATATACTAGTGCTATAATAGTTGTATAAGAAATATAATTGTATTTGCAACCAAAGACATTATAATTGTATCACAAATACATCTCTATTATCAGATATAAGTACATATAGTAACTAGGCGTGCAATTGCACCAGGGAACATAAAGATTTTTTCCGAATCAACGATAGCTGATAAGTCCTAGACTGCAGTGACCTATTCGGGGCACAAGGATCCGAAACATTTTATTGTGAAGCACAATGATTACACTCCCATGAATTTCCCAAATTCGATTTTACGAACAATATAGTATATTTATTTGAGCAGAGTACACATATGCATATGTGTTTAGTACAAAAATCGAGTATCTATGCTAAGTAAGGCTCTAGAACCTCCGTAAAATTCCTAATGTGTGTAGTAGACGTGCACATATATGTACATATGTATAGTGTGTAGTGAATATGTTGTGCAACCTCCTTGTACTGTTAGAAAAAGAACAATACTCTCCCTGGAACTATCGATGGATAGAGATATACAGTGACATCCCTGCCCAACCAAACGAGAACTAAATCACTAAACTGGACACATACCTTTAAAATAGGATTTGTCAATAATTTTAGGAAAATGTATATCCTCGGCGCTGTCACCACTTGATACAAGAGCCCGATATAGATCTAATAATAATATACCTAGGGTTGCAAGTGTTTCATGTTCATGTTGTAGTTTCAAGATATAACTTAGATTTGTCAATGGGTTGGATATGGTTCGTGATGGGTCAACCGCTGATTAACTCATCAAATTCAATAATTTTATTTACACAGGCGGTGCTAACATAGCCCGACACAACACATCCCAATTTATATGAAAATGCTATTATATGATGTCCATGGAAAACTTATCCCATAAACGCCTGCATAAGGCATTGGATCCTGCAGCTTGCTCACTCTCTCCACCGTCATATTAGAATTTATCAAGTAGTATGGGCGTCCACTTCATGTCCCTTTTATCAACAGGGTTCACTAGTGCCACCCACCATAGCTCCCAACCGTACAGCAGTCTAAGTAATAAAACAAATAAGCCACTCATCCTTTAGAGGTGCACAAGAGTATTAGAAGCTATGTTATTCTTTAGCACTAGATTCTTGTATGGAGTAAGGTTTCGAGGGTTCTAAAGATTCGAAAGGGTTGTGAGAGGGCGACAATTTATTGTACTCTTTTGAGGTTGTCCTTAAGGAATTTACAGTCGGCTTCGTCAAATTTTCTCTCTCGTCTTGGTTACTTCAATATTGTTATTTTAGTTCTTTCTACAAGATTCTTCTCTATTCTTGATACCATGTATGCTCGTGTTGTATCTCATAAACTCTGATCCAATCCAAAGGCTGCTACGTATAAGAAAGAGTATCAGGGTATAACACAAACGAGATAAAAAAAAAGTAAAGAAAAAAAATAGTGATGTCAGTCTTGATCTTGTCATTTGTTTTCCTCTAATAATAATGTCACGGTCGAGCGGTCAAATTCCCGGGGAAAAAGTATAACTTTTTTTGCACAATCAGATTCAATCTAGCCTTGAATTTATTGGCTCTGGAGGACAACTGATAAAAATTTGATCGGATTGGGAAATACTAATATTTTCCTCTTCCTAATCTGTGTCCCCACTCGAATTAAAGGTGAATCATCTAGAGTTGGGGGTTGTCCATTGGTCAATGGTCAATTGCTTCCGGGATTGATTTCACGATGTTCTTGCCAGCTTGAACTATTAGTCCATATTTAGAACACAGGGATGTTGAAAGACTCCAAACTGTCATTGAATCATCTCCTGTGAAATTTTGTTTAGAATGCAGAAATTTTACAGAAAGTAGTTCGATTCCGTAAGAATTCAGAAAAATTATTGTATTCCAAATGGGATCTAAAGTACTCTCATGGCCGTTTAGATATCAATAAACCATTATTTTGATGCCTTAATTGTACACATCACAAATTCTCAGATCAATCAAACACAGTTCAAAGTTGAACTCCATTAATTTCAACGGTCAACAATTGGAATATGGTAAGCTTTTTCTTTGAAGGGTTTTAAATGATGTCAAGTTTGTCATCGACACATCCTCTTTCAATCCATTCTACAGATCACATACTACTGCCACTACAATAAAAAGGCTAGAGCTATATCTTTAGACATCAATGAGAGTAACACAATTCAGCATCACTTTATCAGGTATTCACTAGGCACCACAGATTGGAAGTGTTCAGAGATGACAGCATAAATGCGAGCGATTTGCTCTTCAGTGTGAAGAAATCTTCAATTATTCAACTGTAGACAGAGATGGATGTCTTCTTGACTGGTAACACAACAGAGCAGGCACGTGATTTCAAGATCAAGGGCAGCTACTTCGACAGATCCTGCATCTTTTAGCTTGGCAACTTGAACACCATGATTAGGAATGCAAACTGAGTGGATAATTTTCGTCCGACTAACCGACTAAAGGTTTACAGAGCAATATACGGAAAGGATAAATGGGTATCCGACACTATTTATGTCTGGCTCCGATTCCGAAGAAAAAATACATAATAGAATACGGGATGAGTGATATCTGTCCGTATATATTTGTATGTCAAGTGATATGAGTAAATCTATTGTGGCTTTACGAACAAGATAACAGATAGGCATATTGCCGCATCAAAACAAGCGAGGAATACTGAGTGCCCTTCCTTCGACATATCGGCGATTAATCTCTTCGTGTTCGCTCTGATTCACTACTGCAGAAAAGATCGTCACAGACAGTTCAAAAACATCATCATAAATGGTTTCGTGAGTCGTCTGAGTTTATAGGTTAGTAATGGTATGAGGTTATCATAGACAGCTTTCGAACTATATGTGATGCGGACTTTCACAAACAGTTTCACAAATGGTTACAAGTTAATAACCGTCTATGATATTATTTTTTATTCATAAATCTATTTTTGTTTGTTGGCTAGCCTCAGGAAATGCTAGCCATGCCCTCTAAAACAAGCAGATTAACACAGTATATTATATATATATATATATATATATATATATATATATATATATATATATATATATATATATATATATATATCCAATTCACATTTATTCATTTCAGAAACAAAAACATCCATTTCACAAATCAATTAACTGAAATGAAATAAATTATCCATCCATGAACAAATACACACATGAATAATTAAGCTCGATCTTATTTCAATGAAATTCATTCTACATTGTGGAACTTCTCATCTTCCTTTATGACTTTAGAAATTATAAAGTATGCACACTGTCCTCGAATCTTTTTGAGGTCAACATGTTCCAATGGAGTTGTAGCGATGGACACAACCTGCCGGTAGGAAGATCAATGTCATGCATACATATATAAATTGATAAGTATAAAATAATTATTGTAAGATTGACGAACCTAATGATCAATATTGTTCTTTACGGAATCGAGGAGTAGTTGCATATTGTGGCAAGCATAGAATCCACAGGTGTTGCCCCGCAGCTACTGGTAGCACTACAAAAATAGAATTTATTAGTTCGAGAGGCATTACTGCAAAGTATTATATATGATTAATGTGTACTAGTGAATATCGAAAAATCTAGATTGTGTCGCAAAGCGTCGATCCCTTCATTAGATTTCCCTACCTTTGCAACGTATGTGGCGAACGACCTACGTGATTCCAAAAGGTTAGCCTTAGTTACTGGGAAGGAAGGAAAGACTATAATAGAGTTATCTATGAAGGAAATAAGTTTACGTGTCGATTAATTATTGAACAGCTGTATAGTCAGTTTTGTTCTTCTTTAGGGAATCAAGATATATTACCATGTTCCATTTTGGTATAGTTACAATTAGAATCCAGTGGAACCTGCACAGGTGTGTCGTTATAGTCATTAAACCTAAGTTCGTGTTGCTTATAAAGTATAAATCAACAAGTTTAGCCACTAGTACACCTCTTACTCCTAGTTGCAGGGCATAAGTCTGAATTCCTTATTGCGGTAAGTCACCAGTGTTGTCGTCATGTAATCCTAGACGAAGGATGCATCCTCCTTGATGGTATCCATGGAGACCAAACATGGGTCGAAGAAACCAACCGATTATTTCGTTAATCTAGCTTCAATCACCATGTATCTATATATACACACAAAAGCAATGAGTTATATATGACATTTATTGGTATTATAATAATATAGACCGTGATTGTACATACTTACAATATTCAGCATCGAATGAGTGAGACGTCAAGGGCGTCGAGTGTGAAGAGAAAGAATAAGTCCTCGAAGGTCACTGTGAAGACATGGTCATGAATATCGTGCTGAAGATGATGCAGCTTGAACTTGACGGTGACACCAGAGCATCGTTGTTCCTCCGGCTTGTTGGCATGTTCCATGTACCATGATGCAATATCTGGCAAGCCAGTCCTAGGATTAGGAGGCACTCTTTCGGGACAATCAACGACTCGATTAACATGAATTTTTGGGCCAACGACAAGTAGGGGATATTATCATCAGTCTTCTTTGGTTTGCCCTTGCCACCTCGGCTATAGGTCAACTTCACGGTAGTCGACCGGGCACACGATGTAAATGCACCGCGCCCTTGCTGCGTCTGTGCAGGTAGCTCCAGTGTAGATAGCCCCCGTAGACATGGCACTAGTGCAGTGCGGATCGCCCCTGTTGAATTGGCACCAATGCAGATAGCTCTTGTGGACTTAGCACCGGTGCAGATAGCTCGAGTGGACTTGGCACCGGTGTAGATAGCTCTCATGGACTTGGCACCGGTGCAGGAGCCTCTAGGTAGATATCCTTCGTGGGCCACTAGATGAATGTTCCAATGGCTTACTATAGAGTCACAACCTCGTCGTTTGGGAGCATCTACAGCGGGATGACCTCGAAAATTGGCATGAACACTGTCCACATTCACTTTTGCAAAACTTGGCATTAGAGATGCATTGTGCATAAACACAACAATATAAAATGACATAAATATATATATGTATTATCTTTCGAAACAAATAAACTATTCAGGTCATTAAAATACAGCAATATGATGAATAGTACGTAAAAGTAGGCATTGAAAATCTGCATAATGCACAGATTAAGAAGTGTGTTTTTGCTCTTAGGTGAGGAGTTGCACAAGTTCTAAACTTGGCCTTCTTTCACTTTTGTCTATATTTCAATGATCATAGTGACAATTCCTCAAAAATTCTGCTAGATTGTCTAATTGAATATTACCTCAGTGTAGTATCAATGTCAAGAGTATATAGAACCAACAGATTTTGATAAAAATTAGAAACAAGTAACAGATATGAGCTACTGCTCTTAGAACATGTGACTAGGTCTAGTATTTGTATGGTGATGAATAATTGACAACATTGCTTATCGATGTTATTTGAGGCGTGTGGTGTTGTGTGGACTCATGTCGGTCAAGTTGGAAAGAATTAATGCCAGGAAAAATATTGGTTTGGTCTTTGCGTGTGCAGGGTAACTTGAACGTGATCATGGTCTACGCTGAGGACCAGGAGAGGATCTTGCAACTTCTACTTCAACTTCAGCTGAGACACTGCTATCTCTGATGAGCCGCTATCTACTGATGGATCACCTACAGAAGAGGTTGATAATGTTGACGCTACCTTAGAACCTTCTGCACAATTGCATATTCAGTGGCGCCATCCCCCAGAACTGATGATTGGTGACATTCAAAAAAGGGTAACACGTTCCAGGTTTATTTTTTCTGACTCACATGCTCATTCTACATTTGTTGCCTCTTTTGAGCCTAAAGATGTAAGTCACGCTTCATCTGATGAATCTTCGATCAATGATATGTATGAAGAATTAGAAAATTTTAAGCGTAATAAAGTTTGGATTTTAGTTGAATTTTTTCATAATTATAATATGATTGAAACTAAATGAGTTTTTAAAAATAAATAAAGTGAGGATGAAGATATAGTTAGAAATAAGATGCAGTTGAATGAGTTGTGCCAGACTAAACTAGGGTTGCTACGAATAGGAGTCGGAGGCGGTGCTGTTTTGAAGAAGTGCACGCGGCTAAGGACTATTAAAGCCCTAAAAGGGGCATAGACAAGCTGTTCTGTTGTGACTTTCCATAGCAGTTGGCTTGAGAAACAATCGGTGCTGGCGGCTTGCATGTGGTCGGCTGAAAAACCATGCAGGCGAGAGAGGCAGATTAGAAAGCTTGCAGGAAAGAGAGAGATTTAATATAGAGGGTGCTGCAGGCAGGCTAGTCGATGGTGCTCTGGCCAAAATTTAAAAGGTACTCGTGACTGCATGATCTGATGGCTTGTACTACTTTTTTTGATTGACTGAGTTTAGTAAAAGATGTTGGTTTTACATGCGGTGGCTGAACTATTCATCTGTCTTTTACTGCTGTCTGATTTGCTACGTAGTTCCTTTTTTACTACTGGTAACTGCCCCTACTACTAAGGAGGAAATTATGTATAGTGCAGGTGCTTGACCATTGCTGTTCTTTGGTAGTTGTGAGTTTAATTTATTGACTAGTTGTTGCATCTAGAGACCTACATATATACGTATACATAGACTGATTAATGATTATTGCTGGTGCATAAAGCTTGCTGACTGTTGCACATATGCCCACATATATCACATATAGAGTTTCTTTTGTTTTTCCTGTAAATTGATTATAGGAAAAGCTTCTGCGAGGGATTACAATCATTCATCACCTCTAATTACCGTCGACGATCCTACAACTCTAGAACCAACATATATTCCTGATGATGAATCTTATGAGTCTTACCAAGTTTTATATTCTGAGTTAGTAATTGCTAGAACAATTAATACATCAAACTTGGTTCAACTTAGTGATATAACTACTAAACTTAATGAATTAAGATTGACACATAACTCTTATGATAAAAAGTTAAAACTTGCAAATTATGAAATTAAAAAGCTCAAGTTCAGTTCTTCTACATGTTTAGAGTTAAGTATTTCAAATGCTCAATTTAAAGTTTGTTCTAAATATGAATTGTTAGAAGCTAGACGTAATTCATCTCAAGAAACAATTCAACAAATGCTTTATCATGAGATATCTTTTCACTCTAACTGTCCAAAGCTTAACATGAAAATAGAAGTGTTGACTAGACAACTTAATGATTTTGCTAAAAAAATAGGTTCAGTCTAGTGCTTCTAAAATCTTATGAATGAATCTATTAAGTGCACATTTTGTCCCACTTTGTCTAAAAAAATGAGTACCTTAAGACACTTTAGAGAGATTCACTTTTGGCAGGAAAAATCTAAATATGATTCTAAAAAAGTCAAAAACAAGTGTGAAAATCGTGGTCTAGAATTTAATTTTTTTGAGAATGCCAAGAATAATCCTCCTAAGGTTGTTAAACTCTTGAACCTGAAAAAAGAAGTAAAATCTGAACCAAAATAAATTATGTTTAAATTTGTTGGTTTTGTGCAAAGTTCAGTTGCTAATGCTGTGGTGCGAGCTCATCATCTCAAAAGAATTCTAATTGCGTTAAATTTTATTGCACCTACTCTGGACAAGATGAACACTTGCATGAATTTTGTTTTAGATGAGCTAAAAAAGAGAAGAAGGAAAGATTGAATGCTTTAAGACAAAAATGTGTAACCTCTTTTATTCGTAGAACTCATGTGAAAGCTAGATTTTTAGAAAACTTTTATGATGATCTTAAATCTGCTTCACATGCTGGATTGAGATATAATTCAAATAATTCACGCTCTTTTTGGTGTTTTGATCACTCACATGTACGTTATTTTGGCTCTAGTTTTATTGTTGTTTCTCCATGTCATGTGTCTCAGTACTGAATTCTTAGATCTTATTTCACTAACCCCAGTACTGTGACATCAATGTTTTCTGTGATGTACGCACAGCTGATAAGGAAGGTGAACATGTGGCTAGTGAATTTAGGTTGTTCAAGGCATATGACCGGTGATTCAAGATGGTTCTCCTCCCTTACTAAGGCATCTAGTGATGAGTTGATTACTTTTGGGAATGCTTCAACAGGTATTATGATGGCTAAAGGTACAGTGCGCATTAATAATAAATTCATTCTCAAGGACATTGCTTTGGTAAATAAAAGGAAGTATAATTTACTTTCAGTTTCATAGTTGATAGACGATAATCTTGAGGTGTGCATTAGGAAACATGCTTGTAGGGTTTTAGATGCTTCTAGAGATCTTATTTTCAATATATCTCGATTGGGAAGTCTTTAGAGCTGATTTTATTCATACTTTTTCACCTGATGTTAGATGTTTGGTAGCTTCTGAATCTAGATATCTATTCTTTTGGTACTGTAGGTTGGGACACATTGGTTTTGATCACGTTACACAGATTGGTGGGATGAATCTCATTAGGGGTTACCTAAGCTGAAGGGTGGTAAAGATTTGATTTGTTCCCCTTGTAGACATGGTAGCTGCTCCACACCCACCTATTTCTATGATCTTCACAGATGGCCCTGGTCAATTGTTGCACATGGACACTGTAGGTCTTTCTAGGGTTCAATCTGTTAGAAGTAAATGGTATATACTTGTAATTGTTGATGATTACTCTAAATATTCTTTGGTTTATTTTATGGTGTCTAAGGATAAGGCTTTGGACATTTTAAAAATTTATTTCTTAGACTCAATAATGAATTGCCAGGTGCTATAAAAGCTATAAGGAGTGATAACGGTATTGAATTTAAGAATTCATCATTTGCTTCTTTTTGCTCTGAAAAAGGTTTAGAACATCAATTTGTTTCCCCTCATGTCCCACAGCAAAATGGAGTTATAGAGAGGAAAAATAGAACATTACTTGATATGATTAAGACTATGCTTCATGAATATGTTACTCTTAGGAAGTATTAGGCTAAGGCTATTTCCACTACATGTCATGTTTTTAATAGAGTATTTTTGAGAACCTTATTGCATAAGGCCTCTTATGAGTTGAGATTTGGATGTAGGCCTAATGTTTCACACTTCAGAGTATTTGGATGTAAATGCTTTATTCTTAAACATGGCAATCTTGATAAATTTGAATTTAGATTTTCAGATGGCATTTTTCTTGATTATCCTGCTCAGTCTCGTGGCATCATGTACTCAATTTAGAGACTAAAAAAATTGTTCAAACCTGTGATGTTATTTTTGATGAGGTTAGTCCTGATACTAGACCCGACATTTCAGGTACATAGGTTCAGGGAGAGTCAAAAGGCATATTTATTGATGAAGAGGAGGATCTTGACTTTGGTGATACTTTTCCTTCCATGCCAACACCTGCACCAGCTGAGGATCTTGCAACTTCTACTTCAACTTCACCTGAAGACACTGTTATCTCTGATGAGCCGCTATCAATTGATGGATCACCTGCAAAAGAGGTTGATAATGTTGGCGCTACCTTAGAACCTTCTGCACCATTGCATATTCAGTGGTGCCATCCTCCAGAACTGATGATTGGTGATATTCAAGAAAGGGTAACACGTTCTAGGTTTACTTCTCTTGACTCACATGCTTATTCTGCTTTTGTTGCCTCTTTTGAGCCCGACGATGCAAGCCATGCTTTATCTGATGAGTCTTCGATTAATGCTATATACGAAGAATTAGAAATCTTTGAGCGTAATAAAGTCTAGATCTTAGTTGAAGTTTTTCATAGTCACAATATGGTTGAAACTAAATGAGTTTTTAAAAATAAATAAAGTGAAAATGGAGGTATGGTTAAAAATAAGGTGTAGTTAAATGAGTTACACCAGGGTAAATGTCGGAACCCAGAGTAACGACTCATGGATCCTCTGTGTAAATCGCACTAGTCTAGGATCAGCTAGTGCACATAGTACAACAAAGATACATATCAAGCACAAATGACCAACTAAATTAAATAAAAGAGTACAGCCTTATGGCCAAGTCTTACATCAACGCCCATTGGCAAAAATAAATAAAGCAAATAACTGCAGAAATAAACTGATAAGAAGCGATGCCCAAGCCTGCCCACAGGCAAACGACAGTAAGACGCGGCCTACTCGTCCTGATCTTCACCGTAGTCGACGTCATCTTCCTCTATGTAGAGATAGCAAGGTGAGTACAAACTTGTACTCCGCAAATCACACGGAGAATGCAACATAATGATAAAGGCTTCAATGGAAGGCTTATAGGGTTAGTTTGCATAAAACAACATTTAATGAAATACAGTAAATAGATTGAAAATGTTGAATTCAATACAGTAAGTAAAAACAATACTTGTAATCGAAAATAATACCATTTTTGCCGGCTCCGACCAAACACCAACCTATCCACGGGCATCCCACCCAGACCATCTTTTCCAAAAAGGTCAAGTATGGATTCCATCCATCCACACATTTCCAAACACTCGTGGATTCCATCCATCCACAAGCTTCCAATCTCTCTCATGGGTTCCATCCACCCACAAAGTTTTCATTCTCTCATGGATTCCATCCATCCATAAGGTTTTCGAAAAATCATTTTTGAAAAACAAAATCTAATCCATGAAAAACTTTTACTCAACATACCCATGACCGTGGACATGGCTATCCAGGATAGATTATACACTCTGCAGAGGTTGTACAGCTTTACCCACAAGACACGATTATCCCTTTTTGCCACGCGAGTTATACACTTCCTTAGGTGTGCGGCAAGGAGTCGTGACAAGGCCTTTACAATGCAGAGCCTTCAACCTGGCCAAGCAAACTCTAAGGTTTTACCCCAGTAAGGAATCCACCAGACCGGGACCCCCTCTTGAGCCTGAGAGAGACTTCACATGGCTTAACCACGCTCCCTCAAGTGAGATTTCTCATGACACCAACCACGCTCACTTTCAACCTACAACTTGACTCAGGTTGGGACTTCGCAAATTATTCAGCCAAGGTTGTCCCATACCAGCCATGTGGTAGTACGATAGGGCTTTGCAACAGTAGCTCACAGACCGGTCCTTAATTGACTTAGGCCCAACCACATACCCATGTGCACGACAGTCAACCACTGCGGCTCCGACCAACAGGGCATGCCTGCACCCACCAATCTAACCAATTGCCTAAGTCTAAACCAGTTTTTATATTTTGTTTTCAAAATATTTCATAAACCTCCTTGACTCACCAAAGTCAAGAGTAGCTTCGAAAAGCTTATCATTTCATGTGAAAAGCTCATCATTTTATGTGGAAGATATCCCAAAACAAATATTATGACTAAGCAGGGCTAAGCATTTGATTTAAAATTTCTCTAGCCAACACTAGTGCACTAGCTAGAGTTTGATCTAGAGTGACAAGGTAAGGAATTCAATATCAATGGAGGAATTTAACAAGTAGGCATTAACTATATTTAAAACTGAATTGAAATATATTGAGTAAAAATATGCATGCAGAATACTTTAAAATAACATAATTTTATTTTAAAAATTAAGATCAACATGATCAAGGAGTGTGACTTGCCTTGCTCTTCAACTTGGTATGAATCTTCGTCGAAGAATTTTCCCGAATCGTCGAATTCTACACGTGAAAATAACCCACCAAATTCAAATAAATTCAAAATAAATTCAAATTGACTTCAAATATTTGAATTGAAGCTAGAAATGGATAGAGGGGAATTTTTGATGAATTTAGAAATTTGAATGGGCTCAATTGAAGTTAGAATAAAAAGAACGGGCTCCGGAAAGTTTAGATTCAGAGAAAAAGAAAAATATGAATTTTTGGAATTATTTTCCTAAAAGAAAATATGAATTATGACGTCAGCAGAGGATTTAATTTCAGCTGATTTATTTTTACACTGCAAATCCAGATTATTGCGCCCTGCTGGCGTCAGCTAGGGGCTGGGTCGACTGACAGGTGGGCCTCGGTCCATGGACCGAGCCCACGGATCGAAGAGTATGCCGAGGTGGCACGGTTGGCGGTCGTGGCGCTGATCGGGCTGGAGCACCGAGGTGGCCGAGCCGTGGCACCACATCAGCTGCCACGCAGGCACGGCCGAGCTGACGTGGCCGGCCGGCGAGGGAGGCACACGGGACCGGGGACTCGCTGGCGCGGCGGCTGGCGATGAGGGGCACACTGGGAGTCCAGTGGTGGGCGCCGGCTTACCGGAGGCGGCTGGCGGCGAGCTGGCGGCAAGTAGAGGCGGCGGCGACGGGGACAGCTCTTCGGCGGCGTTCAGGCCCGGCCGAGGGGTTCTCGAGGTGCGCACGGGCGCGGTGGGGACAGCGGTAGGGACGGCGAGGCGCGGCGTGGCCCGAGTCGGCGGCAATCGCTCGCCGGAGCCCGAGGCGGCGGTGGCGCACGGTGTGGGGTGCTGGGAGGCTCGGGAGGGAGAGCGGAGGTGGGGGCGAGGTAGTGCGGAAGGAGGCGGAGCCGGGGGACCCTTTTATAGGCGGTGGAGGGCAACGGTTCGGCGGGAATTCCTTGCCGGAGTGGGCGGGATCGTGGCGGCAGTTGCGGAGAGAGGAGGTCGAGTGGCCGCGGATCTGGTGCGGGGTAGAGGAGGTGGGCACGGAGATGGCGGAGAAGATGGGCGACGGTTGCGGGCGGCGGCGGCGCGAGGTGGAAGAGGGAGCGAGGAAGGGGGCGAAGCAGACAGGTGGCCCCGGGTGGCAGAGAGAGGGAGAGCGGGGGAAAGCGCAGGCGTCGGATGGGAATCGGGCGGCTAGGGGGGTATGCGGGACGGACGGCGCGGATGGGCCGAGCGCACGAGTGCGGGGGAAATCGGGCCGGACACATGTCGGCCCGAGGGAGGGGAGAGGCGAGATGGTGAGCGGTGGGGATGGGCCGGGGAGAGAGGATCTGGCCGTCCACGTGGCGGCCGGAGGGGAGGGGAGAGAATTGATTTTAATTTTTAATTTCAGATTTTCAAAAAGCCTAGAAAATTCATTATGCCTCAGAAAAATATGAAATCACTTCCAAAAATTCCAGAAAAATTCACAGAAGTTCCTGGTGATATTTTGGACTTAATAAAAATATTTCCAACTAATGTTGGTATCTAATTTTCATAATTAAAATACTTTTTAATTTTTTAAAATAGATTTCAAACTCCAGAAAACTCAGAAAACCAAATAAGAGCCAAATAAATCCAAATAATTAATTTAAATTAGGATTTTTTTAGAAAATCAAAATATCATTTTACTAATAATTATTTTTAGGTTTTACTCAAAACAGTTTTCAAATCCAGCTTTTTCAAAAACAGAAATTCAGGGCAAATCCAAAAATATAATTTAGGCAACAAAAATACTTATTTTAATTAATTTTATTTATTTATTTATTTTTTAATAAAAACCTGGGCTGTTACAGTAAACTAGGGTTGCTACGAATAGGAGTCGGAGCGGTGCCATTTTGAAGAAGTACGCACGGCTGAGGACTATTAAAGCCCTAAAACGGACGTAGACAAGCCGATGCTGGCAGCTTGCATGTTGTCGGCTGAAAAACCATGCATGCGAGAGAGACGAATTAGACATCCTGCTCATTTCAGCTTGAGATTCTAACTTTTGGTTTATTTTTCACTATTCATAAATTCCGTCTTTTTCTGAACTTTTGGCTTTTTTGAGCTTTTTTGTCGGTTTGTTTCTTGTATTCGTTTGCGTTCTCCGTGATGAGCTGACATATTTTTTCTATTTTTAAATTTTTTAAATTTAATTACATCAAATAAATCACCTTCAGCTACAGTATAATTTCTGTCAGCTACAGTGTAATTTTAATCATAAACTATTATTTTTCAGTTCAATCGAGCGGAGCCTAAAAAAGCTTGCAGGCAAGACAGAGATTTAATATAGAGGGTGCTGCAGGTAGGCTAGTTGATGGTGGTATGGCTGAAATTTAAAAGGTACTTGTGACTGCATGATGTGATGGCTTGTACTACTTTTTTGATTGACTGAGTTTAGTAAAAGATGTTGGTTTTACATGCGGTGGCCGAACTT
Organism: Dendrocalamus latiflorus; assembly: GCA_017311315.1. NCBI lineage: Eukaryota > Viridiplantae > Streptophyta > Magnoliopsida > Poales > Poaceae > Dendrocalamus > Dendrocalamus latiflorus. The sequence continues at coordinate 15,564,476 of CM029672.1, forward strand.
TTCGTCTGTCTTTTACTGCTATCTGATTTGCTACGTGAGTTAATTTTTTACTACTGGTAACTGCCCCTACTACTGAGGAGGAAATCGTATATAGTGCAGGTGCTTGACCATTGTTGTTCTTTGGTCGTCGTGAGTTTAATTTATTGATTAGTTGTTGCTGCTAGAGACCTGCGCATATACGTATACAGATTGATTAATGATTATTGCTGGTGTATAAAGCTTGCTTAGTGTTGCGCATACGCCCACGTATATCACATATAGTGTTTCTTTTGTTTTCCTATCTTTATAGTATTAGAAAAAAATCAGTTGATTTTAGGAAAAGTTTTCGCATGGGATTACAATCATTCATCCCCTCTCTGATTGTCATCGATGATCCTACAACCAGGGAAAAATATTTCGTCCGAAATTTCGCTATTTCGGTGAAATTTCGCTGCTTTCGGTGGTCAACGAAATAATTGCGTCTCGGTCAAAAATTTCGCACCTATTTGAATCGGCCGGGGCGAGCCGCACCCACACGCCCCAGCCCAAATGCCCAGCGCCCCAGGCCCCCAACCCACCACTCCCCCCCTACACCGCAGGCCGCACTCGCGCTCCCCAGTAAACCTAACCCCAATCCGCAGACGGCAGAACTCCCGACTCCCAAATCGCATCCCTCCGAGCACCGAGCGGCGGGCGGCGGCCAAGCGAGAAAGGAGAGCGGCGGGCGGCGGCCAAGCGGGAAAGAAGAGCGGCGGGCGGCGGCCAAGGCGGGGAAGAAGAGGGGCGGGCGGCGGCCATCCCCATCCCCATCCTCCACCGGGCGGCAAGCGGCGGCCAAGTCGGGGAAGAGCGGCGAGCGGCGGCCAAGGCGGGGACAAGCGGCGGGCGGCGGCCAAGGTGGGGCAACTCCCTCCCCCAATCGATTTGATGGCGGCGCAGCTCCCTCCCCGATCGATTCGACGGCGGCGCATCTCCCTCCCCAATCCATTCGACGGCGGCGCGCTCGACCTCCCTCTTGTCCCCAATCTTCCCCGAGGTGGGCACCCAATCTCCAAGGCCGAAGGACGACGGCGCGGGTGTGGGTCAACAGCTTTGACACGGCGGAGGATCAGCACTAATCGGGAATGTATTTATCTCAATTCTCAAATTTTGGTTAAATTTCATCAAAAATTCGAATGTTTTCGTCTGAAATTCGAACGAAATGAACGAAATTTCGTTCTTTCGTTCCTTTCGCCGGTGGCCGGAATTTTTTTGCATCCGAAAGATTAAACCCTGCCTACAACTGCAGACAATATATATTCATCAAAGCCAAAGGACAGCAATAAGCAATATTGAGCAGGAGACTAAGAACTAACTATTGACAAAGCTGCTGACTACACTGTACAGAAGTATACAACTAGCAAATGTGAATTCAAACTAGCAGAATAATCCTCGATTGTCACTGAGATATCAATCTTGACAAATTTCCTTATTGAGCAATCACAAACCCATAATCTATCAGCAATAGTTCTCTCAGTGCTAGCCGACAATCATATTTTAGAGATAATGAACAGAGAAACTAGCACATCTAATTAATGCATAATCATATCTCACGGAGAAATCAAAAACATAAAGTAAAGCTCACTGTGCGGCTCACGGGAGATGCCATGCTTGGGGGACGAGAAGTGCTCGGCGGAGGTGGCATGCTTGGAGGAGGATCCTCCAAAACATATGGTAAATAACAATATAATGACTAAGGACGATCCTCCAAAATGGCAGATATTTAGGTAAAGTGGTAAGGACAGAACCAAACTACTGAAACCAGCCCTACTTTTAAGTATACACAAGTTATCCGGGAAAGAAAAATGGTCATTAAGCTATGTTGTAGATTGCACAAGCTCACAAGAATGTAATTCAGGAAGATGGACCGGTAAGTGGTAACTCATTTCATGGATAGATATGGTGAACTCCTACTTTGACTGATGTTCTATCTGGTAAAAAGAAAAAAGCTGAACAACAACATCCGACAGTGAAATACCAGGAGACCTTGCTAAACTTTGCTAGGTATATGTGTGCAAAAGAACTTGATACAGTAATTCAGGAAGATGGACTGGTAACTCATTTCAAGGGTAGAGATGGCCATGGTGAGTGTCCCCTTCTTTTAACATACCACCAATAATAAAGGTAGGGATAGAAGCAAATCGAATATGATAGAATAGTCTTAAATGCGAATACGAATCCATATTTGTAAAACAAATATGAATATGAATTCTAATATTCTCGAATACGAATACAATGTCATAATGGATATGAATTCGAATCGAATATGTACTTAATTCGGTCGAATACGAATATTCTCCTACAACTTCTGTAACAAATCTCGGTAGAACAAATTCCTAATAGTTTTGCCGGTTTTTGACCGGTTACCGGAACAGTTACCGGTTTCAAACTGCCCAAATTCAAAATTCAAATCACAAAATTTGTCTGATTTTTCCTAGGTTCCAGAAATGGATCGAATATGAATACAAATACAAATAGTCTCAAATGCGGATATGAATATTCTCAAATACGAATATGAATATTTTCGAATACAAATTTTGTTTACCACATTCGCATTTTCTCGGATACGAATATCGGATAAAATGGATTATCTGTTACTGTTTCCCACCCCTAAATACGGGTTATAGTCAAGGCTAGTAGGGTCTTATACTGGTAGGCCTATTCTTTTCAGCTTATAGCTTACGGTTCCCCGAACAAATAAATATGACGGATTTTCCATCGCCGTGTTTCAAAGCGGTTTATCAAGACAGCATTTTCGAAGTGGCTTATTGGCTTATCAGCATTCAATTCATTCGCATAAGTGCTCGCGCTAGAGTTGAAAGTCATTAGCCGTAGCCATAAACCATAAACCGTAGTCGAAAAGAACGCAATTATTCTTCACAATAGTAATTGTCATTTTAATTTTCATCATAGTCATCACCCTCATGATAATGGACATGATCCTCGTCCTCCTTGCTATCATCATGGGATAATGCCGTGTAACTTCCAAAGTGAGCAGAAGCAAGTTGCTTTGTTGTCTCTCAATTCTTTCCCACAGTTGTAGCAAAATTCGTAGCCGCACCTACAGGAAACAAGAACAAGGCAAAAAAGACACTAAGAACGAGAAAGGGCGTGACCAAGGGTTTTTTTTTTGATCCCGGGCGTGACCAAGGGTTAAGAGAATGCACCATACAGGCAAGCTATATGATAACGATTGTCTGTATGTTCAATCGGATGCGTGCAATTTACCATTGATGCCACGGTTAATGCTACGCAAGGTTCTCTAACTTTGCATCCTCCGGAAGCACCTCCTCTCGTTCTCACAACATGTAGTTAATTATCTCTTGGTGGATGGTAAAGTTATAAAAATATAACACCACCTACTAGGATTCAAATTTTAATACCACTTTTACACATATATGAGCATATCTAGTGGAAAAACGCATGGCCGTGAGGTTACACATTTATCCCTAGGCCTTCTAATTTAGGCATGTGCTACAGAGCACACTTGCATGTGAGTGTGTGCACCTGGTGTGGTGTGTGTTCATGTCCTTTGACCCCATTGGACTATATAGCTGATTAAAAAAAAGCCTTTGCATTTCGTAGAGAAATATCAGCAAATTTTTGATAAAGCCGCATAAGTAAACAAATATGCATCTTGACAAGGTAGCAGATGAGAATACCTAAAGATGTTTTTACAAGGTATATTTTCCCACACGTAGTGCTCGCATGTTCTCCAAAAAATAAAAATAAAATTCACAAATCTGAAGGCAACACAAATAGTAGGGAAGTAGTAAGTTGCTACAAATCATGCCTTCAATTTCCTTTACATGTGTGCAGTTCACTTCTTGCAAAGCGTGCAGGCCATTCCATAGCTGCATCTTACATCAATTTGCCTAGTTCATATCTGTCATGTCCTGCAATGAACTTGTAGTTAGTTGAAATAGTATTGCGAGAGTACAATAAATCAGGAAGCAAAAGACTTAAATTGTAAAATACTCCTGCCTCCATTCCTATATATGTTTTGTTATAATATGCTTATTTCACCGCAAGCAGGGATTCATAGCTTTTAATAATAAGCAAGACAAAATGGCACCGAAGGTGAGGTCACTATGATATTTATATTACCTAAAATTCCCACTTGGGAGTGGAGTGGAATTGTAAAACTACTGCCAGAATCATTTAGATCGATAAATGGGAGTATTCAAATTATCAAAAAAAAAGAGCTAGCAATTGAATGAAGGTACGAATTAGTATCAATCATTTAGATGGAAGTTCAATGCAGGAATTTATAATCACGTGTTTTAGCTAATAAAAAAACGAAATGAAAGTGGCACAAACAATGAAAGGATATAACAGGAGAGCGAACTCTCACTACCAAACATCTATGGTAAATTTGGTCAGTACACTAATGAAAATGAGGGAAATTAGGGGCCCCTTTGTAAATCAGAAAAAAAATTGTCAATGAACTATTCTGGGTACGATCAAGTACTGCCACAAGTTATTTTTTTAAAAACAATGGTGTCATTATTTTTCCAATTTTATTCTATCACACAAGACTATAGGGTGTACTCAGATTTCTATTAATGAGGCATACTTCAAATAGAATAGGGCTAAAACATATCATAAGCCGGAAGAGATATGGTATGAAGAATGAGAGATTGGAAATGAGAGATCATGAAAGGAGCGAATGTTGGCAATCTGGGAATACCTATCTGCGCATAAGGAATGTTGGCAATCTTGTCCCGTTCAGAGCCGCCTCTGCACTGTGCCTCCAACTCTGAACTGCAGCGATCAATTTGCAGAATGTGCAACGAGGAGGGTAGATCTGGAAGTGATCTAAGGCGACCAGTATCGCTCAACACCAGTTTCTCGAGACAGCAGAGGTCTCTGATGTTTGGTGGCAGCCATTCCAGAGACTCCACTCTCTGTTGTATATACAGGGACTGGAGGGACCTACGGTTCTGTTGCAGCCATCGCTCAGCAGGCAATAAGCTCTTCATCCTTGAAGACCAATGTGTGGTCTGGCAGAGGCTCCTCAGCGGCTTCAGGAGCAGCAGGGAGGGGTCATCAGCATAAAGATTAGAGACCTGAAAGGAGCAACCTGGAACTAGATCTCCCTCTCCATCTTCACTGGACGTATGCCCAGGGAGAGGGGGCTCAAAGAGTCCTTCCCCTTCATTTCCGTCGGATGTTTTTACATCCTCGGAAACATCCTTTATCGCATCAGATCTGCCATTTGTCACCTGCGGCCATCTCTCTGACTTCACCACAGTAAGATTGCCTTCCTCTTCATTTCCGTCGGATGCATATGCAGGAAGGGACGGCGCAGCATCTGCTGTTAGCTTGCTGCAGCGCCAGATGATCAAGTCAGTCAAGGAGGAAGGAAGTGCTCCGAGCCCACCCAAGGACTGCAGGTTCTCGCATTCCCGTATTTCCATATATGTCAGTGACTTGAGACTACTAAACACCTCAGCTGAAGGAAGGGATGTCACTCTCGAGCAATTTATCAACTCCAGCATACATATGTTGTCAAGGCCATGCAGCGACCCGAGCAGTGCAAATTCCAGATCTCCACACTCCTGCATATAGAGGCCTCGTCCATCATATTCATATATCATATTTCCACAATTGCTATTTCTTATTGCGATCAGCTCAAACGATTCTGTTTGAGCCTCAACTTTTGGATAGGTTTTCCACCCAACATTGTCTATTTTTAGAACCATCAGCTTAGGAGGCAAAACTGCCGGTTCCTGAAATTTAGCACACCTTCTCACTGTTAGACTACGAAGACCCAGAGGAAGGCACAGGTCATGGTGTCCACTTCTGGAGACATCGTAGAATTGACCTATGTGTTTTAATTCAGGCAGGTTCTCCAACCTGACATGTCTCAGCAATTGCAGCTCCCCGAGTGGGGGTAAGTATTCCCAGTTGCACCCTTGAAGCTCAAGTGATGACAGATTTGCAAATTGAAAAGTTATCATCCAAGTTGGAGGCCTAACTCCATTATGCCCAGAAATTTTAAGTTCCTCCAGATTGACATGTGGCTCAAGTTGATCAAGAACTAGGTCATCTTCACGCTTTGGAACACATTTACCTCCAGACCATTCTAGCAATAATGATCTAAGGTGTTGCTTTTCATGCAGTTTGGCTTTCTTAGCTTCTTCATTGCTCCCCACATTTTCAAGACCCAACAGTTCCAGTTTTTGAAGGCTGTTTAGATCCCTCAGTGAACATATCTGATAACCCTTTCTTGGCTGAACTTGGAAATTTTGTAACTCTTGAAGAGATGTTAATCTACCAACGGGGAAGCAACCAAATTCATTAGTATCACAGGCAACATATCGCAAGCAGGCAAGGTTTCTCAGCTGCTTCGGTTCTATTTCAACAGTACCACGTGCAATAAGAACCTGAAGGTGGTAAAGCTTGCGCAAGCCATATACCTTCTGACTGCAAGGCAAGGATATGTAACGAAGATGCTTCATATTAGCAACATCAATAGGGAAATATAACTTCTCAAGTCCATATAAACCCAGCACACGTAGGCCTTTGAAGCTTTTTACAGCTTCCCTGATTGCAGCTAAAACATCTATGTTCACTTCACCAATGGAACCTTCTATGGTGACGGTGCGCAGGTTCTTCAATTCAGAAATTGTCTTCAACACCTGGGTAGAGAGAGTAGAAATTTTGGCAACCCATAGATGCCGAAGTGTACTCAATATATTTATATGGCCAACACCATCAATTCTCAAGCATTCGCCAAAAGAAGCAATGCGTGCCAAATCATGCACCAGTTCATGCATAACATAATACTCTACAAACCATTCTTGCTTCAAATCAAAGAATGACTTTCTTGTTAGTAGCGCCAAATACTCTTCTCCAACATCCTCTAGCCTTCGGGTGCTACCTGTTGTTTGCATGATCATTCCTGAACACATCCACATTTTCACCAATTCTTCCTTTTTAAACTTATAGCCTTGAGGAAATATACTGCAATATCTAAAGCAAAGTTGCAGATGTGCAGGTAGATGATGGTAACTCAATCTAAGAGCAATGGCAACGTCATCTGTTCCTCCCGTGAAATGATGCATTTCCTCATGCAAGAACCAGTTCCAATATTGGCGTGTCATATTGTCTCTCAAATGCCCACCAACAACCTTTGTCATCAGGGGACAACCTCTCATTTTTTCTACAATTTGTTCACTTGTCAACAGGAAGTCTGCACATCTTTCAGGGGCAATGCTAGCAAAAGCATGCCTTTTGAACAGAGCCAAATTGGCGCCTTCATCTAACCCGTTCAATTTCAGAACCTCTAATTTGCAGCCAATCACACCTGCAGCCATATCTGCTACTGACTGCATTCGAGTTGTCAACAAAATCTTGCTTCCCTTTTGCCCAGTTTGCAGAGGAGCCACTAAGTTTTCCCATTCCTCACTTTTGCCATCCTCCCAGACATCATCTAAAACAAGCAAAAACTTCTTAGAGCTGAGTTTCTGCATAAGAATCTTCTGCAATGTATCCAAAGCACCGACAGTGGGCTTCTCCTTATCAATCGATTCCAAGACGTTTCTTATCACAGTGGCTGCGTCAAAACTATTAGACACCCAGACCCAGACAACGAAATCAAAGTACTTTACCACGTCCGGATCATTACAGACGAGCCGGGCAAGTGTGGTCTTCCCCATACCACCAACTCCGACTACAGACAAAATAGACACGCCATTGGCACAGGCAAGTTCGGGCTCTTCTTTGTTTTGCTCGGCCTCCATCAACCATCTCATTATCTGTTTCTTCTCCCTGTCTCGGCCAATGATCTTACCGGCTATCACTGTGCTGGCAGTCTCCCGATCACGCCTTGTGACATCACTCTGATCATGCCGGCAGTGAGGACGGTTGGCAAGCTGAAGAAATGTGCCCACGCCTTCCGCGACCTCATCTAGCTTCTTGAGAGCCTCCCTCAGCTGCTTCAGGGTGCTCCTCTTGGGCATGAAGCCTGCGATCCTGTTGACAAACCTGGTCATGGGGACCCCAGTCCCCACCTTGTCTTGCAGATCCCAAGCCCGCGCGTCGTCCTCCCGCTCGCGGTACTCCACCTCGTCGACGGCGTCCTCCGCCTCCTCCACGGCGGACCTGAGCCGCCAGAGCCACTCGTCCAGCGCGGCGCTCTGCTCCTTGACCTGCTGGCGGTCGACGGCGTCGAACACGGCCTGGATCTCCACCATCCGCGCCGACAGTCTGGCCTCGAGGGCCTCCATGCCATCGGCGTTGCGCCACTTCTTCAGGTAGGAGAAAGCCTGGTTGATCAGGAAGGAGATGGCCGGAGTCGCCACCGATTTGCCAGCGAACAGGAGGGCGGAAGTAGCAGGCATGCCTCTGGATGCTCAGTGTTTGTGCGGCTGAAAAGCTTGAGGGGAGGGGGACTGAGTTACTACTTGGGGATACTGACAGTGTAGTGTAGAGGGAGGTGGAAGGGCAGCACCGGCAGGGTGTGGTTGGAGGGGGTGGAGAGACGCGTAATGGCAGGAAAACGCGTTGGGTGGTCCGTGAAGAAGAGGAGCGTGGCTGAAAAGGTGGAAGGGCAGCGCCGGCGGGGTGTGAGTGGCAGGAAAATGCGTTGGAGCTCCTCTCTCCTTGACTCTGGTGGGGGCGGAGAGGCGCGTAATGGCAGGGAAACGCGCAATGGAGGTCCGTGACTCTGGTGGGGGCGGAGACCGGAGAGACGTGAAGAAGGGGAGCGTGGCTACTGGAAGACACCATGGGCACGGTCTACACCGCCCCACGAAGGCCGTACCGCCCGTACGAGCTGTAATAGGAAGAGAGGCCTCTCTCTCATTGCCTTGCGGTCTTTTTTTTTTTTGCATACAGTATTTGCAAATCGCAACTGTGAAGTTAGTGACTAGTCGCCCTATAATAGAGTACAATTTTTTATTGTTTATTTTTTTTCTAATGAGTAAATTTTATAAAACTTCGTATAACGTATGCTAACTATTAAATAAATATATATTTAAGTAATTATTCCAGTGAACTACACATTTTATTCGTGATTATGTCATGGAGCTACATGTTTAGGTGGGTTTTTTTTATGTGGTTTTTTGCTTTTAGTTTTTGAATTCTGTCTATTCGAGAGAGATAATCGTATGTGATTTTTGTCAGTACAGCTAAAGTTGGTATAATATCTAATGCAATCAATTTGTAGACCCTACTTTAAAAACACACTGTTTAAAAACTAGTTATTGTAACAAAATACAAAAATCAAAAGCTTAAAAGTCTAACCAAACCCAGCCTTACTCATCCTATGACATGCAAGGCCGCCTCTTGTAGCTGCCTGGCTCGTTCCATTGTGTATAGATGCCACATGGGCTTGACATCCCTTTGACATCGAATTACACGGCTTGATAACCATTTCACTATATTTATGTATAGTCGTTGCTAAGATCCTTAAAATATAAACGCCAAGCCTGCGTACTATTTGACATGTGCATGAGAAAATGGGCCAGACTATTATAGAGGCCGATTGGTGAATCTTGGCTGTTAGATCATGTTGAATTGGCTAAAACCTATACCTTATTAGCGATACAATTATGGATAAAAATCTGTAGTTTTATGAGATGGTTACTTAAATCTATAGTTGTTTGACAGCTAGGACAACCTACATGTAGATTTGTAAAATTTTCTTTTTTAATAATGTTTTGTTAATAACCTTTCTTTAGATATATTTTTAAATCTAACCTGTTTAGCTAAGCCAAAAGAAATGATGTGGTAAATGCATCCTATCACGCCAACAACACTAGGAACGAGGTGGAGCCTGGTAGTAGGGTGGCTACCAGAAGACACACATGGGCTGATGGGCATGGTCTACACCGCCCCGACAAGGCCGTACAGCCAGTGCGGGCTGTGCCCGATGCCGTACTGTACGCGTTGCAAGACATGTGGTGAGGGGAAGAGAGACCTCTCTCCCCTTGCATTGCGGTCGATCTTTTTTTTCATATAGTATTTGCAAATTGCAACTATGAAGGTACTGACTAGTCATTCTATAATAGAGTAGATTTTTATTATTTATTTTTTATTGAGTAAATTTAACAATACTACATGGAACTTATGCTACATATCAGATAACTAAGGCCCCACTCTAAATGGCTTTAGCTTTTAGCGTCTGGCTTTAATTTCGTTTCTTGGCTTTTTGAGGCTTTTTAATTTCTTATATTCCTTTGCATTGTCCGTGATAATATAACTTTTTTCACTTTTTAAATTTAATTATATAGAAAAAGCTAATAGAAGTACAATGCATTTCAGCTACTACAGTGAAAAAAACTAGAAACCTAGGCTTATAAGCCCTTTGGAGCACCACCTAAGTATTTAAGTAGCTATTTTGAAGAACTATACATTTTATTCACAATTATGGTCTTGTTTGGTTTTTGTTTTTGGCTTTTGATTGAAATGGTACTATAGCGTTTGGAAAAAGCCACATGTGAAACTAGGGGTGTTCCATTTGGTTGTTAAGTTTTGGCTTTTAGTTAAGATAATTTGGAAAAGCAAAAAAACAAAATATAGTACAAATTGAACAAGATTAAATGAACATGAAAGAAAAAATAAAAGAAAACAAAAAATTGGCGGGCAACGCGGTTAGGCCCAGGAGGAGGGGTGCCAATGGCGGGGAACTGCACTGGTAGAGCCAAAGGAGGAGGGGCAAAGGACGACATTGATGAGTGCGACAAGGCAGTAGGTATCGGATCAGACCAAATCTACATTGGCCGGATCTGGCAGCAGAGGAGCGACGGTGTTGGCTAATCGGCTACAACGGTGATTGAGTTGACGAAGATAAAGCGAGGTTTTGGCGGCCGGGATGATGATTCGAGTGAGATGAGCGTAGTGGTGGCGGCACTAGTGACGGAGACGACGGCAGGGGGTAGAGGTGGCGGCAACGAGGAGGGCCGGGCGGAGGTGGCAGCAAAAGGTGGGGACAGGGGCCGAGGCAATTTTCAACGAATGAGGTGGCAGGAAGTCAGATTCGAGAAGCCATTATAACACCCACAAGAAACAACTTGTAGAAGCTACTTCTAAACACTAACCCATTTAATTCGATCAAAGCTGTTGGAACGACGTCTATATCGCTGCGCTATAGGTTTCACTCATCCTATGACATACAAGGGTGCACTTATCAACCTCTCGTAACTATCTGGCTCATTCTGTCATGTGCATGTTAGATACCACATGGGCTTGGTGTCCTTTTGACATCAAACTGCGTGCTTGCAGAGTGTTTTGGGTTGATAACCACTTCTCTATATTTATGTATAGTTAGTAAGATCCTTAAAAATTTGGGGTGCCAAGCCCATGTACCATCTAACATGTGCATGACGAAATGGGCCAGGCTATTATGAGAGGCCGACGAGTGAATCTAGGCTGTCAGGTCATGTCGCTCGTCATGGATTGGCTAAGACCCTACTCATTTCGGCTTAACTTTTGGCTTATTTTTCACTATTCTTAAATTTTGCATTTTTATGCCTTTTTGGCTTTTTTGCTATTTTTTCATATTTATTTGCATTGTTCGTGATGAGTTAACCTTTTTTCTATTTCCTATTTTTAAAATTTAGTTATGCCAAATAAACCACAGTTAGCTACAGTGTAATTTCAGCTAGCTATAATACAATTTCAGTCATAAACCAACTTATGTCAACCGAACCGAGTGGCCTCCAAAACTATAGCTTAGCTATACAATCGTGGGTAAAATCTGTAGTTATAAATGATTACTTAAATCTGTACTACATGTAGATTTATGAAATTTACTTTTTTAGCAGTTCTAAAATAATTTTCCTCTCTAACAAGAGTAGTACTAATTTCAAAGCAAATGAAGAGGTAAGTAACGTCTATCCACCATTCATTATACTTTAAAAATTATATAAATCACTATTGAGTAAAGTAACCTTTATAGACTTATTTTTAAATCTAAACCTTTTGGCCAAGCTAAGAATGTGCTGAGAATGTCACCGTAACACGTTGAAATTGCGGAAGAGAGATATTTACAAATGCAACTATGAAGCTACGAAAGTAGACTAATCGCTCTATATTAGTAGAATTTTTTTTATTATTTACTTTCTAATAAGTAAATGTAACTTAGACTAAATATTAGATAACTACGTATTTAAGTAACTATTTCAGAGAACTATACATTTTATCCATAATTATGATCTTATTCAATTTAATTGCGGTTGATGGCTTTTGGCTTTCAACTGAAATGGCACCATAACGGCTAAAAATACCACGTGTGAAACTATTGAGCGACTACAGGGGGAAGAAGGGGAGTGGGAGGTGCTCATGGGTGATTAGGGGCGACAAAGTGCAATTGGGGGCACGCGGGGTTGATGCATGGCTTTACAACCAAGGGAGAGATGCGCTAGCCATTAGGCGGCATTAAGTCCCACGCGGAGGTCAAGGGCGGGGACGTTGGCACATGGTGCAGGCACAGGGCAAGGGAGGCAGAGCTTAGCATGTGGTGCGAAAAGGTGTAAAGGCGGGGGCAACACGCAGAGACAATGGTCGGGCGAAAATCTAGGCATGTGGGGGCGACACAGTGCGTGTGCAATAGACATGTAGAGAGTGAGAGGAGAAGGAAGGGCTAGGCCTGGTGGGGGTGGCACGGTACTGTCGAGGCACAGTGGCCCACAGGGGCAAGTGGTGCCGCACTATGGCAGAGGCGGGCTATAACATCCTTATTTTTAGAGTTTTTTGAAGCTTTTAAAATAAAAATAACCATTTAGATTTTTCTTAAATTAATTAAAGATTAATACGATTTTTTAAAATTAAAAGGAGTTAATATAATTAAAATAAATTTTAATTAATTAAAAACCTATTTTATTTAGGTTCCTTGTGTCATAAGAAATTTTTTGTATTTTTTTGAATTTTTTAGAGTTTATTTGAGCTCAATTTAAAATTCTGAAAAAAAAACTAGCCATACGGTCACCAATCCAATTATTGCCGTGAGCCAATCCTCACTTAACCCAAAGTTTCCAACGTGAGCAACCAGGTGGGCTCTGGTTCACGGCACAATTATTTTCTCATCAACCCTTTTACTCTTTTAGGGCAGTCCCAGTGCTCCATGTAGAATAGTGTCTATGGCATTAATTAGATTGCCATGTAGGAGTTTTAGATGATGTGGCGCTATATTAAATAAGAGAGAGAAAAAAGAGGAAGAAACTGGGTCTCATGCAAGACCTAGTTTCTATGAGAAAACCAATGCAATAGACACTACCAAATTTTGCATTGGAGAGATGGTGGTATCTTCATGATAGATGGAGAAAAATTATGATTGGTGGAGAGGAGAGAGAAATTTTGATGCTTAATTAATTGCTTGGGTTATAAATAGACATGGTGCATTGGAGACAATAGTGTCTATATGACATGACATAGATAGAAATTACTTAAGTGGTTTCTGCACTGGGACTGTCCTTATGGCCCAATACACCGTTCTTCCAAAACCATCGATCTATTCATTCTCTCTCCTCCCTCCCATGGCATCTCTCAATCTGGATCTTATCTCAACATCCTCCCAAAAGGCAAGTTGCTTCGCTGGTGGATTACTGCCCTAACCGGTCATTCATGTGGTCTTAAGCGGACCGATTAGAGGGAGTAATAAAGCACCGCTAATTATGGCCCCACCTGTCGGTATGGCCCCAACAGACCGAAAATCCCTCTCGGGCCCCACCTGTCAGCTATACAATTTCCCTCTTTTCTCTTTTTCGGATTTTCCGGGATTTGAAACTTTAAAATGTCATAACTTCCTAACTGTAACTCCGAATTTGACGAAACCAACTTCTAAATTTTTCTAAAATCAAGACCTGTCTAATGGTTCTAGTTTGGTTTAGTTTCGAGTTCATTTGAGTTATTTTATTTTATTTAGTTCTTACTCGGCGCTCCTTATTTTGTGTTGCTTTTCCGGTTCTCTCGTCCGAGTAGAGTTCGAAGACGCGAGCGAACCCCAGATCGAAGCTGCACAAGACCCTCAAGCTCTCGAACCAGGCAAGTTAATAATTTGATCATTTTGCGCCTATATTTTATGTGAAGATATGTTCATTTCAAACGTTACAAATTGCATGCGTTATTTTATGTGCTAAAATTATGTTACTCCTAAGGTAGTTAACAACCATGTGCCTATCTAATAATAATATACCCCACCAGTAACACTTGAACTCACATGATCATTGTCGCCCTAGATATACATACGATAACTGTGGTAGTTATAAGTCTTATTACTGCCATGCTGGTTTGTTAAGTCCAGGGTTCTAGCAACCCTAATCATCATTCTTTATTCATGATAACTTGTTTTGGACAGTCATGGGATGTACATGGCTGAGAAATTATGTTAATTTGTGTTATGCTCCTCAAAACCGTAAAATCTGCTATACCTATTTGGGCGAGTGGAAGGGACGGTGGGTGTGGATGCAGCACAGGGTTTGTGGAATGAACCGCCCAGACACCCTAAGGACTTAATCCTGTATAGACCCTTCCGTGTACCACAGTACAACCACAAGCTGGCAAACTGTAGGCTTGGCTAAATAATTTACTAGACTTTCTAGTCATCTCACGGGAACGTGTGTAGGTGGGTACTAAAAGCCCCACGTGGAATGGGACACCGGATATAGGTGACGTTGCCTAGGCTAGCGTATGTGGAGAGTGGAGTCTGAATGCGCTAACCTATGGAAGACATCCCACACAACCTATGGAAGCAACTCCATAGGAGTGAAATACTAGAGAGCGAGGTATTGTAAAGGCCTTGTGATATTCTCTCGAACTGCATGTCTAAGGAATCATGTAGAAATATCGGGACGATTATCTCTTGTGGGTAAAGATGTACAGTCTCTGCAGAGTATACAACTATTCGAATAGCCGTGCCCACGGTCAGGGGCAGACATGGAAATCTTCCTCGAGTTAGTTCTATTTCAAAACTTTTTGAGGTTGGGAATGAAAAACCGTCAGGTGGATGTAACTTGATTTTGGTAATCTTTCCTGGAGGGATGTACTCCAGTGTTGTTTTTAGGTGGAAGTAACCTATTCATCAAAAGTAAGCATCGGTGGATGGAACCATGAAATCGGTGGATGGAACCTACCCCATTATAACTTATTGCACTCTTCAATTATCAAAACTTAAGTTCTTGCAAAATGCTAGGTCATAGGACCCTTTTTAATTATAATTATTCCAAAAGTCGCTTTGAGCAAATAAAAGAACCCGAGCCATCCTTGTTAAACCGTGCATCAATAATTACATGCATTCTGTGTGTTGGCTCGCGGAGCACAGTTGTTGGTGCTCACCCTCGCTCTTAATCCCCCATTCAGAAGGTGTGAATCAAGAGCACTACGCCTACCATGAGGATCAAGATGCCGAAGGCCATGAGGATGGTAGATATTAGATTAGGCATCGGTAGTTTTGTCTCTCGCCTCAGTCCAGTTGACCAGGCTAGTTTTGGTGGGTGCATCCGTTATTAGACAGGCCTCTGGTTAATAGCGGTGGCACCCAAAGTCGACCTAGTCGCTTGCCTGTGGCAAGTTGTGCCCCTACGCTTATGTATGCTTCTGCTTCCGCTCTTTATGTGTTGTAAGGCATTCGGCCTGACGGCCCTATTGTAACCCCGGCCCGACGCGGTCTATTTGAACTCTGGTATTGTAATGTATTGATTTATCGTGTATGAAATGATGCAGCGTTGTATCTGTCAGCATTATCTACTAATCCAGGGAATAATACAGCAATTTCATAGAGGATTCCAGATTACCAAACTTGGGGTCCGACACAGTGATTGTACCGATCACTATTCACCGTGGTCGAAATACCCTTTCGACCACGTTCACTTTCTCACAACATGGTCGATGCCTCTTCCGACCACGTTCAACGTGGTCGAAGCACCTTCCGACCACGTCCTCCTTTGTTTCAACGTGATCGAAGCCTCTTCTTACCACGTTCACCTTGTTACAACATAGTTGAAGCCCTTTTCGACCACGTTCTCCTCATTTCAACGTGGTCGAAGCCTCTTCCGACCACGTTCACCTTGTTACAATGTGGTCGAAGCGCCTTCCGACCACGTTCACTTCTCCACAACGTGGTCGTAACTCCTACCGACCACGTTTACTTTGTACTGCTGCGGTCATAGTGCCTCCCGACCACGCCCTGTTCCTTCCGCTGTGGTCGAATCGCCCTTCGACCACGTCTACTTCTAGTTTTCCGTGGCCGTAATGCTTTTCGACCACATTCAAACCTCCTTTGCCGTGGTCGTAACGCCTTCCGACTACGTTTGCCATGGTCGTAAGTCGATTTGACCACGTCTGTGAGATCACACAATGAAGTCGATACTCAGGGTTTTCTTTTTCTCTTCTCTATTTCTCGCATTTTTTATCTGATTACATGACTCCTCCCTTTTTTATACCCAGCTCTACGATTTTTGCTCAGGATTCGACTACGAATACAACTCGACTCCGACTTCGACTTTTGACTGCGATTACCATTCGACTTCGATCACAATCAAAATTATACATGACTTCTAAACAAGATTATTTGCAATATTGTTATGGATTTTATTAGGAATGCCCTTACGTACTGGCGTGCCATTTTACAATAGACGGGATGTGGAGGTGGTGGAATTATTAGCTTTTTGTGAGGGTTTGGTTTGGCGACGGAATGGACCTGCCGTCCGGTAGTTTTGGAGACTGACTGCGTAAGCATTGACAACACGCTTCATCGACCATAAAACCAGCTCTCTAGGTTTTTATAAAGAAGCCATGCGATCATTCAACAAACCATGTCCTTTGCACGCCAATTACCAGACTTCGCTATTCGGCACGTGAGAAGAGGGCAAATTACTGTTGCGCATGAGCTTGCACAGTTGGCGTAAAACACAAAGCACGGTGTTGTTTGGCGTGAGAATTTTCCGTCCTGTGTTGAGCTTGTCATTGCTCAAGAGTGTAGCTGTGTTCTTGGAATGGAGCTTGCCTGTCCTCTCCTCATATTTCCCTTCATGTTCCCTTCACATATCATGATTTAATTGGCTCTTCAGTGAATTAGTAAGGTAATTAATTAATTAATATAAGTGATTAATTAGACTGGTAATTAATTAGTATAAAATATTAGTGTGAATAATTAGTATAGATCAATTTGATAATTAATCTATACTTACTATTTATTCCATTGATCTATAATAATTATTATACTAATTAATTACCAGCCTAATTAATCACCTACATTAATTAATTACCTCACTAATTTACTGGAGAGCCAATTAAATTATGACATGTGGAGAAAATATAGAGGGGAACATGGGGAGGGAACAGGCAAGCTCCATTGGTGTTCTTGAGTAATAAATAAAGCTCTATTTTCCTTGGGGTAAAAAAATAACCGATAAATAAATAGCTCACTAGCTCTTCGGACCTGTTTTGCTAGAACTATTGCCTCTAGATTTTCAACTAAAGCAGCAGGAGCCTAGCCAAATACACCAAATCATCTTCTTTTTTTTTAGAATATGGAGTAGAGAAGAATCAGAGCGGTCTCGCTATACAAAATGCCCTGCACGTTTCAGCTTTAGCTTCTGGTTTATTTTTCACTATTTATAAATTTCGTATTTTTCTGAACTTTTTATCTTTTTTAGCTTTTTTGCCGGTTCTTTTTTTCTGTATTCGTTTGCGTTGTCCGTGATGAGTTAGCATATTTTTTCTATTTTCAATTTTTGTAAATTTAATTACGCTAAATAAGTCACATACAACTACAGTAATTTTTCAGCTGCTACCGTCCACATCTCCATCATTTATCTCGCCTCACTCTCTTCATCCCTCTCGCTTGCATTTTCGCCTCGCCGCGCCAGGATCCACTCACCGCCGATCGGGAGGTCCACGCCGTTGGCCCAAAGTACTCCATCGCTGGTCCCTCTCCCCATCGCTGCTGCTCCTGGACTCCCTCAGCGCCAACTCCCTCATATCCGCGTCAGCACTGGGCGGATTGAGCTAGCACACACGTCGCAGCCGCCCGCCGTGCTCCATCGTCATTGCAGTCCACAGCGCTGTCCATGACACACAATGGTTAGCCACTGTCCTCTCTTGACCTGTCCTCCTATCCAATAGCCCCATATATCTGGATCTGAGCCTCCCCCAAATTATTGGATGTGCCCTAGTATTTTGTTATGTGGATCTAGTTCTTATTCACGTGAGTAGTACTTGTCTGTGAGTCAAAGCAGTACAACCTGAGATCTGCTAGTTGGTAATTGTTTCACTGGAATTTTTCATGTGCCATGACATTCCCTATAACCGTTTGAGCAATTAGATGATACGGGATGAATGCTAACATGATGTTGTACTAAGAAGTGATGAAAGATTAGAGCACAGAATGCTACTGCTATCTGTTACTCATGAATGCTACTGGTTGTTATTCCTCTAGTGTGTGCCATTTGACGAGATGCATTGGATGCATCAACGTCGCAAACGAGTGATCAGTTCATGGATAGATTTTGTCATAACTTTGCAAGGACAATTGCTCAGTCTGGATGATTGCCAAACCAGTTGATATGACATTTTGCAGTCTTTTGTTAGCACTCAATTATCTATAAACTCTTTTGTATATTTATATGTTTTGTTTCTTTTATCCTATGAACAATTCCATGTCAGTGGTGCTATGGACAAAACTCGTAATTAAGCGGTTGTACTATTGAATGAAATGCATTCCTCTTAGTACATTCGTGTGGTATCGCATGTTGGAAATAATCTTGTTTAGAAGTCGTATGCAAGTTTTGGTTGTAATCAAAATTGAGTTGAAGTAGGAATTAGAAGTCGGAGTCGGAATTGGTTTTGTATTCCTAATCGGAATCCGAGTAGGAGTCGTAGGTTTGGGTATAAAAAGAGGGGACTCATGTAATCAGAAGTACGTTGAGAAAGAAGAAAAGAAAAAGAGAAGCGGTCGAAAACCAGAAAGTATCGACTTCTTTGTGATCTCGCAAGACGTGGTCGAAGTCGACCTACGACCACGACAAACGTGGTCGGAGGGACTTACGACCACGGCAAATATCGGCAGGCGTGGTCGAAAAGCGTTCGACCATGGCAACGCTAAGAAGACGTCATCAGAGGAGCGTACGACCACGACAAGGTTTCAGCAGAACCGGTCGTAAGGCTTCAGAACTGGTCGTAAACGACTCTAACCGGTCGTAAAGATCCTGGGAAGGTCGTAAGATTTTCCAACATCGCATTCAAATAGAATATAGACTGGTACCAAAAAATTTGTGCACAATTTTCAGGAATTTCTATACATGTAGAAAGGAGTAAGAACCAAATAAACTTCAAGTGCTAAAATGAGAGGTACAATGGCCTTTTCCCCTCCAATAATCTCTATCAGGGTTTTGAGAGTTAACCTTCTACTAAACGCTTCTCTATAGATTTTTGGAGGAGTGGATTCTAGGATAATCAAAAGTAAGAGTTGAAAAAACAGAATCTGTATCTCTACAAGCAGGCTCTTCGTCGACCGGTCTCCTCGGGGTTTTAGAATTTAGGGCCGTCGGAGTTCAGAACCTTGACTCGATGGTGGCGGCAAATGGATCGGAAATATATGAAGGCCCTCCGTTACAGGCTTACAGCGCTTTGCTTCCGATGGCCCAGTAATGTCCAAATACTAAGGAAGCCAACCATACACAAACCCGTATCACGTGGTAGGCTAGTCAACATGAAGTAGCATGCACATTCTGAAAAAAAAAAAAGAAGATGAAGTAGCAAGCCCATTTACATGAAATGTCAAAACAGAATAAAAAGATGAACTGAACTGAAATAAATTTTTGGAAACGGAACTAGAAAGCTAAATTTCAAATGTCTATTATCACTGGTTTGGGATTTTTAAGGAAAGATTTGAGGCTCCATTTTTATTGAGAGAGAGTACATTAAGGACGTAAACCATACGTACACCCACTCACGGTACACGTGCACACAAGCTTGTGTATTCTCTGTATACGCTTGAAAATTGTAGAGGTTCTAGGGTCTCATGGAGCATGAGCACGTGTTTTTCCATAGAACACAAATGTGTGAACTCTGATTAAATAAGACACATCGCACCGTTCCTATGAATAGAACTTATGTAGGTTTGAACGAACACCCTCATTCCCACCATCAGGCCATGGGAACATCCTTAATTTGAGGCTCCATTTGGAAGTGCCAAATTGGAACACGGGGGTCCAAAGAAATTTCAGAGGGTTTGCATGATTCGTGCATAATTCTAGCATCTCCTATTATATTATTGAAAAAAGGTTAAAAGAAGCTATCATATTCATTCTAAATGGCTAGAAGTTTCCACGTTATTCTAGTAAAAGGAAAGATATATATACCGTTTAATTTGGTGGGTCTAGATTGTAATAGTGCAAACAAATTAGATATATACTAGTGCTATAATAGTTGTATAAGAAATATAATTGTATTTGCAACCAAAAACGTTATAATTGTATCACAAATACATCTCTATTATCAGATATAAGTATATATAGTAACTAGCGTGCAATTGCACCAGAGAACATAAAGATTTTTTCGAATCAACCATAGATGTTAAGTCTTAGACCGCAGTGACCTATTCGGGGCACAAGGATCCAAAACATTTTATTGCGAAGTACAATGATTACACTCCCATGAATTTCCCAAATTCAATTTTACGATCAATATAGTATGTTTTATTTAAGAAGAGTACACGTATGCATGAGTTTAGTAGAAAAACGAGCACCTATGCTAAGTGAGCCTCTAGAACCTCCGATCCGTAAAATTCCTACTGTGTGTGTGGTAGACTTGTACATATGTATAGTGTGTAGTGCATATGTTGTGCAGCCTCCTTGTACTCTTAGAAAAAGAACAGTACTCTCCCTGGAACTGTCGATGGATAGAGATATACAGTGACATCCCTGCCCAACCAAACGAGGACAAAATCACTAAACTGGAAACATACCTTTAAAATAGGATTTGTCAATAATTTCGGGGCAAATGTATATCCTCAGCGCTGTCACCACTTGATACAAGATAACAAGAGCCCGATATAGATCTAATAATAATATACCTAGGGTTGCAGTGTTTCACGTTCATGTTGTAGTTTCAAGATATAACTTAGATCTGTCAATGGGTTGGATATGGTTCGAGATGGGTCAACTGCTGATTAACTCATCAAAGTCAAAAAATTTTATTTACACAGGCGGCACTAACATGAATGCAATATGGCTAGCTCGACACAGCACATCCCAATTTATATGAAAAATGCTATTATATGATGTCCATGGAAAACTTATCTCGTAAACGCCTGCATAAGGCATTGGATCCTACAGCTTACTCACTATCTCCACCGTCATATTAAAATTTGTCAGGTAGCATGGGCATCCACTACTTATCCATAGGAGAGACGGGTGCAACAGTGAGAGCGCGGTAGCCCGCACCTTCGTGTCCCTTCTATCAACAAGGTTCACTAGTGCCCTTCACCATAGCTCCCAACCGTACAGCAGCCTAAGTTACAAAGCAAATAAGTCACTCATCCTTTAGAGGTGCACAAGAGTATTAAAAGCTATGTTATTCTTTAACACTAGATTCTTATATAGAGTAAGTTTCCGAGGGTTCTAAGATTCAAGAGGGTTATAAGAGAGCGATAATCTATTGTACTCTTTTGAGATTGTTCTTAAGGAATTTACAATCGGCTTCATCAAATTTTCTCTCTCGTCAAGGTTGCATCAACATTATTTTGGTTCTCTCTACAAGATTCTTCTCCATTGATACCATGTACGCTCGTGTTATATCTCATAAACTCTCATCCAATTTAAAGGCTGCTGCGTATAAGAAAGGGTATCAGAGTATAACACAAACAAAATAAAAATGCAAAGAAAAAAATAGTGATGTTCTTGATCTTGTCATTTCTTTTCCTCTCATAATAATGTCACGGTCGAACTGTACCTTGCAAGTTGAATGGGTAACGAAAAATAGAGCGGTCAAATTCCCGGGGAAAAAGTATAACTATTTTGCAGAATCAGATTCAATCTAGCCTTGAATTTATTGGCTCTGGAGGGCATCTGAATCGTTGGAAATTTATCTAATCATGATAAAAATTTGATCGGATTGGGAAATACTAATATTTTCCTCTTCCTAATCTGTGTCCGCACTCGAATTAAAGGTGAATGGTGTAGAGTTGGGGGTTGTCCATTGGTCAATGGTCACTTGCTGTCGGGATTGATTTCACGATGTTCTTGCCAGCTTGAACTATAAGTCCATATTTAGAACACAGGGATGTTGGAAGACTCCAATTAGTCCATATTTAGAACACAGGGATGTTGGAAGACTCCAACTGTCATTGAATCATTTCCTGTAAAATTTTGTTTACAATGCAGAAATTTTACAGGAAGTAGTTCGATTTCTGTAAGAATTCGGAAAAATTATTGTGTTCCAAATGAGATCTAAAGTACTCTCATGGCGGTTTAGATATCAATAAACCATTATTTTGATGCCTTAATTGTCCACGTCACAAATTCTCAGATCAATCAAACGCAGCTCAAAGTTGAACTCCCTTAATTTCAACGGTCAACAATTGGAATATGGTAAGCTTTTTCTTTGAAGGGTTTTAAATGATGTCAAGTTTGTCATCGACACATCCTATTTCAATCCATTCTACAGATCACATACTACTGCCACTACAATAAAAAGGCTATAGCTATATCTTTAGACATCAATGAGAGTAACACAATTCAGCATCACTTTATCAGGTATTCAGTAGGCACCACAGATTGGAAGTGTTCAGAGGTGACAGCACAAATGCGAGCGATTTGCTCTTCACTGTGAAGAAATCTTCAATTATTCAACTGTAGACAAAGATGGATGTCTTCTTGGCTGGGAACACCACAGAGCAGGTCCGTGATTTCAAGATTAAGGGCAGCTACTTCGACAGATCTTGCATCTTTTAGCTTGGCAACTTGAACACCATGATTAGGAATGCAAACTGAGCGGATAATTTCTGTCCGACTGACCGACTAAAGACTTACAGAGCAAATACGAAAGGAATAAATAGATATCCGATACTATTTATGTCCGATTCCGAAGAAAAAATACAGAATAGGATATAGAATGAGTGATATCTGTCTGTATATATTTGTATATCAAGTGATATGAGTAAGTTTATTGTGACTTCACTTAAGAACAAGATAACAGATTGGCATATTGCCACATCTAAACAAGCGAGGAATATTGAGTACCCTTCCTTCGACATCTCGGCGATTAATTTCTTCGTATTCGCTCTGATTCACTACTGTAGAAAATGTCATCATAGACGGTTAAAAAACGTCATCATAAATAGTTTCGTGAACCATCTGGGTTTATGGGTTAGTAATTACATGAGGTTATCACAGATGGTTTCGAACTGTCTATGATGCGGACTTTCACAGACAGTTCACATATGATTACAAGTTAATAACTATCTATGATATTATTTTCTACTCATAAATCTATTTCTATTTGTTGGCTAGCCTCAGGAAATGCTAGCCATACCCTCTGAAACAAGCATATCAACACAGTATATATATTCAATTCACATTTATTCATTTCAGAAACAAGAATATCCATTTCATAAATCAATTCACTAAAATGAAATAAATTATCCATCCATGAACAAATACACATATGAATAATTAAGCTCGATCTTATCCCAGTGAAATTCATTTTATATTGTGGAACTTCTCATCTTCTTTTATGACTTTAGAAATTATAAAGTACGCACGCTATCCTCGAGTCTTTTTGAGGTCGACCTGTTCCAACAAAGTTGTAACAATGGACATAACCTATCGGTAGGAAGATCAATGTCTTGCATATATATATATATATATATATATATATATATATATATATATATATATATATATATATATATATATATATATATATATATATAGATAAGTATGAAATAATTATCGTAAGATTGACAAACCTGATGATTAATATTGTTCTTCGCGGAATCGAGGAGTAGTTGCATGTGGTTGCAAATATAGAATCCACAAGTGTTATCCCGCAGTTATTGGTAGCACTGTAAAAATAGAATATATTAGTTCGAGATGCATTACTACGAAGTATTATATATGATTAATGTGTACTAGTGAATACCGAAAAATCTAGATCATGTCGCAAAGCGTCGATCCCTTCATTGGATTTCCCTACCTTTGTAACGTACGTGGCGAACGACCTTCGTGATTCCAAAAAGTTAGCTTTAGTCATTGGGAAGGAAGGAAAGATTATAATAGAGTTATCTATGAAGGAAATGACTTTACCTATCGATTAATTGTTAGACAACTGTGTAGTTAGTTTTGTTCTTCTTTAATTAGGGAAACAAGGTATATTATTATGTTCCATTTTGGTATAATTACAATTAGAATCCAGTGGAACCTACATAGGTGTGTTGTTATGGTCATTAAACCTAAGTTCATATTGCTTATAAAGTATAAATCAACAAGTATAGCCACTAATGCAGCTCTTACTCCTAGTTGCAGGGCATAAGTCTGAATTCCTAATTGCGGTAAGTCACTAGTGCCGTCGTCATGTAATCCTGGACGAAGAATGCATCCTCCTTGATGGTATCCATGGAGACCAAGCGTGGGTCGAAGAAATCAACTGGTTATTTTGTTAATCTGGCTTCAATCACCATGTATCTATATATACACACAAAAGCAATGAGTTATATATGACATTTATCGGTATTACAATAATATAGACCGTGATTGTACACACTTACAATGTCCAGCATCGAATGAGTGAGGCGTTGAGTGTGAAGAGAAAGAATAAGTCCTCGAAGGTCACTGTGAAGGCACATTCATGAATATCATGCTGAAGATGATGTAGCTTGAACTTGATGATGACACCAGAGCGTCGTTGTTCCTCCGGCTTGTTGGCCTTTCAATGTACCATGTATGCAATATCTGGCAAGCCAATCCTAGAGTTAGGAGGCGCTCTTTCTGGACGATCAATGACTTTATTAGCATAAATTTTCAGGCTAATGATAAGTAGGGGATATCATCATCAGTCTTCTTCGGTTTGCCCTTGCCGCCTCAGCTGTAAGTCGACTTTACGGTAGTCGACCGGGCACAAGATGTAGATGCACCGTGCCCTTGCTGCATCTGTGTAGGTAGCTCTAGTTCAGATAGCCCCTGTAGACTTGGCACCGGTGCAGATAGCTCTCGTGCACTTGGCACTGATACAGGAGCCTCCAGGTAGATGTCTGTCTTGGGCCACTAGATGAATGTTCCAATGGCTTACTATAGAGTCACGGCCTCATCGTTTGGGGGCATCTACAACGGGACGACCTCGAAAATTGGCATGAACACTGTCTACATTCACTTTTACAAAATCTAGCATTAGAGATGCACCGTGCACCAAGGCCCCAGGCCCAGATGGATACGCCTGGCCTACAGAGGCATATATCACTTGGAGTTTGCACTTCATAGCCACCTACATAACGATACAAAATTAGCTACTCCAATAGGCCTATCAGTGGATCGAGCATTCCCGAGATAATAATTATTACTAGGATGTCGTTGATAGGAAATTGGTGGTCATTTTCTGAGGTAGGGTTGGACGCACAGCTACTCTGACGTTTAGGAGGCTGCCTAGCACAGGAGCGGAGGGGGCTTCCTGCTGATTTTTCCTATACCTTTCTATCTGATCTCTGACATACCTTTGCATCTTATCTCTAAGGGATGTTGTAATGTCCTCTTATAGCTGTGCCTCGCGCTCAGCTTTGTCTCCCTTCCTACTCCAGTACAATTCGGAGTCATCTAAGAAACCATATTTCCAAGGAACATAAGGACCAAGGTCTCTCATTCAACCCAAGTGCTCCTTGTTTTCTAGGGCCGTTGAGAGTATATCTCTCTCCCTGACTACCTAGAATGAGCCTTTGGAAGATTCTACACTCAGCACTTTCTGCAGGAGCCCAACATGTCATTCCATTCCCTATGAAGTTATGAAGTAATGAAAACTAGGTAGTATGATATCTTACCAGGTGATGAGATACTTCCTCATTTGTGGGGTTTCGAAATAAGATGGCCCCTGACGACACAGTAGATGACCTCGCTCTTATTCAGTTTCAGGTACGCTCATTAGGTATCCCGGCAAATGGTGGGAGGTCTCCCATAGGATTGCCTGCTCTTCCTCCTTCCTTCATTGCGAGATTTTACCCATATACCTAGTGGTGCTGAATCTGTGGGGTGCATGTTTTTAAGTTGGAGGGCCCTATGCACCGTACTATCACTCCTAAACTTTTCTGTCATCTTCATCAGTACAAACTCTTACTATTGCGGTTCCAAGAATGGATACTTGTGGAAGGGCATTAGATCTTCTCCACGTATTGCTTGACAAGCAGGCTCATGAAGTCGTTCCATGAAGGCCTTATGTTCTTCCGAGATCTCGAACAATTGAAAACTTTCGCCACTAGTTCATTTTTTCAAACTTCGGTCACGGTCTTCCATGAATCGAACATGATCTCAATCTGTTCCCATGTAACTATTCTGACCATTCTTCAAAATATGGACATTGCTCAATGAGGATTGAGAGGGGTCCCGGACGCATCGACATCCATGATGGTAAATCAACCTTTGTGCCTTTTCGATAGTCCTCTTCCTATTCGGGATTTTGTAGAGGACGGTGCATCACACGCACTTGGTGACGATGTCAAAGAATGAGCATATGATATATTAAAAAGATAATAGAAGTGAGTAATTCTACTGGTCTTCTTGAGCCAATTCTTGGTGAATTTAGAATATGTTTCAAAAATCAATGTGCCAAGTAAACTAGAATTGTTAGGGAAAATAAGTGAACAACAATTCTTAATTTTGTTAAAAGCTATATAGGTAATAAGTCTTACCACAGTTTAGATTCAATTGCTAAATGAGTTCCAATTTGTGGTCGAGTTACGACCACTCGACGGAAACACAACATGGTCGAATATGACTATTGGTCAGCCAAACTAAACGCAACTAGATAGTAGAGAAAAACAATGTGGTCAAAAGGCAGACAACATGGTCGAAGCCATTGTGGTTGTAACCTACGTGGTCGAAACCAATGTGTTCGAAATGAACATGATCGAAACCACTGTAGTCATAACCAACATTGTCAAAATCAGCGTGGTCGAAATCAGCGTGATCATAACCAACGTGGTCAAAACCAGTGTGGTCGAAACCAACGTGGTCGTAACCACCATGGTCGTAACCAACGTGGTCGAAACCAACATGGTCATAACCAACGTGGTCGAAACCGATGTGGTCATAACTAACGTGGTTAAATGCCAACATTGTCCATGAATGACGTGGTTGATACCAACGTTGTTGATGTTCAATGTGTGGTCGAAAGGCCAGCATAGTTCAGGACCAGTGAGTGGTCGGAAATCATATGATGCGCGTCGAGCTCCAGATCCAAAAACAAATACTTTTGCACCTGGACCTCGAGGGGGCATTTGTTGACACCAATTTTATCCGGAATTTTTACGACATGTTACCTTCTAAGATTTTTTTGGCATGCCGTACATATTACATTTGAGTGGTGAATTTCTACGGTATGATTGTAGGGAAAGTGAAAAGTTCACCACAAATGTTCAGCTCATTCGGAGCACATATACTCACTCGAATAGGATAATACGGCCGGATGACATACGCAAAACACAAATCCGCCTTCCAAGATTTTTTTGTGTGTGCTACATATTACAATCGTGTGACGAATTTTTATGGCATGTTCGTGGTGCAAGTGAAAGTCTCGTGTTTAATTTTTAAGTCATTCGGAGAACAAATGCTGCGCGAATAAATTGATATAGTTAGAAGACGTACGCAAAAGCAAAAAAATCCATGCCAATAGCCATATACGCTCACGTGCTATATGCATGCATAAAGGCAAATCAAAATATTTATGAGAACTAATTGCCCTCTCCATAAATAAAAAAGGAAAGTTGCCACTACCAGACTGGGGCCACACGCATGCACAAGAAAAGACTCAGTCCAAATTAAGAGCTTGCATGCAAGCATGATCAAGCCAAATACGCTTGCATGAGGGAACTAATGGCCCACATGGCCGTCAAAAAGCACTTTTCCCACGTAGTAAAGAAAGTGGTTGCATGCATCAAGGAGTTAATTACCTTCTCAACTACTAAAATTAACAAAAATGATAATGGCCCCATTGTACAGCCACTGTATATGTAGAGATGCAAAGTAATAAGAAGATGGAAGCCATGAATTGGGAGCTTCAACTACCCATCATGTGCATGCATGCACGAATTAGGAGGAGCCAGGAGCCCACGTCCAGCACTTTAGCCTACTCATTTGCATGCTTGTGCATGTGTAGAGGCTTGTAGCAATAGCAAAAAAAATAATAGGAAAAGAAAATCAAAATGAGAAGTTACCATAACTTCTCATCATGAACCACCCCTCATCCTTGCTCTATAAATAGGGGGTAATGGTATAGAAAGGGGGAAAACTTTTGGAGGTGGAAAGGGAGGAAACGCTGGCCATTTGGAGAGAAAAGTATACAAAACACTAGAGAGGAGAAACTATAGAGAAGTAGAGAGAGCTTTTAGAGAAGGAGGGCTACACAAGCAAAGGTGAAATTCTTGCTCTTCTTCTCTCTCTCTCTTTTGCCCTTAGGTCCGGCTATTGCGGTACGAATCAAGGTGCTTCATTTTTTTATGCTTTTGTCCCCCTTGGTTCGGTCCCGTTAGGCGGATACAAACCCGAAGAACGAGTGCTTGATCTCTTGTCTCTTAGGTTCGGTCCCCTACAAATGGATACAGATCAAGGCGAGGCATGAAGACCTCATCTTCTCGGTTCGGTCCCGTTAGGTGGATACAAACCCAAAAAACAAGGGCTCGATCCCTCGTCTCTTAGGTTCGGTCCCCTACAAATGGATACAAACCGAGAGTGAGAAGATTGAAAACCCCATCACCTCAATTCGGTCCCCTCAAATGGACACGAATTAGGGGTGGGTGTATGCTGCAATAAATAATAAAAATGCATGAACAAATGTTAAAAAAACAACCTTCGCCTCGGTTACGCTACATGCTAGTGGTAATACAAGGTGGAGCCAAACATTTAATTTCTATTACACGACATACCCAAAATCTATGGCATGTTAGTAGTAATATAAATATTAAAACAACAAACTTCGTCTCGGTTACGCTACATGCAAGCGCTTGACATTTGCAAGCGCTATGCAATGCTAGTAGTAATACAAGGCGAAGCAAAACAATAAAATAATTAGTTCTAAACTTTCATACACTACGTGCATAAAATCCATGGCGCACTAGTAGTAATAAAAATGTTAAGAAACAACCTTCGCTTTGGTTACGCTACATGCAAGCGCTCAACATTTACAAACGCTATGCAATGCTAGTAGTAATATAAGGCGGGGCAAAACAATAAAATAATTAGTTCTAAACTTTCATACACTACGTGCATAAAATCCATGGCGCACTAGTAGTAATAAAAATATTAAGAAACAACCTTCGCTTCGGTGACGCTACATGTAAGCGCTTAATATTCGCAAGCGTTATGCAATGCTAGTAGTAAGACAAGCGAGTAAAAGAATGAAAAATAAAATAATGAAATATTTCTATTACACTACATGCATAAAATCCGTGTCATGCTAGTAGTAATAGAAATATTAAAAATAACCTTCGCTTCAGTTATGCTACATGCGAGCGCGCAATATTTGCAAGTGCTATGTAATGTTACAAGACAAAGCAAAATAATAATAAAAAACTGAAATAATTAAACTTCAATCATGCTAGATGCATAGGTTCACCAAAAAAATCATATGCCATGTTAGCAAAATAATATAAATGCAGCTAAAATACCCTCGCGCACGCATTCATCAGCGACGCCAAGATTGAAGACCTTTTCTTTTATATTTTTGTAATAGTCATATGTTGTAATTTGTTGTAATGTTTATGTTGGAATTCTTAATCAGGGGTTTTCTCGCAAAGAGATGTAATTAACATAATTTTTATGTAAATGTATTAATTCTGGAAGTAATGGACCCGCAATACCTGATTCCTTTGTCTCATTTTCAGTTAAATTTAATTAACTTGTCTCTAATGACGCGGACGTGAGCTCACGCCCATTTTCCCGTCATCAGTCATATATATAAGGATAATAGTCAAGGCTCCATGAAGATATATTACAATGCAGAATGCTGAAATGCAAGAGATCCAGCTCCCCCTCAACAAGAGATGCACTTTTAGTTCAAGTTGAGTTATGTCAGTATTAAGCTCTAGAAGCTCCCAAATGAACTCCCCCTGAACCAAAGCTAAAGACCGAGAAGCTGGCAAAGAAATCAGAAAAGGCAGTCCTTAAAGCATAGACAAGATATAGAGGATACTATGGCTCAGACTGACTCTCATCTACCCCATATGACTCTAGGACTATCAACTACCTGTCTAATACACTAAGGAGCAAACACGTTCCCTGTCTACCCAAGGGTGGCCCAACCCTTGCTAGAACCTATAAGAGATGAGTGAGCTCAACCTAGTGAGAAGAGACACAGCTAATAAACAGCATCCTAGATCACAAGATGAGAGGAAGAAATCTAAACAACTAAACGAGGGAAACACTCTAATCTATGCTAGGAGGGCTAACCCAAATGCACCCAAATGCAATGCAGCAAAATGAGAACAGGAGCATAATAAACAAGATAAAGTAGTAAAACACAAAGCCCCCCCTCACTACAGTCCATAAGGACAAACCACCCCAAGCTCTCCCAGCAAAGCTGAAAACCTAGAGCTATCCATAGGTTTGGTAAATATATCAGCCAACTGGTGGTCACTCTCCACAAACTGGAGCACTATGTCACCCTTCTCCACATGGTCTCTAAGGAAGTGATATTGAATATCAATATGCTTGCTTCGAGAGTGCTACACTGGGTTCTTAGCAATGTTAATAGCAGAAGTGTTATCACAAAAGAGTGGAACACTGTCTATAACTAACCCAAAGTCCCGCAGGGTCGAAACCATCCAAAGTACCTGGTTGCAGCAACTGACTGCAGCAACGTACTCGACCTCTGCGGTGGACTGTGCAACACCAGACTGCTTCCTAGAAGACCAAGAGACAAGAGAAGTGTCAATAAATTGGCATGTGCCAAAAGTGCTCTTCCTATCTATCCTACAGCCGGCAAAGTCTGCGTCCAAGTAGGCTCTAAGGGAAAGACAGGAAGAGGAAGAGTACCAGATACCATAGTCAATGGTAGCTCGAAGGTACCGAAGAATGCGCTTCACCGCCTGGCGGTGAGATACGTGAGGAGAAGCCTAAAACCGAGCACAAAGACACACAGAGAAGTGTATGTCCGGTCTCAAGGCAGTGAGATACAAGAGGGAGCCAATCATGCTTCTGTACTCTTTTTGATCAACTGGCTCGCTATCCTCATCTGGGTCAAGTGAAGCTGTAGATGCCATCGAAGTCGACATTGGCTTCCCATCACTCATGTCAAAGCGCCTCAGGATGTCACGAGTATATTTGCCTTGATGCAAGAAAGTACACTCCCGAGTCTGCTTGATCTGGAAGCCAAGGAAGAAGGTCAACTCACCCATCATGCTCATCTCAAACTCGGTGCTCATGATATCCGAGAACTGTAAAACTAGAGCATGAGAAGAGCCGCCAAAGATAATGTCATCCACATAAATCTGGACGAGCAGAAGGTCATTGCCATGCCTATGAATGAACAAAGTCTTGTCTACCTTACCCATCTCAAAACCATGACTCAACAATAGAACTTAAGCCTCTCATACCAAGCTCTAGGGGCCTGCTTAATTCCATACAATGCTTTGGAAATGTTGTAGACATGGTTTGGGTATTTGGGGTTCTCGAAACCTAGAGGTTGTCTAACATAGACTTCTTCCTCAATAAACCCATTGAGGAAGGCACTCTTGACATCCATCTGGTAAAGCTTGAAACCCTTAGAAGCTGTGAAAGCAAGCAGGATTCTAATGGCCTCAAGTCTAGCTACAGGGGCAAAGGTCTTCTCAAAATCTAGACCCTCAACCTGGGAGAAGCCCTGAGCTACCACTCTAGCCTTGTTCCGAATGACTACCCCATCCTCACTCTGCTTATTTTTGAACACCCACTTGATACCAATGATATTGTGACCTCTAGGGGCTCAACAAGCGACCAGACCTTATTTCTCTCGAAGTTCTCTAACTCCTCATGCATGGCATTGACCCAAGACTCATCAGAAAAAGCATGACAAACATCCTTGGGCTCAAAGGTGGTAACAAATGCAGAATGGAGACAGAAATGTGACATGCCAGACTTTGAGCGAGTGACTCGCTCAAAGAGGTCTCCAATCATCTGTTCGGAAGGATGGTCTTTTTGGATGTTTCGGGGAGGTTCTGGATGAGATGAAGAAGTGGCCTCTACCTCATGAGCTGATGAGGTAGGAACAGAGCCACTCGCTCCAGAAAAAGCAGAAGGCATGGGCTGATCTCCTCGAGGTGCAATGGTGGAAGCAGTCACCTCAAGGGGAGGATGAGGAACTGGATCAGGTAGACAACCTTCATCTCCATCCTCCTCATCATCCACAAAGATGGTCTCGGACTGCTCTAAAGAACCTGAGATATTGGGCCTAGTCCCCGGACTGGCCTCATCGAAGGTCACCTCGCAGGTCTCTACCATTTTACTAGACTCGCAATTCCAGACCCTATAAGCCCGCTAAGAAGTCGAGTAGCCTAGAAAGATCCCATCACAAGAACGTGACTCGAACTTATCTAGGTTCCCAGACTTCAAAATAAAGCACTTGCAACCAAAAACACGAAAATGAGATACACTGGGCTTTCGCCCATATCTCAACTCATAAGAGGTGCGATGCAAGTCTGCCCTGAGAAAAACTCTGTTTGAAACATGGCATGCAGTGGCTATAGCCTCAGCCCAAAACTTCCTCGGTGTAGAGTATTCATCAAGCATCGTCCTGGCCATCTCGACCAAGGTACGGTTCTTCCTCTCCACAACGCCATTCTGCTGAGAGACGTATGGAGAAGAGAACTGGTGCTCTACACCTGTCTCACCGCAAAACCTCTCAAAGTACCATTGTCACTACGGATCACTCCTAAGGCACCCGGAAGCTCAATAGAAAGCCTACTAAACAAAGCCCAAAAATGGGTAAATGTCTCATCCTTCGAGGCTAAGAAAAACACCCAAGAATACCTCGAGAAGTCATCCACCACGATAAGAACATACCACTTCCCTCCTGCTGACTGCACTCGAGCTGGTCCAACTGTGTCCATATGGAGCAGCTGTCCTAGTGCATCGGTCATAGTCACTGTGACCGGAGGGTGAAAAGCGGAAACCATCTTGCCGTGCCGGCATGGAGCACAAACTAGATCTTTGACCATCTTGAGTTTCGGCAGACCACGAATGAGGTCGTGGCCGCTAACTCGAGTCAAATGGTCAAATCCAATATGACCAAGTCTCCTATGCCAGAAGGTAAGGTCACGGGACTCTAAAGCAACTAAACACCTGAGAGGATCACTAGAAGACTCAACAAAATCAATACGAAAGATGCTCCCATATCGAGAAATCCCGCAAACCAGACTACCCGAAGAATCAAGAATTTTGCAAGCATTTTTCTTGAAGCTCACCTCAAAACCATCATCGGTAAGCTGAGAGACTGAAAGCAAATTATACTGCAGCTTACTCACCAAGGCAACATCTTTTAAAATAAATGAGTCATTAACACGCACAGTACCTTTCGCGATGACGCGCCCAGACGAAGCATCTCCAAAGGTGATAGTCTCATCACTTGGAGTACGGGCTAGGGAAGAGAACTAACGAGAGTCTCCGGTCATGTGTCGAGAACACCCGGAGTCCACAAGCCAAACCTCTCCCTTCCCTGCCCGGCGAACCTGAGTCAAACAGAGAGTAGAGGCTCAGTACTAGGATAAATCAAAAGAGATTTTGGAACCCAATACTGAGTCACACGTCGAGCAGAAGAAGTTGCCACACACGACTGACCTCTAGCTACCCTATGCTCTCTGTCGCTCAAAGAAGCAGAAGGTCTATGTGCAGACCTGAAACTGTTGCTGGGTCCGACTGCTATGGGAAAGCGAGTTAGAGCACCGGCAACATGCTGATCTCGTCGCGGGTAGCCATCTCGACGGGGGAAACGAGATCTACCCTCAGAACGGCGGAAGTCATGACCAGAGGCATATCGAGGATGAAAACCAGAAAGCTCAGAAAAACCAAGTCCTCAATGCTGCCCAAACCCATCAACAGAAGGAACTCTCGACCTCATGTTGGTCTTAGGTGCACTCAAGATCTGGGGCTGACCCTGAATACGCCTAAGAGCCTGAACACAGTCTCTACGCGCGATCTTGGCATGCCTGAAGCATCTCTCAATCGAGTGTCTATCCTTCTGACAGAAGGTACAATAGTACTTCACCTTCTGAGAGGTAGAAGTAGCATGATGAGGCTTCGCCTTCTGAGAAGTCGAAGCAACAGGTGGAACCACCTTACTGTCAGAAATCCCTTGGACAAAGCCCGCTGATTTGAATTGAACTTTCTCAGTTCTAGGCTCGACCTCGATCACACCTGCTGCTATGGGTCTAAGAACAGCAGGTGGATGCTTCCTAACATCCTCCGAAAAATCATATCCTAGACTTTGATTGAATTTGCAAATCTTGGATTGGTCTAGAATAAGATTTAGCTTTTTCTTGCCTCCTACAAATCTCTCGAGAGTGTTCATAAGATACTGACACTCCCGAAAGAGAGAGGTGCAAGAAGAGCAGGGGGAAGAAGAGATAGCAGAAGGTAAGGGAGTAGAAGAAGAACCAACAGCAAAAGAACGGAAGGCATGTGCATGCACAGTCGCCTCAGAAGGGACAGTCCTACTGCTAGCTATTTGGTTCACGTCGTTCGGCGTCTCTACCAAACCCTCATACTTCTTGCCAATAGCACACATATTACAAGCAGATGATGACTTCTCTAGTAGGTCCTTAGTTAGCTTCACACATTTGTCATCCAATGCAATCAAGTCAGATTTTAGTTTTTCACAATTATTGCAAGGTGAGCTAACAGGGTCCTTAGAAGCATATTGAGCCAATTTGTTTTTGTGATCAATTAATTCTTGAAACTGTTTAGAGACAGAGTCAAGCTCAGCAGTCAGCATGGGACAATTCACACATTAAGCAATAAGCTCTAGTAGAAAAGCTTGTAACTCAGCAATTTTATGATCTGCCTTCTTTAAGTTTATCTTTAATTAATGCAACTTTCACATGATTCAGGCAGATCAAGAAGCATGGTATAAAGACCTCTAAAAGCATTGTCCTTATCCTCACATGAGGTGCAAGATGTAGTCTCAACAACAGTAGATGAAAGAGTAACAGTCCTACTCATCTCTAGTTCAGTTAAAAGACTAACATTCTCCACCTTAAGCATATCAAGCTCAGAAGACAGACTATCATGAGAGGTCCTTAGTTTCTCTATATCATCAAGCAAAGCAGAGCATGTATCACATTTGTCACGGGAGGGAGCAGATATAAGTGAAGTAAGCTCCCGT
Organism: Dendrocalamus latiflorus; assembly: GCA_017311315.1. NCBI lineage: Eukaryota > Viridiplantae > Streptophyta > Magnoliopsida > Poales > Poaceae > Dendrocalamus > Dendrocalamus latiflorus. Next base: position 15,599,993 of record CM029672.1, read on the forward strand.
GACAATCTATCTACTTCCTTCTCCAACTCGCTGCACCTAGCTCTAGATCTAGCATGAAATTTTTCTAGCTTAAGAAAAGCATCATTAAGCTGGTCATAGAGGGGTATACCTCGTCGGAGTCGGAGTAAAGCTCGCTGTCACTAATGTCGCCCTCAAGGGCTATGAAGCACATGCCACTGAAGTCCTCGCCATCCTTGGGATCTTGATCGTCCTTCCCATCATCGTCTTTCCACCCCTCCACCTCGCTAAGGTCGAGGTCATCAAAGGCAGTGAGGACGCGATAGAAGAGCTTCTTAGCTTTGCCAAGGTTGCGGAACTTCTTCTCTTTGCTTGGAGGCTTCTTGTTGCGGTTCTTGTTGGTGTTGACATTCTTGCTCGAATCGCCATAGTCATTCTTGCCCTCCAGCTTGGGGCAGTTTGCTCGAATGTGGTTGGGGCCACCACACTCAAAACAAATCACTCGACCACCTCTTTTTCTCTCCCTAACCCTCTTATATGCATGGGAGAATTTTCTGGCTAAGAGGGCTAGCTAGTTTTCTGGAAGCTGTTCTAGTAGGTCATCACTCATCTCACAAACAGTAGCAAGAGAAAAACCAGAAGTCGAACTGGGATCAGTGACCAAGGCCATCGACTGAGACTTTGACTTGCGAGAGACAATGTCAATCTCATGAGTCTTGAGGCATGAGTACAACACATCAAGAGTCAAAGTTGAAATGTTCGTGGTGTCCTTGATGGTGGTCACCTTCATCTCCCAAACACGCAAGTCCAAGGCCGCAAGCATCTGATGAGCGTTATCCGAGTCGGGGTATGTGAGACCGACCGCTCGGAGGTTGCTCAAGATCTTGTGGAATTTCGCAAAGCATTCATCCAGGGACTCTCTAGCGAGCATTTCAAACTTGTTGTAATCTCGCTTGAACTGGTCCTGTCGTACCATCTTTATTTGGGTGGTGCCCTCATGGTAAGCATCGAGGGTCACCCAAATATCGAAGGCCGACGTAAGATGAGAAATGTGATCAAACTCGTTTCGGCTCAAACCTTGGATGATAATATTCCTTGCCTTCGCATTTGCCTCAACATCGGGCATGTTTGCCACATTGATGTTCTCATTGGCAGGAACAACAAAGCGCATTTTAACCTTGCGCCAAATAGCATAGCCCTGAGCCTGAATATAGGTCTCCATCCGACTCTTCCAAAAGGGATAGTCGATCCCATCGAAGATCGGGGGCTTGGTGGAACACTTGTCCGTTTCCATGGCTCACAGACCGGTTAAGATCTATCGAAAAGAGCTAACCGGCTATGATATCAATTGTAGGATCGGAAATGGCAACAGAGGGGGTGAATGGTGCTTCTTTAAAAATTAGCCCCCAAAAGTATCCACGAGCGAATCTCCTCTCCGGTAGCTACGAAAAGATATGAAGGAGAAGATTCATGCTCTCTGGAACCTCAAACCTACAAAAGAAAAGGCGGGACATAAAATAACAGAGAGGAACCAAAAGACTGAAAAATCACAGCTGCTAAAGGGCTTGGTCGATCAGACCGCCATATGGGGGCCGGTATGACTGCTCCTTAACGGCCGGTCTGACCGCCCATGGTCCGGTCTGACCGCCCTTTACGCACCGGTCTGACCGCCCCGTCTCCTCCGATCAGACTGCCGGTATAAAACCGGTCTGACCGGGCTTCGATTCAGAGAACAGCGAGGGCTGAATTTCAGACAGTAAAAACTGAAATCTTTACACAACAGAGAAATTTGTGAACTTTTGCTAAGACTCTCAGGCCACCAGGTTAAGGACTTAAACTAAATACCATTGGGGCTTAACAAACCAAGGGAATTCATCACTAGACCAAGAAATCAAGGTTTAGACTGAAATCTGAAAAAAGAGATGAGAGAAATGCTAACTTTCAGATTTCTCAAGGTTCATCCAACCTTTGCTTATGAAATTTTGTATTTCACTTAGCAATGATCTCATGACTTGAGAATCCAAACCTCAAGCCATCTTATGAAGAAAAACAGAAGATCCACACATGCTCTGTCATGAAACCCTAGAAAATCCCAAACAGAGGAAATTTCGCGAAGCCCAGGGAAAAGGAATAAATCATTGAATCCTCCATTTGCTCTTGGGAATGGAATGGCCAAATGGTCTAGAATATTATCCCATCACTGAGCAACCAAGAGCCAGCTACCTCAAACAAGATTTGCTCCAAATCAAAAGAAACAACAGAGAAACACACTGAAGCAGAAAAAACAATAGAGAGGCAAATACTCAAAAGACTTCTCGAAAGGATTCATTGCCATGAATGATTGCATACGGAGGAATGATTACATGATAGATACAACCCACTAACTACATGCTTGAGAGTGGTATCTCACGTACACACCCAGAGCACTCCTGCTTAGAGATGGCAACGGGCACAAACCCGCTGGGTTTTGCTATCCCAAACCCGTGCCCATGAAAGTTGGACGTGCCCGCTAAAAAACCCATACCCGTGACGGGTGCAGATTTTTGCCCAGACCCATGCCCACTGGGTTAACGGGTACCCACGGGTCGCCCGTGGGGTCAGTAATACAAGCTGCAACAATGGTTAATGGAGAGGAGGAAGAAGTTCACCGGCCATCTTCGTTGGAGCCGGAGGGCAGCGCCATGGCCAAGAGCCTACTGCTGCGATGCGCGTTGGCTGCGGCATGGGGGCGGCGGGTTGAATTGGAAGGCGAGGCGAGGGTGAGGGCGTTCGGGAGGACGAGCGTGCGGCGAGAGTGGCGGGAGTAGGAGCGGGAGCTGCGGGACGAGAGGGCGAGCGTGGAGACTGCCGGAGACCGAGCGCGGAGCGCCAGATGCGCCGCCGCTGCGGCGGCTGTTGAATCGAGGTGGGGACTAGGGAGGAGTGAGTAGTGACCGTGACGAGTGCTAGCTAGGGTTAGCCGTATGGGTAATAGGGCATTGCCGCATTGGATTTGGGGGCTTGGGGCTAAATGGCTAATGGGCTATGGGCTAGGCTGGTTTGGCTGGGAGGCTGGGAGCCTGGGTTTATAACTCCTATGGATCGGGTTTATATTACCCATGGGTTTACGGGTTTGGGTACTATAGGAACGTACCCGAACCCGGCAGACCCGATAGGTTGGGCTTTTTGCCCATTAAGAGACCCATGGGTTAGGAAATTGACTCAGACCCATGCCCTAATAGAGTAAAAACCCACCGGGTATCGGGTTTCGGGTACCCATTGCCATCTCTACTCCTGCTCACTCTCTCTGCTGAGGTCTCCAGAATCCCTTGCATCTCCACTTGCTTGCCATCCCCTTTTAACAGCCAACACTCACACCAAAAGGGGAATTCAAGAAGTGGCATACAAAGCACACTCCATGCCTCACACACACTTGAGGCAAAGAGTCAACAACCAGATTTTGGAGGGAAATCCACCCACTCCACTCATTTGCTTGAGTCAATTTACCAAATTTCCCTCAAGCACCTTCCCGAAAGCTTCCCGCGTCTGGTACCTTGACCATCTAAACCTCGACTCCTCCCTGAGTCTAGTCCCGGCCCGCTCCACTGCACATGACCGCACCCGGCATCCTGACCGTCTGGATCTCCGACTCCTCCCTGAGCCTAGTCCCGGTCCACTCGCCGCTGCTCGTAGCGTCCACCCGACACCGACCGAGACTTCCGACTCCACCTGAGTCTAGTCCTGGTCTGTTCCGTCGCACACGACCGTAACTGACACCCGACCGTCTGGACCTCTGACTCCTCCCTGAGCCTAGTCCCGGTTCGCTCGTCGTTGCCCGTTGTGTCCATCACCGGTAGTTCCAGCTCCGGTTACTCATCTCCCGACTCGCAACCACCTCACCAGCCTCGATCATCTTCGGCATCACTGACCGTCTGGACCTCAACACTTCCTGTGCCTAGTCCCAGTCCTCCTTGCCTCACCATGACCTAGCTCCGAAGTCCTGCAGTCACACGGACAAGCAAACCGTCTCATAGCACCGCATGAAACAGCATATCAACAATAGCATTAGTAAAAGGTACTTAACCCTAGAATACCCAAAACAAACTCAAACTCACTAACACAACCGTCAATTACTCATCACAAACATGGGGATACCTCCACATGGTCTCTCAGTGCTCGAGTTTGGGCGCATGGAGATCAAAGACAGATGATGCATGTTGGAGTTACGGAGGTGCGGTCCGGAGGCTACGATATATGATGGAAGTGAAACAAAAGTAAAAAAAAACCATGTTATAGAAGAGTTTCAGATCCCTCGAAAAATAGTAGACTAAAAGTCAGGTTGAGATTAAAAAAAACCTATTAAATAAGTTGTATCAAGGTTAACTAGGGTTGCTACGTTAAATAGGAGTCGAAGGTGGCACCGTTTTGAAGTAGTACACGCGACTGAGGACTATTAAAGCCCTAAAAGGGGCGTAGACATGCAGTTCTATTGTGGCTTTCGATAGCAATTGGCCTGAGAAAAAATCGATGCTGGCGGCGTGCATGTGGCCAGCTGAAAAACCATGCAGGCGAGAGAGACAGATTAGAAAAGCTTGCATGCAAGAGAGAGATTTAGGTGCCGCTCGGTTAGACTCAAATAAGCTGATTTATAGCTGAAATTATACTGTAGCTGGTTGAAATTATACTGTAACTGATGGTGGCTTATTTGACGTGACTAAATTTTAAAAAATTAAAATAGAAAAAACAGATTAACCCATCACGGACAATGAAAACGAATATAGAAAAAAGGAACCGGCAAAAAAAACTTTAAGAAGCAAAAAAGATAAAAAAGATGAAATTTATAAATAGTAAAAAATAAACTAAAAATAAAAAATTCAAGCTAAAATAAGTAGAGCCTAATATAGAGGGTGCGGCAGGCAGGCTAGTTATTTGTGCTTTGGCCGAAATTTAAAAGGTACTCGTGACTGCATGATCTGATGGCTTGTACTACTTTTTTGATTGACTGAGTTTAGTAAAAGATGTTGGATTTACATGTGGTGGCCAAACTATTCATCTGTCTTTTACTGCTGTCTGATTTGCTACGTAGTTCTGTTTTTTCTACTGGTAGCTGCCCCTACTACTGATGAGGAAATCGTATATAGTGCAGGTGCTTGACCATTGCTATTCTTTGGTAGTCGTGAGTTTAATTTATTGACTAGTTGTTGCTGCTAGAGACCTGTGCATATACATATATATACATAGGTCTTATGTTCTCTCGAAATCTCGAACCATTGAAAACTTTCACCACCAATTTATTTTTTCGAACTTCAGTCATTGTCTTCTATGAATCGAACGTGATCTCAATCTGTTCCTATATAGCTATTCCAACCATTCTTCGGAATGCAGACACTGCTCAACGAGGATTGAGAGGGGTCCCAGACGCATCAATATCCATGATGGTAAATCATCTTTTGGGCCTTTTCGATAGTCCTTTTCCTTTTCGGGATTTTGTCCCGGACGATGCATCACACGCATCCAGTAACGATGTCGAAGAATGAGCGGACGACATATTAAAAAGATAATAGAATTGAGCAATTCTAGTGGTCTTCTTGAGCAAATTCTTGGTGAATTTAGAATATGTTTCAAAAATCAATGTGCCAAGTAAACTAGAATTGTTAGGGAAAAATAAGCGAACAAGTCTTAATTTTATTAAAAGCTATGTAGGTAACAAGTCTTACCACAGTTTAGATTCAATTGCTAAATGACTTCCAATTTGTTGAACGTTATTATTTCATGACTCCTATTTCAAAGCCTATCCTTTAAGGGGAAAATGAAAATAAAAGTAACCCATCGAGTAATATGAAAAACAGTTTCAGCAATATTTTCATATTAATTCCAATTATAACCAAGGCAATAAAGCATAAACACAACAATATAAAATGACATGAATATATATGTATTATCTTTCGAAACATAAACTATTCAAGTTATTAAAATACAACAATATGTTGAATAGTATGTAAAAGTATGCATTGAAAATCTGCATAATGCACAAATTAATAAGTGTGTTTTCGCTTTCAGGTGAGGATCTACACAAGTTCTAAACTTGATCTTCTTTCACTCTTGTCAATATTTCAATGATTACAGTGACAATTCTTCAAAAATTCTACTAGATTGTCTAATTGAATATTACCTCAGTGTAGTATTAATGTTAAGAGTATGTAGAACCAACAGATTTCAGTAGAAATTAGAAACAAGTAACATATATAAGCTACTGCTCTTAGACCATCTGACTAGGTCTAGTATTTTTATGGTGATGAATAATTGACAATATTGCTTATGGGTGTTATTTGAGGCGTGTGGTGTTGTGTGGACTCATATCGGTCAGGTTGGAATGAATTAGTGCCGGAAAAATGTTGGTTTGGTTTTTGCGTGTGCAGGTAACTTGGAGGCGATCATGGTCTATGGCGAGAACTAGGAGATAGTTTAGTACGAAGTCATGGTCCAGAGAGTCAAGAATGTTAGAGGAGACGATCGTGCTCGAGTTAGGATGCATGGAGACCAAAGACAGATGATGTATGTTGGAGCTATGGAGATACGGTCCGGAGGCTATGATATGTGATGGAAGTGAAACGGAAGTAAAAAAACCATGTTATAAAAGAGCTTCGGATCTTTTGAAAAATAGTAAATAATAGACTAAAAAATTTGGTTGAGATAAAAAAAATCCGGTTAAATGAGTTGTATGATGGTTAACGAGGGTTGCTACGAATAGGAGTTGGAGGTGGCGCCGTTTTGAAGAAGTACACGTGGTTGAGGACTATTAAAGCCCTAAAAGGGGCGTAGACACGCTGTTCTGTTTTGGCTTTCGATAGAAGTTGCCTTGAGAAAAAAATCGGTGTTGGCGGCTTGCATGCGGTCGACTGATTAGAAAAGCTTGCAGTCAAGAGAGAGATTTAATATCGGGGGTGCGGCAGGCAGGCTAGTTGATGGTGCTCTGGCCGAAATTTAAAAGGTACCCGTGACTGCATGATCTAATGGCTTGTACTACTTTTTTGATTGACTGAGTTTAGTAAAAGATGTTGGTTTTACATGTGGTGGCCGAACTATTCGTCTGTCTTTTACTGCTGTCTGATTTGCTACGTAGTTCCATTTTTACTACTAGTAACTGCCCCTACTGCTGAGAGCAAGTTTAATAGTATAGATAGCTGCTACCTCCAATACATTTTCATGTCATCAAAAGGTAAGATACAGCCAACTCATACAATAAGTTGGCTATAAGATGTCTCTACAAGAGCTCTCAATCATTTAATACATACATGGGTATTGGTCATTTAATACATGCATGGGTATAACAGTTAGTTCTATTGGTACATGCATGGATAACACCTCTTTTCCTGTGCTATAGCCTGACTCTTGCATGGGAGCCGGCTTGGCTCTCTCTCTCATTTTCTCTCCCCTCCACATAGGACTATGCTGACATGGATTCCCTTATAGCTAGCACAGTCAGCCTTATTAAACTTGCTCTGAGGAGGAAATCATATATAGTGCAGGTGCTTGACCATTGCTGTTCTTTGGTAGTCATTTAATTTATTGACTAGTTGTTGCAGCTAGAGACTTGCGCATATACATATACACAGACTGATTAATGATTATTGCTGGTGCATAAAGCTTGCTTACTGTTGCGCATATGTCCACATCTATCACATACTGTGTTTCTTTTGTTTTTCCTGTTTTTAAAGTATTAGAAAAAATTAATTGACTCTAGGGAAAGCTTCTGCGAGGGATTACAATTATTCATCTCTGATTGCCATTGACAATCCTACAACTACAGAACCAACATATATTTCTGATGATAAATCTTGTGAGTCTTATCAAGTTTTATACTCTGAGTTAGAAATTGGTAGAACAATTAATACATCAAACTTGGTTTAACTTAGTGATATAACTACTAAACTTGATGAATTAAGATTGACACATGACTCTTGTGATAAAAAGTTAAAACTTGCAAATGATGAAATTGAAAAGCTCAAGTTCAGTTCTTCCACATGTTTAGAGTCAAGCATTTCAAACGCTCAATCTAAAATTTGCTCTAAATATGAATTGTTAGAAGCTAGACGTAATTCATCTCAAGAAATAATTCAACATATATTTTATTGTGAGATATCTTTTCGCTCTAACTATCCTAAGCTTAATACGGAAATAAAAATAGTACCTAGACAACTTAATGATTTTGCTGAAAAAGAAAGATTAGTTCATTCTAGTGCTTCTAAGAATATTATGAATGAACCTATTAAGTGCACATTTTGTCCTACCATGGCTAAAGAAAATGAGTACCTTAAGGGCACTTTAGAGAGATTCACTTTTGGCAAGAAAAATCTAAATATAATTCTAGACAAATCAGAAACAAGTGTGAAAAATCATGGTCTAGAATTTAATTTGTTAAGTATGCTAAGAATAAGCTTCTTGAACCTAAAAAAATTGAAGTAAAATCTAAACCAAAATAAATTATGTTTAAATCTGCTGATTTTGTGCAAAGTTCAGTAGCTAATGTTGTAGGTGCTAGATCATCATCTCAAAAGAATTCTAATTGTGTTAAATTTCATTGCACCTACTGTGGAAAAGATGAACACTTGTATGAATTTTGTTTTAGGCGAGCTAAGAAAGAGAAGAAGGAAAGATTGAATGCTTTAAGACAAAAATGTGTAACCTCTTTTGTTCCTAGAACTCATGCGAAAGCTACATTTTTAGAGAACTTTTATGATGATTTTAAATCTGCTTCACATACTGGATTGAAATATAATTCAAATAATTCATGTTTTTTGGGTGTTTTGATCACTCACATGTACATGATTTTGGCTTTAGTTTTGTTGTTGTTTCTCCACATCGTGTGTCTCTGTACTAGATTCTTAAATTTTTTCTCTAACCCCAATACTGTGACATTACTGTTTCCTGTGATGTAGGCACAGCTGATGAGGAAGAGGAACACGTGGCTAGTGGATTCAGGTTGTTCAAGGCATATGACCGGTGATTCAAGATAGTTCTTCTCCCTTACTAAGGCATCCAGTGATGAGTTGATCACTTTTGGGGATGCTTTAACAGGTATTGTGATGGCTAAAGGTACAATACACATTAATAATAAATTCATTCTCAAGAACGTTGCTTTGGTAAGTAAAATGAAGTGTAATTTGTTTTCAGTTTCACAGTTGATAGACGATAACCTTGAGGTGTGCTTTAGGAAGTATGCTTGTAGGGTTTTAGATGCTTCTAGGGATCTTATTTTCAATATATCTCGATTGGGAAAGTCTTTAGAGTTGATTTTATTAATACTTTTTAATCTGATGTTAGATGTTTGGTTGCTTCAGAATTTAGAGATCTATTCTTTTGGCACTGTAGGTTGAGGCACATTGGTTTTGATCACCTTACACAGATTAGTGGGATTGATCTCATTAGGGATTACCTAAGCTAAAGGGTGATAAAGATATGGTTTATTCCCCTTGTAGGCATGGTAGCTTCTCTACACCTACCTATTTCTATGATCTTCACAGATGGCCCTGGTCAATTGTTGCACATGGAACTGTAGGTCTTTCTAGGGTTCAATCTCTTAGAAGTAAATGGTGTATACTTGTAATTGTTGATGATTACTCTAAATATTCTTAGGTTTATTTTATGGTGCCAAAGGATAAGGCTTTGGATATTTTAAAAATTTATTTCTTAGACGCGATAATGAATTGCCAGGTGCTATAAAGCTATAAGGAGTGATAATGGTATTGAATTTAAGAATTCATCATTTGCTTCGTTTTGCTCTGAAAAAGGTTTAGAACATCAATTTTCTTCCTCTCGCGTCTCATAGCAAAATAGAATTGTAGAGAGGAAAAATAGAACATTAGTTGATATGGCTAGGACTATACTTGATGAATATGCTACTCCTAGAGTCCTAGGAAGTATTGGGCTGAGGCTATTTTCATTGCATGTCATGTTACTAATAGAGTATTTTTGAGAGCCTCATTGCACAAGACCTCTTGTGAGTTGAGATTTGGACGTAGGCCTAGTGTTTCTCACTTCATAGTATTTGGATGTAAATACTTTATTCTTAAACATGGTAATCTTGATAAATTTGAATCTAGATTTTCAGATGACATTTTTCTTGATTATCCTGCTCACTTTTGCGGTTATCGTGTACTTAACTTAGAGACTAACAAAATTGTTGAGACCTGCGATGTTACTTTTGATGAGGCTAGTCCTAATACTAGACCTGACATTTCAGGTACATAGCTTCAGGAAGAGTCGGAAGGCATATTTATTGATGAAGAGGAGGATCTTGACTTTAGTGATGTTTTTCCTCCCATACCACCACCACACCATCTGAGGATCTTGCAACTTCTACTTCAACTTCAGCTGAAGACACTGCTATATCTGATGAGCCGATATCAAACAAAAGAGGTTGATAATGTTGGCACTTGGCACTACCTTAGAACCTTTTGCACCATTGCATATTCAGTGGCGCCATCCCCTAGAACCGATGATTGGTGACATCCAAGAAAGGGTAACACGTTCCAGATTTACTTCTCCTGACTTACATGCTCATTCTACTTTGAGCATTATATAGTTTAATTATACCTTAGTTGAACTTTTTCATGGTCATAATGTGATTGGAACTAAATAAGTTTTTAAAAATAAATAAAGTGAGGATGAAGATATAGTTAGAAATAAGGTATAGTTAAATGAGTTGTATTAGGATAAACTAGGGTTGCTACGAATAGGAGTCAGAGGCGGCGCCGTTTTGAAGAAGTACGCGCGGCTGAGGACTATTAATGCCCTAGCTAAGGATTGTTAAAGCCCTAAAAGGCGCATAGACAAGCTGTTCTGTTGTGACTTTCCATACCAGTTGGCTTGAGAAAAAATCGGTGCTGGCAGCTTGCATGTGGCTAGCTGAAAAACCATGCAAGCGAGAGAGACAGATTGGAAAAGCTTGCAGGCAAGAGAAAGATTTAATATAGAGGGTGCTGAAGGCAGGCTAGTTGATGGTACTCAGGCCGAAATTTAAAAGGTACTCGTGGCTGCATGACCTGATAGCTTGTACTACTTTTTATGGCCTGTTTATTTTGGTTTCAACTTCTAATTTCTAGCTTATTTTTTACTATTTTTAAATTTTTTTTCTGGCTTTTTGGTTTTTTTTGAGCTTTTTTACCGATTCTTTTTTTTTGTATTCGTTTGTATTGTCCGTAATAGGCTAACCTATTTTTTCTATTTTAATTTTTTTAAATTTACTTACGCCAAATAAGCCATCATCAGCTATAGTATAATTTCAATCAGCTATAATGCAATTTCAGTCATAAGCCATATTTTTTTAGTCCAAATGACCACGCTCTGTGAATGTGATTGAGTTTAGTAAAATATGTTGGCTTTACATGTGGTGGCTGAACTATTCTTCTGTCTTTTACTGTTGTCTGAATTGCTACGTGAGTTCCTTTTTTACTACTGGTAACTGTCCCTACTGCTTAGAAGGAGATCGTATATAGTACAGGTGCTTGACCATTGATGTTCTTTGGTAGTTGTGAGTTTAATTTATTGACTAGTTGTTGCTGCTCGACACCTGCGCATATATGTATACACAGATTGATTAATGATTATTGCTGGTGCATAAAGCTTGCTTACTGTTGCGCATACTCCCACATATATCACATATAATGTTTCTTTTGTTTTTCCTGTTTCTAAAGTATTAGAAAAAATCAGTTGATTTTAGGAAAAGTTTCTGTAAGGTATTACAATCATTCATCTCCTTTCTAATTGCCATCGATAATCCTACAACTGCAGACATGTATTCGGCAAAGCCAAAGGATAGCAATAAGCAATACTGAGCAGGAAAATAAGGACTAACTATTGACAAAGCTACCAACTACACTGCGCAGAAGTATACAACTAGTAAATGTGAAGTCAAACTAGCAGAATAATCCTAGATTGTCCCTGAGATTTCAATCTTGACAAATTTCCTTATTGAGCAATCAAAAATCCATAATCTATCATGCAATAGTTCCCCCCAGTGCCAGTTGACAATCAGATTTCAGAGATAATGAATAGAGAAACTAGCATGGATAATTAATGCATAATTATATCTCATGGAGAAATCAAGAACATAAAGTAAATCTCACTGTGTGGCTCAGGGAAGGTAATGTGCTCGGAGAAGGATCCTCCAAAACATATGGTAAATAATAGCATAGTGACTGAGAACGATCCTCCAAAACGGTAGATATTTAGGTAAAGCGGTAAGGACAGAACCAAACTACTGAAACTAGGACAGAACCAAACTACTGAAACTAGCCCTGCTCTAAGTATGCACAAGTTATTTGGGAAAGAATAATGGTCATTAAGCTATGTTGGAGATTGCACAAACTCACAAGAATGTAATTCGGGAAGATGGACAGGTAAGTGGTAACTCATTTCATGGATAGATACGGTGAACTCCTACTTTGACTGATGATCTATCTGGTAAAAAGAAAAAAAGCTAAACAATAACATCTGACAATGAAATACTAAGAGACCCTGCTAAACTTTGCTAGGTATATGTGTGCAAAAAAACTTGATACAGTAATTTAGGAAGATGGACTGGTAACTCATTTAAAGGGTAGAGATGGCCATGGCGAGCGTCCCCTTCTTTTAACATACCACCAATAATAAGGGTAGGGATAGAAACGGATCGAATATGATAGAATAGTCTTAAATGCAAATACGACTCTATATTTTTAAAACAAATATGAATATGAATTCGAATATTTTTGAATACAAATATGAATCGAATGTCATAACAGATACGAATTCCAATTGAATATGTATTTAATTCGGTCGAATATGAATATCCTCCTACAACTTCTGTAACAAATCTCAGTAGAACAAATTCCTAATAGTTTTGCCAGTTTTTGATCAGTTACCAGAACAGTTACTGGTTTCAAACCGACCAAATTCAAATTTTGAATCACAAAAATTGTCCAATTTTTCCTGGCTTCAAGAAATGGATCAAAAACAAATCGAATAGTCTTGAATACGAATATTCTCAAATACGGATATGAATATTCTTGAATACGAAAATGAATATTTTCGAATACGAATTTTGTTTACCATATTCACGTTTTTTTGGATACGAATATCGGATAAAATAGATTATCCGTTACCATTTTCCACCCCTAAATACGGATTATAGTCAAGGCTAGCAGGGTCTTATACTGGTAGGCCTATTCTTTTCAGCTTATGGCTGACGATTCCTCGAGCAAATAAATATGACGGCCTTTCCATCGTCGTGTTTCAAAGCGGCTTATTGAGATAGCATTTTCGAAGTGGCTTATTGGCTTATCAACATTCAGTTCATTCGCATAAGTGCTTGTGCTAGGGCCGAAAGCCATCAACCATAGCCATAAACCATAAATCGTAGTTGAAAAGAATGCAATTATTCTCCACAATAGTAATTGTCATTTTCATTTTCATCATAGTCACACCCTCATGATGATGGACATGATCCTCGTCCTCCTTGCTATCATCATGGGATAATGTCATGTAACTTCCAAAGTGAGCAGAAGCAAGTTGCTTTGTTGTCCCTCAATTCTTTCCCACGGTTGTAGCAGAATTCGTAGCCGCACCTACAGAAAACAAGAACAAGGCAAAAAAGACACCAGGAATGAGAAAGGGGGCGACCAAGGGTTAAAACAATGCACCATACAGGCAAGTTATATGATAGTGACCGTCCGTATGTTCAATCGGGTGCGTGCAATTGACACATTGATGCCACGGTTAATACGCAAGGTTCTCTAACTTTGCATCCTCCGGGAGCGCCTCCTCTTGTACTCATTCTCACAGTATGTAGTTAATTATCTCTTGGTGGATGGTAAAGTTATAGAGATATAACACCACCTACTAGGATTCAAACTTTAATATCACTTTTACGCATGTATAAATACGTCTCAGTGGGAAAGCGCATGGTGGTGAGGTTACACATTTATCCCCAAGCCCTCTAATTATAGGCATGTGCTAAAGAGCACACTTGCATGTGAGTGAGTGCACGTGGTATGTGTTCGTGTCCGTTGACTTCATCGGTATATATATTTGATTAAAAAAAGAGCCTTTGTATTTGGCAGACAAATATCAGCAAATTTCTGGTAAAGCCGCATAAACAAATATGTATCTTGACAAGGTAGCAGAGGAGAATACCTAAAGATGTTGTTACAAGGCATCTTTCCTACAAGTAGTGCTCGCATGTTCTCCAAAAAATAAAAATAAAATTACAAATCTGAAGGCAACACAAATTGTAGGGAGTAGTAGGTTGCTACAAATCATGCCTTCAATTTCCTTTACAACTGTGCAGTTCACTTCTTGCAAAGCGTGCAGGCCATTCCATAGCAGCATCTTACATCAATTTGCCTAGTTTATATCTGTCATCCTGTACGTCAATTTGCCTAGTTCATATCTGTCATCTCCTGCAATGAACTTGTAGTTAGTTGAAATACTATGGCGAGAGTACAATAAATCAGGAAGCAAAAGACTTAAATTGTAAAATACTCCTGCCTCCATTCATATATATGTTTTGTTATAATATGCTTATTTCACCGCAAGCAGGGATTCATAGCTTTAATAATAAATAATAAGCAAGACAAAATGGCACCAAAGGTGAGGTCACTATGATATTTATATTACCTAAAATTCCCATGTGGGAGTGGAGTGGAATTGTAAAACTGCTGCGAGAATCATTTAGATCGATGAATGGGAGTATTCATATTATAAAAAAAAATAAGCTAGCAATTGAATGAAGGTAGGAATTAGTATCAATCATTTAGATGGAAGATCAATGCAGCAATTTATAATCACGTGTCTTAGCTAATAAAAAAACCGAAATGAAAGTGGCACAAATTTGCAGCTTTTGAGAGGCTTAACAATTTTTAACAATGAAAGGACATAACAGGAGAGCGAACTCTCACTACCAAACTTCTATGGTAAATTTGGTCAGTACACTAATGAAAATGAGGGAAATTAGGGGCCCCTTTGTAAATCAGAAAAAAATCGTCAATGAACTAAATCCACCATGCTATTCTGGGTACGGTCGAGTACTGCCACAAGTTCTTTTTTTTAATAAAAAATGGTGTCATATTATTTTTCCAATTCTATTCTATCACACGAGACTATAGGGTGTATTCAGATTTCCATTAATGAGGCACACTTCAAATAGAATGAAAAACCCCTAAAATTTCAAACCCAAAAAAAATTCCTTTTTATTTGCTAGGTTTTTGAGTGAATTTCGGAGACTTTCCCTTTTTGGAAAGCCTCCCCGATTTCTGCTTTCTCCTTCCGGCAAGGCGCCTTCCCCTCCTCCTTGGTGCCCCGCCCCTCTCCCGCTTTCTCTTCCTCCCTGGCGCCGCCCCGCTCCCCCTCTCCCGCTGGCGCCTCCCTCCCTCCCCGCTTTCTCCCCGCGCACGTGCTTGTGCTGCACATTGCGCCCGCGCAGCACCGCCTCTGCGCCCGCGGACGCGCCTGTGGTTTAGGACCGTCGCGCTATCCCGACAGCCCTAGTCCGAAGCCGGCAGCACGCTAGCACCACGCGTCACTGCCCTCCTGCACCCGACCCCACCTGGCAGCGGCAACCTCCTTCCTCTCCCGCGCGCGAACGCGCCCTCGCCCATGCCGTAGCTCAACTGTTCCCGTGCTGTCGCCTCGCCATTACTCCCCCTGCAGAGCCGGCATCACCCCCCATTACGCGGAGGAGACACTCCACCAACTCCCGTCCACTCCGGTTGACCCCGCGCCCCCGCCCGTTGCCTTCTCCCCTACGGCTCCCTCTACCTCCGTTCGGGTATAAAAGCCCCTACCCGGGTCCCTCGCGCTCCTTTGCACTCTAAGCCTCCCCACCACCCGCTTTGGCCTCCTGACACTCCCCAGATCCTCCCAGAGCCGCCAATTGCGCCCGTATCACCCCAATCGCCGCCATTCCCCTCCCCTGCGCCGGCGACCTCCGAAAAGCAATCATCTCCCCTACTTCCCCATTTCCCGATTCCTTTCGCCAGGAGCACCCCTGTCCTCTTCTAAACACTTTGGTGCTTGTCTTTGACCAGGTGAAACCCCGTGGAGCGCTGTCGTCGAAGCTCGCCGCCGACCGAACCAGCTCTCCCGTGGCCAGCTCCCTCCGAAGGCTCCGGGCTTCGACCACCGCCGCCAATGTGAGCCCCGGGACCCCTTGAACGTGTAACCGCCGCCGATTGGACCCGTCCGGCCCCGGTGACCCCCTTCACCGTCGGGAAGCCAAATCTTCCCCTTCAGCCTGCCATCCACTCCATTGATCCCCTTCTTCCCGTAAGCCCCAAAATGGGTTCCCCATGTCACGCTCCACCCACTGGTGCCCTTTGCTGCCGCCGACGAGCCCCCTGGCGCCCAGGCCACCGTCGCCACCGTAACCCTACCCTGGGAGCACTGTAGCGGCTGGAGGAGGAAGAAGATCCCTCCCCCGCGACGTGGCCCCTCCTCCTCCGTCCATCTCTCCCGTGCTGTCTAACTCGGAGCGTCGGATGGTCGCCCCTCCTCGGCGTCGCCGCCCGTGGGCCACGCTAGCTGTTCGGCCGCGCGGGCCGCACAGTGCCAGGCCGCACTATAGCGCTGGGCCGGCCCAAGCACTGTTCACTCGAATTTCCTGTGATTTAATAATTTCCAGAAACCAGAAAAATCCAAATAAATTCTAGAAATTCACAGAAAATCCCAAAAATTCCCAAATTTCACCACCTTGCTCAGAATAATGTCCTGAACCCATTTTTGACCTCAATTTCCCCAATTTCATCCCAGATAAATTCCTAAAATTCCAATTTGAGGATTTATGCATTTTACTCCTTTTTAAATAGTTTATTTTTCCTCGCTTGATTAGTCTCAAGCTGGACTTACTTATTTTATGTGTTTACGCTAGTGTCGGAGATTCTGGAGGTTCAGGTGCAGGCTCAGAATCCAGGTGCTTCTTCGTTCGAGCTAGCCGAGATCGTCCAGATTAACGGCAAGTCCCAAATCCTTTGATCATATTGTATCCCATGATGTTTAATTATGTTACTATGTTATTTGCATTAAGCTAGTTCTGAAATGCTAGTTCAAAGTAAAATAAAATGTTTAGAATGACATGATGTGTAGTTAAACCTACCACCGACAATTGCCATGTTAAACTTGTAGTTATGCCTTTGTAACCCTAGAAATAATTACTTGATAATCTAGATAACTATAGGTTATTATTATCACGCAAAGTTTTACACTAATAAGGTTGTGGCTGCAGGCCAATAGAATTTGGAAAACCCGACTCTAGGGTAGGGTGGTATGGGACACCGTGCCCTAGAGCGGAGAGTGCCGGCGTGCATAAGGTAGGGTAAGGGTATTGGGGGAGGAGCCGCGAGACGGTCTTCACCCACCTCTTACCCTAGGATTGGAGTTTGGGTAAGGGTGTTGTGGGGCGCCGCGAGACGGCTTTCGCCCACCGCTTACCCTAGCTTGGGTCGCGGGCCTGGCGAGGTTGCGGACCATATGAAAATATAAGGACTAAAACCCTTACGCTGAGCAAATGTCATAGTGATCCCTCAACCACAGGAGTTGACTTGTCAACACTGGTTTAGTAGCTGCTCAACTCGATTGAAACTCTACAGGTGTTGAGAAGTTAGGAGGTTGAGTAGTTGGGTTAGGTATGCCGTGCTGCGGATACCTAACAACGGTAGGGTTCACTCGAAGCGGATTGGAGTTTTCATGTGCCAGACCCGAGTGAATTCTACCAGGTAGAGCCTATATAAAGAATTGAGCAATGAAACGACCTAGCTTTCTTAACTCTTTAGCGGGAGTTAAGGGATCGCGTGGGTAAAGCTGAGCAAACTCTGCAGAGTCAAATAAATGGTATTCGAATACGCCGTGCTCCCGGTTAATGGAGCTGTGTCACTTGGGTGATTCCAGTCGTGAAGCTTAAGTAGTTTTGTAAATGCTTTAACTTGATTAGTTGGTTAACTAACTCTTCATGAAAACCCCTGAGATCTTAAGAAGTAGTTTTGGGTCCGTTTTATCAAAATATTTGCAAATAAAACTGCATCCACTCAAAGTAATAAATAAAGTATACTCCCTTCCATTGTAAATCCGTGCATGTAGTAAGATAGAGTCCCTTTGGGGCTTACTGAGCTGGTTGTTTGGCTCACGGCTTGCTAAATCCTCTCTTTAGAGGATCAAGATGAAGGTGAAAGTCTCCTCGTTGAGGAAGTCCCGGAGGATCTCTTCTTCGACGAGGACCCGTGGCTTTAGGTCTTCGCCGCGCTCAAGCGGATCTTGGAGCTTTTGTGATGTAATTATACTTTGGACTTGCACGTCCCGCTGTTGAAAACTGGATATTAATCCTTATGTGAAATATATGCTGGACTTTTGTTGTAAGCATGCAATGGTATACTCTTGCGCGACACTCCATAACTGTTCATACGTGAATAGTTGCGGAATGCCGTGTCCGTACGCACCCCTGGAAATGGGGGCGTTACATAGAATAGGGCTAAATATACCCCAATCCAAACATATCATAAGCCGGAAGAGGTGTGGTATGAAGAATGAGAGATTGGAAATGAGAGATTATGAAAGGAGCGAAACATATAAAAGCTAGCATGAAGAATGAATGTTTTGTAGATTGTAATCTGGGAATACCTATAAACGCACAAGGGATGTTGGCAATCTTGTCCCGTTCAGAGCCTCCTCTGCACTGTGCCTCCAACTCTGAATTGCAGCCATCAATGAGCAGACAGAACAACGAGGAGGGTAGATCTGGAAGTGATCCAAGGCGAGCAGCATCGAACAACACCAGAGACTCGAGACAGCAGAGGTCTCTGATGCTTGATGCCAGCAATTCCAGAGACTCCGCTCTCGATATGCTCAGGGACTGGAGGGATCTACGGTTCTGTCGCAGCCATCGCTTAGCAGGCAATAAGCTCTTCACCCCTGAAGCATCTTGCAACCACAACGTTCTTGTCCGGCAGAGGCTCCTCAGCGGCTTCACGAACAGCAGGGAGGGGTCATCAATCAAAAGATAAGAGACCTGAAAGGAGCAACCTGGAACTAGATCCTCGGAAACATCCTTTATCGGATCAGATCTGCCATATGTCACCTGCGACGATCTCTCTGCTGTTAGCTTGCTGCAAAGCCAGATGCTCGCCCGAGTCAAAGCGGCATGAAGTGCTCTGAACCCACCCAAGGACTGCTGGTTCTCGCAGTCCCATATTTTCTTTATTCTCTGTAACTTGAGACAGAGGCTCCTCAGCTTCACGAGCAGCAGGGAGGGGTCCACTCCATCATCTTCAATGTACGTTTGTCCACCGAGGATGCTCGCTAATGTTTTTATAATATTCCAGAGCACATGATACGGGGAGGGGTCCCAATCTTCTCAGTGAGGAACTGTGGATTGTTGATGCGAAGTAGACGATGTCGCTAGTTGAACACTCGCGCCAATGCACGAACCCTCAACTCTTTGGAATACGCCCAAAACACACCGGATAATTGTTCGTCGCGAGACCACAAGCGATGAACGCCAAGTCCCCAATTCCCAATGGAACGACGGCTTGACCTTGAATTGCAGAATGAACAATGGATCGCCAAGTTCTCTCTCAAAGTCCTCGCATGAACTCTGATGTTGAAAGAACAAGCAATAGCTATGTTTCAATCTTATGCAAAAACTTGGTCTCCTTTACAATGGGGGGTCTACCTCTCAATATATAGTCTCAGACTAAGACCACTCAACACTAAATTTTCCATGTGGTACTATTCACGAGCAAACACTGTAGCACAGTACTGTAGCATGGGCCTGGTACTGTTCACGGCCCATCACTGTAGCACGGGTACTGTAGCACGCCTGGTACTGTTCACGCAATGCACTATTCATGGGCTGATCATTGTTCATGCCGTGGACTTGTGCTTCCTTGGATGACGGCCACATATTCTTGATCTCCATCCATCGCTGGCTCTTCAAACCTGAGAATGCACAAAACATTTGCATGAGGTAGTACCCAATTCTCATCAATAGCAATAGATTCATTAAGAAACAAAAGCACTGTTGATTTAGAAGTTTAGCTCTTGCTCTAGTCAATGGACCAACATGCACTTCTGCACTTGTATTACTTGTAGCTTCACTTATGACGTCCATTTCAGTATGTGCATGACCACCAATAGGAGAAGATGTATAAGTGTTAGGGATGCCCTCATCATCCTCCCCCTCTTGAAAAGGCGTCGTCCTCGACGCTGGGTCATCACCACCGAAGAAAGGTGATAAATCAGCGACATTGAACGTAGAGCTCACACCATAGTCATCGCCGGAAAGCTCGATCTTGTAGGCATTGTCGTTGATCTTTGCAAGCACCTTGAAAGGTCCATCACCTCGCGGCAGCAATTTAGACTTGCGGCGTTCTGGAAAACGATCCTTGTGGTAGTGTACCCAAACCAAATCGCCTGGTTGAAAAACCATCTTCTTCCTTTTCTTGTTCGCCTTCTCAGCATAGTACTTGACCTTGCGCTCTATCTCTTCTTTTGTCTTGAGATGCAATTTCTTCACATATTCAGCTCGCTTGGACGCCTCCATATGAGTATGGTGTTGACTGGGAAGCGGCAACAAATCAAGCGGCGTAAAGGGCTTGAAACCATAAACTACCTCAAATGGACACATCTGCGTTGTGGAATGCATGGCCCGATTATAAGCGAATTCCACGTGCGGCAAGCAATCCTCCCACTCGCGTAGATTCTTCTTGATCATGGTCCGGAGTAGCATCGAAAGTGTGCGGTTCACCACCTCTGTTTGACCATCTGTTTGGGGATGACAAGTTGTGCTGAATAACAACTTCGTCCCCAGTTTACCCCAAAGCGTCTTCCAGAAGTAGCTCATGAACTTCACGTCGCGATCTGACACAATAGTACGGGGCACGCCATGTAGTCTCACGATCTCCCTGAAAAACAAGTCAGCAATATGCGACGCATTGTCGCTCCTGTGGCACGGAATAAAGTGTGCCATCTTCGAAAAACGATCCACAACGACAAAAACAGAATCACTCCCCCTCTTAGTTCTAGGCAGTCCTAAAACAAAATCCATACTAATATCCTCCCATGGGGCATTGGGAACAGGTAAAGGGGTATACAAACCGTGTGGATTCAACTTCGATTTCGCTTTGTGGCAAGTAATGCATCGCTGCACATACCTCTCCACATCTCGCCTCATCTTAGGCCAATAAAAGTGATCGCTCAGCATAGACAACGTCTTCTCACGTCCAAAATGTCCCATCAATCCACCTGCATGTGATTCCTGCAGTAATAGCAAACGCACGGAGGATTCTGGAACGCATAATTTGTTAGTGCGAAACAAAAACCCATCATGGATGTGAAATTTATCCCAGCTTTTTCCCTCTATGCAATGTGCAAAAGGAATAAAAAAATCATGGTCATGAGCATATAAATCACGCAAACTCGCTAAACCAGGGACGTGCACTCCTAATTGAGTTAAAAGCACACTTTTCCTAGAAAGAGCATCAGCTACCACATTTTCCTTTCCCTTCTTATATTTCACAATGTAAGGAAATGACTCAATGAATTCGACCCATTTGGCATGTCTACGGTTCAGGTTTGCTTGGCCCTTTAAATACTTCAATGCCTCATGATCAGAATGAATAATAAACTCTTTAGGCCATAAATAGTGTTGCCAAGTTTCTAATGCACGCACTAACGCATAAAGCTCTTTGTCATAGACCGGATAATTCAATTGAGCACCATTCAGTTTCTCACTAAAATAAGCTACCGGTCTACCCTCTTGCAATAAAACACCGCCAATACCCAATCCACTAGCATCACATTCAATTGCAAAATTTTTAGTGAAATCAGGTAAAACAAGCAACGGTGCTTCAGTCAAGCGTCTCTTAAGTTCAGTAAAAGCATTTTCTTGCGCTACCCCCCACACAAATTCAACACCCTTTTTAGTAAGTTCAGTCAAAGGGGCAGCGACGGTGCTAAAATCCTTCACAAAACGCCGATAAAAACCAGCGAGACCATGAAAGCTCCTAACCTGACTTACGTTCACAGGAGTTGGCCAATTTTTAATTGCTTCAATTTTAGACTCATCGACTTCAACTCCCTGTGCAGAAACAACATAGCCCAAAAAGATGACACGATCTTTGCAAAAAGTGCACTTCTCTAAGTTACCAAATAACCTATTCTCACGCAAAACTTGAAGAACTTGTCTAAGATGGTCTATGTGTTCAGATTCAGTGCAACTGTAAATCAGAATATCATCAAAGTACACAACCACAAATTTACCAATGAAATGCCTTAAAACATGATTCATCAAGCGCATGAATGTACTGGGTGCATTAGTCAAACCAAAAGGCATGACTAACCACTCGTACAACCCAAATTTCGTTTTAAAGGTTGTTTTCCACTCATCCCCTTCATGCATTCTAATTTGATGGTAACCACTGCGCAAATCTATCTTAGAGAAAATAACAGCACCACTCAATTCGTCTAGCATATCATCTAAGCGAGGTATAGGATGACGATATCGAATTGTGATATTATTAATCGCTCGACAATCTACGCACATACGCCATGAACCATCTTTCTTAGGAACTAAAATAACAGGAACAGCATAAGGGCTTAAGTTTTCACGTACATACCCTTTGGAGAGAAGCTCTTGTACTTGTTTCTGAATCTCCTTTGTTTCCTCGGGATTAGTGCGGTACGGTGGTCGGTTCGGCAGTGACGCTCCTGGAATCAAGTCGATCTTATGTTCTATCCCGCGGATTGGTGGTAGCCCAGCTGGTACCTCCTCTGGAAAGACGTCGCTAAAATCCTGCAAAACAGAAACAACACCACTAGGAATAGAAGTTAAGTCGTTAGTCGAAAGCAATGCATCTTTGTACAGCAGCACCACGTGCACCAAATTAGGGTCCTCGCTGAATTCTCGCATCTCTGATTTGGTGGCTAACATCACTAAATTCTTCTCTCCCTCACGTTTCTTGTTATGACTCAGAATGTTCTCTCGCTCTTGTGCACTCTCAACGTGCATCTCAATTTTCTGCATGGAGGAATTGACAATTTGTTGCGGTGTAAGCGGCTTCAAGATGACATCCATATTGTGCCATCGAAATGTGTAGCGATTTGTACGCCCATCGTGAACAGCGGAACGGTCATATTGCCATGGCCGTCCCAAGAGCAAGTGACAAACCGTCATAGGCACAACATCACAGTCCACAGTATCGGTGTACTTCCCAATAGAAAACGTCACACGCACCATATAGTTCACCTTCACTTCCTCGCTCAACCATTGCACATGATAAGGACGCGGATGCGGCAAATATTTCAAACCCAACTTATGACACATATCCTTGCTAGCCAGATTGTGACAACTCCCGCCATCAATGATCACTTTGCACACCTTACCCTTATCAAGCTTTGCCCAAGTCTGAAACAAATTGCACCGCTGTTCGAGTGATGGCGATGGCATCACACTAAGCACCTTGGGTGTGCAAACAATGGAATACTGCTCAGTGTTAGGAAACTCAGGATCGCACTCACATTGTTCTATGTCATCGGTGTGCAGGACTGCTTGTGCATCAGGCGACTCATCATCATCACTAGCTGAAACATAACCGCCATCCTCTGTGATAAGCATAGTTCTGACATTTGGGCAGTCCCTCTGAAAATGGCCAACACCCTTGCACTTGTGGCAAATAATGTCACGTGAACGGCCTGTCGAACCCATAGACGAGGTCGCACTAGCAGCGGGCGCCATAGGTCGACGCACCGGTGATGGTGTACTCTCCAGCTTCTTAGTTGCAGAATTGCTTGCAGCCGAAGTGCTCTTGTTTGGTTGACTGTTGTTATATATCTGTCCCGGACTAGGTGAAGAACGTGACCGGGCAGCGAACCGTGCGTCGTCAATCACTTGTCGCTCGGCTTCGCGTGCTTGGTGCAGCAACTCAATCATATCATTATAGGGATGGTGGTTGACAATGCGCTTGACAGCATGATTCATACCAGCTAGAAATCTCACCATGGTCTGTTCTTCATTCTCGTGGACATCTGCATGTATCATGATAGTCTCCATTTCCTTATGATATTCATCAATTGATTTCATACCTTGTCGTAGCCCTGTCAACTTCTCAAATAGTGAACGCTTGTAGTGGCGAGGTACAAAGCGTGCCCGCAAATGCTGCTTCATCTGCTCCCAGGTGATAATCGGCAACTCATGGCGCTCCATGCGCTTACGGATGAATTGCTCCCACCAATGTGTGGCATAATCATCCAAGCCATTGGATGCAAGCAACAGCTTCTTCTCATTGGAATAGTTGTTCATCCGAAACAACTTATCAACTTTCAGCTCCCAAGTGAGGTATTGTTCCACATCTGTACCACCTGAAAATATAGGAAGATTAAATTTGGGCTTAGCGACAAAATCCTCGGCGTCGTCGTGGCGAGGACGCTGCACGTTGTTGCGGTGGTGGCGTTGTCGGTCATCGTAGTCGTCGACGGGGAAATCGTTATCCCAGCGCTCGTCCGCATCAGCGCAGCTACGAGGTGCACGATGCACACCTCCTCCGTGGGCACCCTGTGGTGCACCTCCTCCTTGGCCGCCGTTGCCTCGGCCAGGCCCATGTGCCTGGGGGCGTGCCGCGGCTGCCATCCCGACGTTTGGCGGCACTGCCATGCGACGCGCCTGTCGCTGACGTCGCTCCTCATCTAGACGAATAGCACGCTCCTCATCGGTCTCATTGTGCAAAACGGCAGGAGGGCCGTGCACACTTGTGTCATCAGCTGGTGCACCCCCACGTAAAGTGTGGTGTGCGAACATGGCACGTAGCTCCAGAAAATTATTGTTGATGGTCGTACGCAATTGTGTGACCTCCTCCCCGAGGGTGTTCAGTCCAGTCTGAACTTCCCCGAGCTCATCGCGCACGCCATTGTCACCATCATGAAGTTGTTTTTGTAGCATCTCACGCAACCGAGTGTACTCGGTCCATGTGACCGGCGCCAGAGTAACAGACAGATACCTGACGAATTCAAACATAACAGTAACAGACCACACGCCAGAGTCTTAGCTACTGTGATACATAGCATCATCAGAGACAGGTAACAGCTAGCGCGAGCTTTGGCGCACGCCATGTTATGACGACAACCTCCATCCATGTCGAAGGGCGATTGGGTCATGCAACTGGTGTGGGATCATCAGATGCAGTCTGCGAGATGAATGAAGACCCCGGTGATGCATGCTGCCCTACTCAGGTATGCCATTCTTTTATATCAGGAATTACATCGGTGAATAGGTTTCGGAAGCCTGAACTTCATCCGGATCAACGGCGAAGTTCGGAGCACCAATGCCACAAGGGTTGCTGGCCTTGGGACAAGAAGATACGGTGGAAGGGACCTTTACCCAAACCACGAAGCTCACAATCGAGAACTATAGGGGACTTTATCCTTCCCAAATTGCAAGAAGCGAAGCCCCGTTTCTCCTCTGTGCTCTGCGAGGGGCGTGTTCTTCGGCCGGAAATTGAACAAATTCCGGCTAAATTTCCGCAGCCGATTCAAACTTCAAAGGGCAAAGCAAATGGGCCGCAAATTGAGTCATCTTGGGCCCAATCAGCCTGGGCCGCTCGTAATCCAGGCCTTGCCTCTCTGTGCCGTCGGTTGTCACGGCACCACCAAATCCCTACGCGAGATCGACGCACATACGCGCAAGTGCTCATGGCGGGCGGTCTGGTGGCGGCGGACGGGGCTGGGGGCGATGGAGGTGAAGGTAGGCGGGGCCGTAGATTCGGATTTCCGGCAGCGCGTGGTGGTCGTCCCCCTCCAAGGCAATTTAGCCGAGGCCGTGGCCGCAGTCGCGCCTACCAGGGAGGCCGGAGTTTTGATCATGGTGGATGAGCAAACAACTCCTATGGAGGGCGTGGGTCTGATTATGGTGGACGAGGAGACAACAATATTGCCCATAATCCTCATGGGGCTGACGCTGGTGGAGCACAAGCCACAGGTACTCATTCTCAGTCTTATGGAAAAGCTCCTGTTGAAGATAACAACAACAAATCAAGGGAGAAGGTTGAGTGTCCAGGTACACAATCTGGGAAAAATAAAGGATCTCAGCAGTATGGTGGAGAGACAGCTCCTAGGAAGAAGAAGAAGCTGGTGTTGTGTTGTGAGATTTGCGAGGATGAACATTACACTTCACAATGCCCATTGTTGCATGGTCCTAAACCAGCTGCTACTTTCTGTGGCCTTGCAGGAGATGGCCTTGGATTCTTTCACATCCCGTACTCTTCAGCAGCAAAGAGTCCCAAGAAAATTTCGGTGACTGCTTTGATCAGGGTTGTGGAGGGCTCTGTTCCAGCAGACTTGGTCAAAAAAGAGCTTGCTAGGATGATCCCGATTAAATGGGAGTGGGTGGTGAGGGAGCATGGTAATAATGCGTATATAGTGCCGTTCCCAAGTCAGGTGGAGCTCCAGAGAATGATTAGTATGAGGCGCCTCAGAACTGATAACAATGAAGGTGTCATGCTGTTTGAAGAATGGGACAATGCGGTTATACCAAAACAACAATTGCAGAAGGTTTGGGTGCATGTGTATGGTGTGCCGTATGAGATTAGATCATTTCTTCCCCTTTGGGCAGTGGGATCAATTCTTGGTGCTACCCAGAAAGTAGACATGAGATCAATGCGAAAGACAGGGGTGGTTCGGCTAATGGTGGCGGTCCTTGATGCAAATTGCATCCCTGATGCTGCAGACATAGTGGTAGATGACTGCCTTTATGAAATTTTCTTCACAATTGACCATGTTGTTACTGATAACAGTGGGGAACCAGATGAATTTGACGATGTTGATGACTTAGACAAGGGGGATCAAACTAAACAATCAGACCAGGAGATGGAAGATGTGGAGAAAAATAAAATGGGGGCTGCGTCCTCTGATTCAAATACTTCGACATTTCAACAGAAAAATGCTGATCAAGCTCCAACAGATATAGCGCCAAGTGCATTTGAACATGTTGAGAATGGTTTTGATTTGACATTTGATGGGGATCTGGAGGAGAATACCAACAATAGTGCTGCTGAATTTTTTCATTTGGACGACCCAACTGAGATTAGCATGGCTCCCAATATAACGTTGGCTTCTGGAAATTTGAATGTGAAGTTGGGAGCAGCGGCCGGAGTGTTGGAGAATACAACCAGCAGCTTTGTTGATAATTCAGGAAATCCTGATTTGCACATGATGGGTGCCTTCATCACAGGCGGGAAGCTAGTTGACACTGATCTGCAAAGAGGCAGTGAAAGGTATTTTCAGCTACTGCGAGATGTAACAGATTCTGAGGTGTGCGAGCAGCAGGAGTTGCAGGTTGGCACACAGGGGACACCTCTTGCGCGATCTGGGCATGAGGACGTTCCCAAACTGGGTATTGTGGATGGTTTGCAGGAGACAAAACTACCAATGCCGACTCCAAATTTCCATGGACTTCCACGTCACAAGTTACAAGTTTTAGCTAAGAGAAATGGTATCCGTGCAAATCTAGCTAATTTAGACACGGCAAATGCACTTCAGCGTCTGGACATTGTTACAGGCATTGAAGAGATCCAGGAAGTCAAGGTGATGGCTAGAAGGGCTAGTAAGCGGGCTGCAGCAATGGGGGATATAAGTTTGATGGAGAAGGCTAAGAATTTGGTGGCAAAAAAAATGCAATGGATCCAGGTAATTGCATTTCTTTCCCATCCATGTCTGATTCTGCTATTACTTCTAGAATTATCAACCTAGGAGTTTCTTTGGGTAGAGACCAGAGTCTTATTTCCTCTTCGGTTACTTCTATTAAAAATATAGAATTAGAAAGATTAGTGGTGTCGGCTAAAAATCTTACTAGCAACAAAGTGTCCTCTCCTAACATTAACCTGGATGAGGAAGAAGAAGATTTATTAGATGCACAACTCAACCACATTTGTGGTGATTTTAATGAGTGTGTATCAGAGGAAGGTCTTGACCATGTTTGTTGTGAGCTCATAGCTTCACGACGCAAGAAAAGGACCTCTTCTAGGAGAAATAATAAAGGGGGATTTGTACCCACAAAACCAATAATACCTTCCAAGCTGAATCTCAAATGAAAGGAATTTTTTGGAATAGCAGAGGTCTCGGGGACTTGGCTAAACATGGGTATTTGGAAGATTTAGTTAAAGAAGAGCAAATTGATTTCATTGCTCTCTTGGAAACAGGTCGGATTCATTTTTCAGATTCGACTCTTAAAAAATTTAGTGGTGGCAAAGAATTTATTTGGCACTGCATGGCACCTCATGGCCGTTCTGGGGGAATACTCCTTGGAGTGGATTTAACGGTCTTTGATATTGGAGCTATTGATGAAGGCGACTTCTATGTCAAATTCACTCTTCGAAATAAACAAGATGATTTCAAATGGGCGTTGTTTGCAGTATATGGCCCTGCACAACAACAATACAAAGAAACTTTTTTAGCAGAAATGGCACAAGTATGTAGTAAAGAAACACTACCCTACATGATTGGAGGTGACTTCAATATTATGCGTTGCCCTGAAGATAAAAATAGAGGCAATTTTGATAGGAAATGGCCTGATCTTTTTAATATGGTTATTCAGTCTCTTGATCTCAGAGAGATTGAGATGTCGGGGCGCCATTACACTTGGGCAAGCAGTGGGGATGACCCAATTTTTGAGAAGTTAGACAGGGTCCTAACCAGTACCGAGTGGGAACAAAAATTTCCGCTTACCTCGATAGTGGCTAAAAATAGAGGTAATTCAGATCATACACCTTTGCTAGTCAACACAGGGGCCTCCTCTCATAATAGACAACCACTACCATTTAAATTTGAACGGGGTTGGCTTTTGAGAGATGGTTTCCATGATTTGGTTGCAGATGTTTGGCAATCAGAAAACAAAGGAAATTCGGCCATAGAGAAATGGCAAAATAAAATACGATCCCTCAGGCAATTTCTGAGAGGGTGGGCCAAAAATACAGCTGGCCATAATAAAAAAGTGAAGACGCAATTAGTCTCCATGCTTGATGAGCTAGACAAAAAGGCGGAAATTACCATGCTCTCAGACCACGAACTAAATATGAAACGATATCTCAATGATCGATTAGTTCAATTGCTGAGGGAGGAAGAAGCCAAATGGTATGAGAGAGCTAAAACAAAACACCTCCTGGAAGGTGATGATAATACCCAATACTTTCACTTGGTTGCTAATGGAAAACATAGGAAACAACGAATTTTTAAATTAGAACAAGACGATGGGATAATAGTGGGTGATGCTAAATTAAAAGCATATATCACAAACTATTACAAGGGTTTATTTGGACCACCAGATGAAAATAATTTTACTATGGTGGAAAACCAAAACCACGATATCCCCCAGGTTACGGAAGAGGAAAATGACTTCCTCACATCTCCGTTTACATAGAAGGAGATTAAGGAGGCAGTATTCCAGATGGAACACAATAAATCACCTGGACCTGATGGTTTCCCATCAGAGTTCTACCAGGCGTTTTGGGAAGTTATAAAAGGTGATATTATAGCTCTCTTCACTGATTTTTATGAAGAACGCCTTCCTCTATATAGCCTTAATTTTGGAGTAATTACCCTTATTCCAAAAGTAAATGTGG
This sequence comes from Dendrocalamus latiflorus, assembly GCA_017311315.1. NCBI lineage: Eukaryota > Viridiplantae > Streptophyta > Magnoliopsida > Poales > Poaceae > Dendrocalamus > Dendrocalamus latiflorus. Next base: position 15,629,563 of record CM029672.1, read on the forward strand.
CAACAAAGATTCAACAGTATAGACCCATTTGCTTGCTCAATGTGAGCTTCAAGATTTTCACCAAAGTAGCCACAAATAGACTCGTGGGAGTGGCTACAAATGTGATTCGACCTTCCCAAACGGCTTTTATGCCAGGACGAAATATAATGGAAGGAGTAGTGATTTTGCACGAAACCATCCATGAATTACATACGAAGCAACTCGATGGGGTGATCCTTAAGATTGACTTTGAAAAGGCCTATGATAAAGTAAACTGGTCTTTCCTCCAGCAAACTCTTCGTATGAAAGGTTTTAGTCACCGATGGTGTAGCTGGATCGATAAATATGTCATGGGTGGAAGTGTAGGCATCAAGATTAATGATGACATTGGACACTACTTCCAAACAAAAAAAGGACTTAGACAAGGCGATCCGATGTCACCTATTTTGTTTAATATTGTAGCTGATATGCTCTCGATTTTAATTCAGAGGGCAAAGGATGATGGCCAAATTAGGGGAGTCATTCCTCACCTTGTGGATGATGGGTTGTCTATTTTACAATATGCAGATGATACAATCCTCTTTTTAGACCATAATCTAGAGCAGGCTAAGAATATGAAGTTATTGCTCTGTGTTTTTGAGCAACTTTCTGGTCTGAAAATTAACTTTCACAGGAGTGAGATTTTTTGCTTTGGGGAAGCAAAACAATATGAACAGTACTACACTAGCCTCTTTGGGTGTGACGTAGGGTCATTTCCTTTTAGGTACTTAGGAATTCCGATGCACTTCAGAAAACTTCGCAATGCGGAGTGGGGTGTTATCGAGGAAAGATTCAAGCGAAAACTGAGTACTTGGAAGGCCAAGCACCTTTCCTATGGGGGTCGCCTGGTTTTACTCAATTCAGTTTTAAGTAGTTTGCCTACATTTATGATGTCCTTTTTCGAAATTCCAAAAGGGGTCATTAAAAGCCTGGATTTTTACCGGTCAAGTTTTTTTTGGCAAGGTAATAATGATAAACAAAAATATCGCCTAGCCAAATGGAACATTCTGTGTCGCCCTAAAGATCAAGGGGGGCTGGGAATAATTGATCTCGGTCTCAAGAATAAATGTCTCCTCAGTAAATGGTTATTCAAGCTACTTAATGAGGAAGGAACTTGGCAGACCTTACTCAGAAATAAATATTTAAGTTCTAAATGCCTTACTCAGGTCCATTCCAAACCTGGGGATTCTCAGTTCTGGAAAGGTTTGCTAAAGGTCAAAGATGATTTTCTAAGATGTGGGACATTTATAATAAAAGATGGCTCACAAACCAGATTTTGGGAGGATACTTGGATAGATTCCTCCCCTCTTAAAGACCAATTTCATAACTTATATAACATAGTCAATTATCCCCACGTAACAGTGCGGACTGTTATGAATCAAGTGCCTCTTAATGTCTCGTTTCGCAGATCTTTAGCTGGGGATAAGTGGATAGCTTGGCAAAATTTAGTAGCTAAACTAGCTAATATTCAACTTTCTAATGAGAGGGATGTCTTTAGCTGGGACCTACATAATAATGGTCAGTTCTCAGTGCAGTCGATGTACATGTATTTCATAAGCCCGAATATTCCTTTTACCCATAAATTTATCTGGAAGTTGAAGGTCCCCCTAAAGATAAAAATTTTCCTTTGGTACCTTCAGCGAGGGGTGATATTAACAAAGGATAATTTAATTAAAAGGAATTGGACTGGTAGCAAAAAGTGTTGTTTCTGTGATTGCAATGAAACAATTAAACACCTCTTTTTTGATTGCCACCATGCGAAAACTACTTGGAATATTATTCAGATAGCAATTGGGTTAACCCCTCCTAGCTCCACTACACACATGCTTGGAAGCTGGCTAATAGGCATTCGGCGAGTGGATAGAAAATTGATTTTTGTGGGGGTTGCTGCTATTCTTTGGGCTATTTGGTGTTCTCGTAATGACATTATTTTTGAGAACAAACCAAATCCTTCTTTTTTGCAGACTATTTTCAGGGGGTCATACTGGCTGCGGTTTTGGGCGCTGCTGCAGCGTGAGGACACAAAGGACAAAATCCGTTTGGCAAGCAAAGCGTTGGAGGTTGTCGCTATGGACGTCTTCGCCAAGAATGGGTGGCCAAATAATAATAGACTTTGCTTTTGATTTCTCTGTATTTGAGTGTACTCCCCTTCTCATTCATCCAGTGTTTGAACTGGGATTTTTGTAAGGATTGGCTATGTGCGGTTGCAGAGGCCGGGTTTTCCCATTTCCAAAAAAAAAAAAAAAAAAAATCCGGCACGACTTGGAAACGGCATATCCGTCATTGGACATTTGTCTTTGTAACATAGTTGCCTGGTCTAAGATCACCATGAGATCATTTTTGACGGATGTGACATATGATAAGTTATCGTCTGTCACCCGCAGCCACCTCTCTGACTTCACCACAGTAAGATTGCCTTCCCCTTCATTTCCGTCGGATGCATATGCAGCAAGGGACGGCGCAGCATCTGCTGTTAGCTTGCTGCAGCGACTGATGCTCAACCGAGTCAAGGAGGAAGGAACTGCTCCGAGCCCACCCAAGGACTGCAGGTTCTCGCATTCTTCTATGTCCATCTTTCTCAGTGACTTGAGACTACTAAACACCTCAGCTGAAGGAAGGGATGTCACTCTCGAGCAATTGTTCAACTCCAGACTAGTAAGGTTGTCAAGGCCATGCAGCGGCCAGAGCAGTGCAAGTTCCAGATTTTCACAATATCTAATTTGTATTATCAGCTGACACGATTCAGTTTGAGTCTCGACTCTTGGAAAGGTTTTCCAGCCAACATTGTCTATTTTCAGATCCATCAGGTTAGGAGGTAGAACTGCCGGTTCCTGAAATTTAGCACACCTTCTCACTGTTAGACTTCGAAGACCCACAGGAAGGCACAGGTCATGGTGTCCACTTCTGGAGACATTGTAGAATTGACCTATGTGTTTTAATTCAGGCAGGTTCTTCAAACTGACATGTCTCAGCAATTGCAGCTCCCCGAGTGGGGGTAAGAATTCCCAGTTGCACCATTGAAGCTTAAGTGATGACAGATTAGCAAATTGAAAAATTCTCATCCAAGTTGGAGGCCTAACTCCATTATGTCCAGAAATTTTAAGTTCCTCCAGATTGACATGTGGCTTAAGTTGATCAAGAACTACGTCATCTTCTTGCTTTGGAACACATTTACCTCCAGACCAATGTAGCAATAATGATCTAAGGTGTTCCTTTTCATGCAGTTTGGCTTTCTTTGCTTCTTCATGGCTCCCCACATTTTCAAGACCAAACACTTCCAGTTTGTGAAGGCTGTTTAGATCCCTCAGTGAACATATCTCATAACCCTTTCTTGGCTGAACATGGAAATTTTGTAACTCTTGAAGTGATGTTAATCTACCAACGGGGAAGCAACCAAATTCATTAGTATCACAGGCAACATATCGCAAGCAGGCAAGGTTTCTCAGCTGCTTCGGTTCTATTTCAACAGTACCACGTGCAATAAGAACCTGAAGGTGGCAAAGCTTGCGCAAGCCATATACCTTCTGACCCCGAGGCAAGGATATGTACCGAAGATGCTTCATATTAGCAACATCAATAGGGAAATAGAACTTCTCAAGTCCATATAAACTCAGCACGCGTAGGCCTTTGAAGCTTTTTACAGCTTCCCTGATTGCAGCTAAAACATCTATGTTCACTTCACCAATGGAACCTTCTATGGTGATGGTGCGCAGGTTCTTCAATTCAGAAATTATCTTCAATACCTGGGTAGAGAGAGTAGAAAGTTTGGCAACCCATAGATGCCGAACTGTACTCAATATATTTATATGGCCAACACCATCAATTCTCAAACATTCGCCAAAAGAAGCAAAGCGTGCCAAATCATGCAGCAGTTCATGCATAACATAATACTCTTCAAATAATCCTTGCTTCAAATCAAAGAATGACTTTTTTGTTAGTAGAGCCAAATACTCTTCTCCAACATCCTCTAGCCTTCGGGTGCTACCTGTTGTTTGCATGATCATTCCTGAACAAATCCACAGTTTCACCAATTCTTCCTTTTTAAACTTATAGCCCTGAGGAAATATACTGCAATATCTAAAGCAAAGTTGCAGATGTGCAGGTAGATGATGGTAACTCAATCTAAGAGCCATGGCAACGTCATCTGTTCCTCCTGTGAAATGATGCGTTTCCTCATGCAAGAACCAGTTCCAATATTGGCGTGTCATATTGTCTCTCAAATGCCCACCAACAACCTTTGTCATCAGGGGACAACCTCTCATTTTTCCTACTATTTGTTCACTTGTCAACAGGAAGTCTGCACATCTTTCAGGGGCAATGCTAGCAAAAGCATGCCTTTTGAACAGAGCCAAATTGGCTCCTTCATCTAACCCATTTAGTTTCAGAACCTCTGCTTTGCAGCCAATCACACCTGCAGCCATATCTGCTACTGACTGCATTCGCGTTGTCAACAGAATCTTGCTACCCTTTTGCCCAGTTTGCAGAGGAGCCACTAACTTTTCCCATTCCTTCCTTCTGCCATCCTCCCAGACATCATCTAAAACAAGCAAAAACTTCTTAGAGCTGAGTTTCTGTATAAGAATCTTCTGCAATGTATCCAAAGCACCGACAGTGGGCTTCTCCTTATCAATCGATTCCAAGACGTTTCTTATCACAGTGGCTGCGTCAAAACTATTAGACACCCAGACCCAGACAACGAAATCAAAGTACTTTACCACGTCCGGATCATTACAGACGAGCCGGGCAAGTGTGGTCTTCCCCATACCACCAACTCCGACTACAGAGAAAATAGACACGCCATTGGCACAGGCAAGTTCGGGCTCTTCTTTGATTTGCTCGGCCTCCACCAACCATCCCACTATCTGTTCCTTCTCCCTGTCTCGGCCAATGATCTTACCGGTTATCACTGTGCTGGCAGTCTCCCGATCACGCCCTGGAACATCACTCTGATCCTGATGCCGGCAGTGAGGACGGTTTGCAAGCTGAAGAAATGTGCCCACGCCTTCCGCGACCTCATCTAGCTTCTTGAGAGCCTCCCTCAGCTGCTTCAGGGTGCTCCTCATGGGCATGAAGCCTGCGATCCTGTTGACAAACCTGGTCATGGGGATCGCAGTCCCCACCTTGTCTTGCAGATCCCAAGCCCGCGCGTCGTCCTCCATCTTGCGGTACTCCACCTCGTCGACGGCGTCCTCCGCCTCCTCCACGGCGGACCTGAGCCGCCAGAGCCACTTGTCCAGCGCGGCGCTCTGCTCCTTGACCTGCTGGCGGTCAACGGCATCGAACACGGCCTGGATCTGCTCCATCCGCTCCGACAACCTGTCCTCGAGGGCCTCCATGCCATCGGCGTTGCGCCACTTCTTCAGGTAGGAGAAAGCCTGGTTGATCAGGAAGGAGATGGCCGGAGTCGCCACCGATTTGCCCGCGAACAGGAGGGCGGAAGCAGCAGCCATGCCTCTCGATGCTCAGCGTTTGTGCGGCTGAAAAGGTGGAAGGGCAGCGCCGGCGGGGGTGGTTGGAGGCAGAGGCGGCGGGGCGGAGAGGCGCGTAATCGTAGGAAAACGCGTTGGGTGGTCCGTGACACCGGTCGGGGTGAAGAGGAGGTTGGAGGGGGCGGCGGGGCGGAGAGAGGTGCAATCGCAGGAAAATGTCAGGAAGTTGCTTGAGGGGAGGGGGACTGAGTTACTACTTGGGGATACTGACATTGTGGTGTAGAGGGAGGTGGAAGGGCAGCGCCGGCGGGGGGTGGTTGGAGCCATGGAGGGGGCGGAGAGGCGCGTACTGGCAGGGAAACGCGTTGGGTGGTCCATGACTGTGGTGGGGGCGGAGAGACGTGAAGAAGAGGAGCGTGGCAGTACGGTGGCTACTGAAAGACACCCATTCCGTACCGCGCCGTACGAGCTGTAATAGGGAAGAGAGGCACGTACGTAATCGCAGGAAAACGTGTCGCCGTGACGCGGAAGACACATGGGCACGGTCTAACACAAGGCCGTACCGCCCGTACGTGCTGTGCCCGATGCCCTACGTGTAACTCTATAATAGAGTAGAATTTTTTATTATTCATCTTTTTCATTAGGTAAATTTTACAAACAGCCTGTAACTATGCTTTCATATTAGATAACTATGTGTTTAAGTAACTATTTCGGAGAACTATATATTTTATCCATAATTATGGTCATGTTCAATTCAGCTGTGCTGATGGTTTTTGATTTTTGGCTTTCGACTGAAATGACACTATCACGGTTGGAAAAAGCCACGGGTGAAATTATGGATGTTCAATTCGACTGTTAGCTTTTAGTTTTTGGCTGAGATGATTTAGAAAAGGAATATTTTGCCATAGAGTAGAATTTTTTATTATTTATTTTTTCATTAAGTAAATTTTACAAAATAGCCTGTAACTTACGCTACGCATTAGATAGCTATGGTCCCGTCCATTCCAGTTTGAGCTTATGATTTCTGACTAATTTTTTTACTATTCCTAAATTTCGTCTTTTTCTGATTTTTTAGCTTTTTTGAGATTTTTTCCTGGTTCTTTTTTTGTATTCATTTGCATTGTTCATGATGGGCTAACATGGTTTTCCTATTTTAATTTTTTTTAAATTTAGATACGCCAAATAAGCCACCATCAGCTACAGGGCCTGTTCTTTACTTCACAAGCTGGCGGCTTTTGACTTTTGCTACAGTACCTAACTTTTAAACGGAGTATTTTCTCAAGATAGAGTCTACAAGTTAAACGATCTACACGTTAAAAACCCAACATCTGTACCAGCCAAAATCACAAGTGAGTATCTGTCTCTCCGTAATTTGTACCGTGAATAGCCACAATTCAAAATTTTCAACCAAAATCCATAAGCCGCAGCCGAAAAGAACAGGCCCACAGTGTAATTTCAGCCATAAGCCAGCTTATTTCAGCCCAACCGAACGGCATCTATATGTTTAAGTAACTACTTCAAAGAACTATATATTTTACCCACAATTATGGTCATGTTCAATTTGGTTGTGCTGATGGTTTTTGGTTTTTTCGCTTTTGACTGAAATGGCACTATAACGACTGGAAAAAGCCACAGGTGAAACTATGGGTGTTCAATTCGGCCGTTAGCTTTTGATTTTTTGGCTGAGATGATTTAGAAAGGGAAAAAATATGTAGTACAAATTGAAAAGGATTAAATGAACATGAAAGAAAATGAAACAAAAAAGAAAACAAAAAACTCGACGGGCGACATGTGCCCTAGGAGGGGTTGTGGTGGTCGAAAGCTGCACCGGCGGGGACAAGGGAGGAGGGGTGTAGACGAAGGTGAAGGACAACACCGATGAGCGCGACCAGGCAGCGACCACCAGAGCTGGAATTTGCATGGGCTGGATTTGACCGCAGAGGAGCAACAACGTTGGCCAATCGGCAACAACTGTGATGGAGTTGATGGAAACAAAGCGGGGATACAGCGGTCGGTGACGACAATTAGAGTGAGACAAGTGAGGAGGTGCGGGATGAGGTGGCACCAGTAGAGGAGACCGATGGCAAGGGCGGAGGTAGCGGCAACAAGCGACAATAGGAGAGGACCGAGAGGGCAAGGGCGGAGGCAACGGCAATGGATGAGGCAAACAGTGACGCCGGGTGAGGTGCTAGGAGGCCGGATTCAAGAAGCCACTATAATACCCTCAAGAAACGACTTGTAGAAGCTATTTCTACAAACTAACCTGTCCAATTCGATTGAAGTTTATTGGAACGACGTCTGTCTTTGAGCTATAGATTTTTCTCATCCTATGACATGTAAGAGCGCACTCGTCAACCTCTCATAACTGTCTGGCTCATTCCATCATGTGCATGTTAGATGCCACATGGGCTTGGCGTCCCTTTGACATCGAACTGCACGCTTGCTAGTATTTTGGGTTGATAACCATTTCGCTATATTTTATGTATAGTTGTTTGTAAGTGTTGTAAATCTAAGGGTTTTTTTGGTAATTTATCAATTGAGAAAAGGAAAAAATGGGAAAAAGGGAAAGAATGGTGGGCCTACCTGTCATTGGAAGTAAAGGAAGAGATAAGGTAGAGACCTAGTCTCAACTAGCAGATTGGGGAGGCTACAGTTTGGATGGCTCTGCCCATCGCGAGTGGTTGCGATTGCAAATGGTTGGGCAATTTTGTCATCGGCCGTTAGCAACGCTGGTAATGTGCTTCTTCCTCACTTCTTTACTTCTTCAGAGAATGAGGCTCCTCTCACTTTTTCCGCAAGATCATCATGAAAATCAAATAATATCTTCTCTAATTCATTGGGTCTTTCTGATTGAATTCGCAATCTTGAGTCAATTGTGCATCGCCTGGTGAGCTTTGTCTCCATCGGCAGCTAGGCTCGATTCATCTTCAACCTGACAAACCAAGGCTTCCCTCTTGCGTTATCTCTTTTAGTGATTGTGTAGTGATGTATTTTTGGGTATTGCTTTGTTGTTTTGGATTCGGCTAACTCTTGGTTGGACTGAGTGAGAAACTTGATTGATTCGGGTGTGTTCACCTCGGATCTATGGTGGTCATTTGCTCGGAGGGGGCATTCGGCCGGTGCTACCTCTGTGTGTCTTGTGCAGCATAATCCCTGTACCTCAGCTTCGTTCTTCGGTGTGTCCTGAAGTGCGAAGATTGACATTGTATCTCTGATGACCTCGTCTGTTCTACATGGCACAGCGAGGGCGATTTTCTAGGACAATGTTATGTGCATGCCTTGCCTGGTCCTCTTCTCGGTGGCTTTGAATTCCATTCACATTGTAAGTATGTTTCGGTTGTGGGCAAATTTATTCAAGTGTGCTGCACTAGTTTCCTTATTTCATTGACTAGTATTGAGAGACTTGAATAAATCTGTGTGGGATCGGTTTAATTGCTCAGTTAGGATTATTGTCACTGATGAAATAGGATTGACAAAACTAAATTAGACTTGAGCTAGTTGATTGCATACTATCATTGTTCCGATACTTTTCTGTGGTTTAGTTGTCTCTCTGTTAATTGGAACATATTAGTATGAAACATTATTCACACTGTTACTTCTTGTTCCTCTGTTGGCAAAAAAAATAAAGATATGTGCTGAATTGAGATTTCAGTTTTAAACTATAATATACATATTTTTTTTCTTTGTTGGCTAGAAGTAAATATTGCGGACAGTGATTATGAGATAATCAATACTTGATTACTGACATAATAGTAAGGCTTTCATTTCAGCTCTTAAGCCTGATTAATCTTGTCATATCCATTAGTGAAAATTCTTGAAAAAGTGGCGAGGAGGCCAAGGTTTCACCCTGAGCAACCCAACATCTGAGAGCAATAAACAACAATACCACAACTTAAATCTGAGCATTATGCTGATTTTGTTGCCCTCATGTTCCATGTTTTAAGTATATTGTTCAGCTTGAAGGATCTGAAAGAATTACATGTTTACATATCATTTTTGTCATTTATACGATGCTAAAATATACTTTAATTGTGCTAAATATTGCTGAAATTAAAACTGAAGCATTAACTACATCAGGGGAGTGGCGGCGCATTCGAGAGAGAGGTGAGGGGGAGCAGCGGCAAGGGGAAGATATGCCATCATGATGCCTCCTAACGACATACCGTGCATTAGTTCCTCTCAATTATTAATGGGTGGGTTTTTTGAGCTTTGGTTTTGGTTTTTGGCTATGGTTTTTGGCTTTTGGCTTTGGCTGCTGTATTCTTTTGAGCTTGTGGCTCATAGCTTAAACTATTATGTTCTTTATGGATAGTGGCGTATGGCTTATTGCTGATTTTTGTAACTTGAGCATGCGGTCAAATTGGTAGCCTGCATCATACCGTACCTTACATTCAAACATACCTCAATGCAAAATTCATGCATTATGCCCAAAAAAGTACATTGCCCAAGGGGGTAAAAAAAGGTACATCCTGCACCCCTATGTGGACCCTACGTCTAGATTGTAAAAGATGACATCCCACATGTATCCCATCTCAGCCTCCCTATGCACCTCTATCGGCGTCTTCGTGCTATCAGGCTCGTTGGACCTATGACCCAAAACTAGTGCAAGGTCCTCGAATCCATATTGCCTAACTCCACGTCTATGATGAAAGTGTGTAGGGTCATAGTCACGACTATTATCTTCGTCTGATGGTTAGCTAGGTAAGAAGATATGTCCTACAGTATACACCACTTCTGCTTCTACATGCCAAATGCCCGTTTGATAACATTGCAAAGTGACGAATGATAATAGTTGAACATCTCTCGCCTGTCGGGCGGCGTTGGGCTATTTCTAATATCAGACACATGGTACCGGGTGTTTCTATAGGGGGCAAGAAACCCTGTTCGGTTCGGATAGCCTGAGTCGATAAGGTAGTACTTACCTGCAACCACAATAAGGCATGAATTAGTGTGAAGATAGCACTAACGCATAGACATTACAACAAATGTTAGGCCGGGAGTACCTAAGGGAGGCTTGGGGAACAAATAGCCAAAGCCAACCAATGTATCCATCAAGATGCGGGGTGTTGTGGGTTGAGCCCGACCATCCGGCGGTGACCCACGTGACCTCATGTCGAAGTTACACACAGTCAAAACATTCTGACTTGTGTACCTATACCGGTTCGTGTGCACAACACGTGAGACCTGGGAAGCAACTATGGGAATATATGTGCCGTCTATCGTGCCTATGGCTCCAGCAAAGTACAGGAAATAACGAGTCAACAGCAAAGTGCTGTGGAGAATTGTGGAAAGGGGATCTCACAGTCTAACATTGTAATGTGTCACGTGGTACACAGAGTCATAAGGAAACTACAGGGCTCTGAGCTCCACGACGCACCTCTGTTTTGGACGTCTTGGCAGAAAAGCCTAATGTGCGCAGTGTGCACCAATAATTCGCCTACTCATGACCGAAGCGGACGCCCCAACAAAGGAAACTACAGGGTTCTGAGCTCCACGACGCACCCACAAAGCAGATTATTGTGAGCTACCATTTCACTTCTCCCCGGATTCCCGCTGTGACCGTGTTGCATGCGTCAGTGTCCCACCCGCTCAGCAGATTCCAGCACAGAAGCACACATGCGATGCAAACCCAATTGGCGATGCATGCAGAAATTAAGCAGTCATGCCCACACCGTTGAAGCACGCATGCATGCACAGCCTGTGTACTGAAGCTTTCTTGCAGACCGAGTTGGGCATCCAGAACATGGTACCCAACTCCTCTGGCAAAACATGGGGATCGCACACGCCTCATGCAGGCACAATGAAACACAACACCTAGCCGAGCTTAATTTTTCTCAACATCCGCACCGATCGCAAGCCGGTGCAACAAGTCCAGAATGAATAGTCCAACAATGTCACAAGGTAGGATTGGGTGAATGCATAGACACAACAGGTCTAACACAACGATTAGGTAACGAATGAATTTCGGATTAGGTAGATCGGCGGCCCGCACAATGCACCTAACGAGATGAGCAGTAACCAGCGTAGAGGATCTCACCGCAGTGAGGTACTACTTGGACTGTTTGTGTGCCCATGCATGTCGGAGCTAGTCACCTCGGAGCACCGGCATAGAGATCATCTGAAACATGTCACAGTTGCGCTTCTTCCGAAGAAGTATTGTCACATAGAACCACTCCTCGGAGTCCTTATGGTAACCGTCGGCAATGACCTAGTTGATGAGGTCCTTGCATTCTATGCGAGAACCGTCTTCCTTCACCACGAGGGTTGCCATGTAGGATTCGTAGTAGTCGTAAACGCGCTCCATACATACGGTGGCCTGATCATCGGAGCGCTTGCTTTTGTGCGGTCCGTGGAGTTGCCTTGAGCTGGCCTGTTGTTGGTCCTTCTGTCGACGGAGTTGGGAGACCTAACGAGCAGCTCTTCCTTAGCTTCTGCCAGCGTAACAGCGTGCTCTCGCTCGTGCTACAGCGGCACCACCCGGAACTTACTGACATATCCAATGGCCTTCGCGCATTACGAAATGAAAAATATTCATAGTTGCACATGGAAAACTAAGTAATGAACCTCGCACGTACGAATCACAGGAAGTTCATCAAAAGGGACCATCACAGTGACGCGTGCAAGACAAGGAAAACTAGTCCATCAACTACCCTAGATTGCAACATATATTATTACGCAAATAATCATAGGAAAATGCTAGTGTCCGGATGTCCGATTCGGACGCTAGCTTTAGACACTCCGTTACAATATTTTTCATCTATATATGTAACATTTTTTTGCTTATGTCTGTACCAAAAAAAAAGAACGATGTGAGTATTCTCATCCGCAACATCTGGCCCATGTCTACAACATTTGTCGACTATATATGCAACAAAAAAAGAACGATGTGAGTATTCGCATCGTACGCTCCGATACAACATTCTTAAATAATGTATGCAACAATTTTAATCATCGTATGCAAAATAAAAAATGTGATGCAAAAATCGATGTTGCATACTCAAAACAAAAAAATGTTGCAACAAAAATATTGATAAAAAATGTTATAAATATAGACAAAAAGTATTATAAATATAAGTACAAAATATTATAGCCGAGCGTCTAAAATTAGCATCCGGATTGGACCTCTTGGCGCTAACATTCTCCGCAATCATCATAGCCGTCATCATAACTCTAAGCCCGTACACTTTCGCGGCTGCCCTGCACATTCCGCGTGTCTCGCCTCCCTCTATGTTCGCACATGGTGCCGTATGTCGCCAGTTGCTTCCCAGCTCCTGCCCTGTACGTCGTTTGGTTTGTGATCGCGCCCCTTCGTCCCGGTCGTACCGGTGCGTGTGTCCATCTGCATCGCGGTCCCCTACAGCCTGCGATGTGGTCGCTACCGTCCGTCATGTTTTTACCCGTGCGTTCAAATCCATCCGTGTCGTCATGTCCGTCGCGGTCTCGGAGGTTCGATGGCTCAATTCACGAGGCGTCCGTGGGTGTGCCGCGGTGCGTCCCCCTGACGATCCCTGTTCCGCCTATCGAGCTGCTCTTTCGCGTTGCTGTGCCGGCTTTCTTACGGGTCTACGCTACCGTTTGTCCGCCGCAGCAGTGCTGTCGTCGGTCCTGCGTCGCCACCGCCGTGCGTGTTGAACTTAATCTTGACAAGTAGTATTTGCATCTATGCATTGGATGCTAGTGAAGTGCATGTTGTGTTAGCTTGCATGTGGATACAACCGCATGCTTTAGTCTTTTATCTAGTCAGTACGTTAGTTGAGCTTGTTAGGCGAGTGGGCCGCGTCTGCGGAAACGTAGTGTGAGAAGCGGATCGTGATGACCATGTGCGTGCGTGTGTTATATATCTTCACGTGGAATCAGTTTGTTTTGAATTAACAGTGAAGAAAGAAAATTGTAGTTCGTCGGTGCCACCAAAGTTCCTCGTGTTGCGCATCTTCCGTATTGCATGTTCATCTTCTTCCTTTGTTTCTCGTGTTGCGCATGTTTGTGAGGAACACGCCATGTTTGTGAATTAACAGTGCATTCTGCATTTCCCTGTTGGGGCTCTCTTGCCTGGGCTGGGTTTTCCGTCGCGCCTGCTTCCGTTGCTTTACCGGCCCGTCGCCGTGTTGTTCGGATCTGGTTCGGTGTTGCGGTGTCGCTTTCGCTTCGTCTTCGCGGGCCGTGTTGCGGTGTCGCGGGCCCACACCATTTTCCCTTAACTTATAAATCTTTTATATTCTCTACAATAATTTATTTATTATTTGTTCCAAGTGACTAAGGTATAAAATCTTTTATATTCTCTTACCTGTTCTTTTTTATTTCCCATCATTTTTATGATAAAATATATTTATAGCGCGCATCTTAGAATGTTGTTTTCTAAACTTTGTTGAATTGGACATTCGAATCCGAATCGGACTTCGACACCCACGTTCAAGCCCTGATAACACTGGTTTGGGACAGTCTCTTTTCTTGTCGTCTATACCTGTGTCGCTACAGCACAGGGTGCTTGCTTAGTTTGATCCAGCATCTTCAGAAAGTACATATTGCATGTTGCCTTTCAGTGCTTAGTTGTTACCTGTTATGGTTTATCTATCTTTTGCATATTATATGTGTTAGAATAGGAGTGTTTGTAATCTATCTGTAACCGATCTGTTCACATATCCTGCTGTTGCCGTAGCTGTTTAGGAATTAGAAAGGCTTCCGTGTATAGATAGAACCGGTCTCTTCAGATAGAAGGTTTGAGATCGGATGAAAACCGAAACGGCAATAGCAGATATGCTGAGATTGTAAGCAACGCCAAGTGCTATTCTTGGCTCCTATTAATAAACTCATGCGGCCTCATACGTGAGGTGACAACGCTTCCACAATCAACTAGTTTTTCTATATGGTATCAGAGCCTATCCTCTGAACACATCTATGGCGAGCGGAGCATCTCCTTCTTCGCTGGCGGCGGCCATAGCTTGGAGTCCATCTCTGGGGCACCCCGTCACGGAGAAGCTGACAAAGAGCAACCATATGCTATGGAAAGCGCAGATCCTCCCGGCGGTTCGAGGCACGCAACTCGTCGGTTTCCTGGACGGAACTACGGCAGCGCCTGTGGCAACAATCACCGTCAAAACAGGCGACAAAGCAGTGGAGGAACCGAATCTAGAGTTCGCAAAGTGGCTTGCTCTCGATTAGCAGGTCCTCGGTTACCTCTTCTCTACCCTGTCAAGGGAAGTCCTCACGCACGTTGCTGCAATGACAAGTGCGGCGGAGGTCTGGAAGGCGATAGAAGACATGTTCTCTTCGCAAACTCGAGCTCGCGTGATTAACACTCGCATGGCCCTCTCCAGCACTCAGAAAGGAGCGATGTCCATGCCCGAATACTTCGGAAAGATGAAAGCATACGGCGATGAGATGGCAGCAGCCGGCAAATCCATCGACGACAAAGAGCTTGTCTCATATATCCTCAATGGCCTAGATATTGATTACAATCCAGTAGTCACGACTGTTCTTGGCCGGAAGGAACCCATCACGGTGAGCGAGCTATATGCACAACTGATTAGCTTTGAAAACCGAATGGATCTACTGCAGGGAGGAGGATCGCATGGTTCAGTCAACTCTGCAAAACGCGGGCGCGGAAACTTCCAGCGCGGTCATGGCGGCCGTGGACGCGGTACTGGCCGTGACAATCGTGGCGGCCGTGGCAACCGTGGAGGAGGCAGAAACGGCTATGGATCTAATCATCACGGTGATAACCGTCCAAGATGTCAGGTGTGCGAAAAACCGGGTCATACAACCTTAGACTGTTGGCATCGGTTTGATGAAGAATATACCTCCGAAAGAAAGACAGTTGCTGCTGCCACAAACTCGTATGGCGTCGACACCAATTGGTACACAGATACTGGTGCAACAGATCACATTACTAGTGATCTTGACAAGCTGGCCCTTCGAGAAAAGTACATTGGCTCCGATCAAATTCATACCGCAAGTGGCGCAGGTATGGGCATTAAACACATTGGTCATACTACTGTTCATACCCCACATCGCAATCTTTTACTCAATAATGTCCTTCATGTACCTAAAGCCAAGAAAAATCTCGTTTCTGTTCATCGTCTAGCCACTGATAATCAAGCCTTCCTTGAGTTTCATCCGAATTTCTTTTTGATTAAGGATCAGGCAACGAAGAAGGTTCTTCTTTGAGGAAGATGTGAAGGAGGTCTTTATCCACTTAATCCAACTTCAGTTAAACAAGCTTACAGTGTCGTCAAGCCGTCTCTGTCAAAGTGGCATAGTCGACTTGGACATCCAGCTTCACAAATTGTTCAACAAGTTGTCAGTCAGAATAATCTTCCATGTGTCCTAGATTACAATAAAAACTCTGTTTGTGATGCCTGTCAACAGGCAAAGAGTCATCAACTTCCATATTCAAAGTCGACAAGTGTGTCGCATTTTCCTTTAGAATTAATTTTCTCTGATGTTTGGGGACCTGCAACTGAGTCAGTTGGAAGAAATAAATATTATGTTAGTTTTATTGATGACTTTAGTAAATTCACTTGGATTTATCTTCTTAAGCATAAATATGAGGTTTTCCAAAAGTTCCATGAGTTTCAAAAGCTTGTAGAAAGGATGTTTAACAGGAAAATAATCTCCATGCAAACTGATTGGGGTGGTGAATATGAGAAACTCAACTCCTTTTTTAGAAAAGTTGGCATCTCCCATCAAGTCTCATGCCCCTATACACATCAACAAAACGGATCTGCTGAAAGAAAACATCGTCATATCGTTGAAATTGGTCTAGCCCTTCTTGCTCATGCCTCTATGCCATTAAAGTTTTGGGATGAAGCCTTTCTTGCTGCTACATATCTAATCAATCGTCTACCTAGTAGGGTAATTCAATCTACACCCTTGGAACGTCTCTTCCAAACCAAACCAGATTATTCTTCACTTTATACTTTTGGATGTGCATGTTGGCCAAATCTTCGTCCCTACAATAGTCATAAACTTCAATTTCGCTCTAAGCAATGTGTTTTCCTTGGATATAGCAATATGCACAAAGGTTTCAAATGTTTAGATGTCTCGACTGGCCGTGTTTATATTTCTCGAGATGTTGTTTTTGATGAAGATGTCTTTCCCTTCTCCAAGCTTCATCCCAATGCCGGAGCAAGACTCAGATCTGAAATCCTTCTTCTATCTCCCACCTTGTTAAATCCTATTGATCAAAGGGGGGAACATATAGGTGATCAATCTGTTAATGAGCCAAATAATTCTAATAACTCTATTGCAGACAATGTTGCAGATAATATTGCAGGAAATAATCCCTCCGAAGCCACTGCTGGTCCTGGAATTTCCGAAGGCATTGCTAGTCATGGAACAGCACAAGTTGACGTGCATGGCGTAGCTCAAACCAACGTGCATGGTGGACACGAAAACAGTATGCATGGGGGCGGGTTTGAGGCGTACTCTCCCGCGTCTTCTGAGTCCAGCGGCTCTGAAGGAGTTAATGACTCTGAAGGAATTAATGCCGTAGCGGCAGATGTCTCCGGAGACATGATTTCCGCACCCATGTCTGGAACTCAAGTCCCGGTCGTATCTGAATTGGCTTCAGAGACCGCTGCATTGGAGCCAGCGTCAGGCACTGCACAGAATCGACCGGTAACCAGGCTTCAAAGAGGTATTGTCAAACCCAAGATTCTTACAGACGGGAGAATTAGGTATGGATTCTTTTCATCTACTGGTGAACCTCAAAGCTTACAGGAAGCCCTAAGTAATAAGAATTGGAAGGATGCCATGGATTTAGAGTACTCAGCACTAATGAAAAATAACACCTGGTATTTAGTACCTGCAAAACAAGGTATGAACATAATTGATTGTAAATGGGTCCATAAAATCAAGAGAAGGGCAGATGGATCAATAGATAGGTATAAAGCCAGATTAGTGGCTAAAGGTTTTAAACAGAGATATGGTATTGATTATGAAGATACTTTCAGTCCTGTAGTCAAGGCAGCTACTATTAGACTTGTTTTATCTATTGCTCTATCTAGAGGCTGGAGCCTTCGCCAACTAGATGTGCAGAACGCGTTTCTTCATGGTGTTCTAGAGGAAGATGTGTATATGAAACAACCTCCTGGCTATGAAAATAAGCAGCTGAAAAATCATGTCTGTAAATTGGATAAGTCTCTATATGGGTTAAAGCAAGCACCACGAGCTTGGTATTCAAGACTAAGTGAGAAGTTGCAAAGTCTCGGGTTTCATCCGTCCAAAGCCGACACTTCGTTATTCTACTTTAGTAAGGAGAATGTCACCATATTTATGCTTATCTATGTTGATGATATAATTGTTGCGAGCTCTTCCACAGATGCAACAGTAGGACTTCTACGAGCTTTACAAACTGAGTTTGCCCTCAAAGATCTAGGTGATCTTCACTATTTTTTGGGAATTGAAGTAAAGAAGACACAAGAAGGTATTCTCCTGACACAAGAAAAGTATACTTCAGATATACTCAAGAGAGTTAATATGATAAATTGCAAGCCTATGAATATACCCATGGCTACATCTGAAAAATTATCTGCTCAAGGTGAACCTCTAGGCCCTGAAGATTCTACAAGGTATAGAAGTGTTGTTGGTGCCCTACAATATTTGACTTTGACTAGACCAGACATTGCATTTCTAGTGAACAAAGTCTGTCAATATTTACACTCCCCTACTGATCTACACTGGACAGCTGTTAAGAGAATTCTAAGATACTTAAAACACACCATGGGAATTGGACTACACATTAATAAGTCCATATCTATGCTTGTTAGTGCTTTTTCAGATGCAGATTGGGCAGGATGTCCTGATGACAGAAGGTCAACTGGTGGATTTGTTGTGTTTCTAGGGACAAATCTTGTGTCATGGAGTGCTCAAAAACAAGCTACATTCTCCAGATCTAGTACCGAGGCAGAATATAAATCATTAGCGAATGCTACAGCTGAGGTAATGTGGATACAAACTCTTTTGCGTGAACTTGATGTTAAAAGTCCTCCAACTGCTAGATTGTGGTGTGATAATATGGGAGCTATATACATGTCAGCAAATCCAGTATTTCATGCACGAACCAAACATATTGAGGTTGATTATCACTTTGTAAGGGAACGAGTTAATCAAAAGCTATTAGACATCAAATATGTTCCTACAGGTGATCAGGTTGCAGATGGATTCACCAAGCCTCTTTCTTTGCAACGTCTCGAAGAATTCAAATACAATCTCAACTTGAGAAAGTTGTGATTGAAGGGGGCTGTTAGAATAGGAGTGTTTGTAATCTATCTGTAACCGATCTGTTCACATATCCTGCTGTTGCCGTAGCTGTTTAGGAATTAGAAAGGCTTCCATGTATAGATAGAACCGGTCTCTTCAGATAGAAGGTTTGAGATCGGATGAAAACCGAAACGGCAATAGCAGATATGCTGAGATTGTAAGCAACGCCAAGTGCTATTCTTGGCTCCTATTAATAAACTCATGCGGCCTCATACGTGAGGTGACAACGCTTCCACAATCAACTAGTTTTTCTATAATATGGTTATGCCTATATTGACAATACTGTGTTGGATGATTAGCTATTTAGTTTGTTTCATCGGGATCGCAGGATATGCATGACGACCTGAATTTCGCCGCTTAACGGTTATTCGTTATGGGTTGGCTATCTTTTGCCTACCATGAGCCGTTATGGTGTACCTAAGTTTCACCTATTATCATATTTGGGTTTCGGAATCAAATTATTCATGTACCCTTGCTGTAAATGTGCTGTTCTTCATATTCTTTACGTCGTTATCGCTTCAGACCTTAGTTTGTGTTTTGTTATGGCGTTGGGCTGTGCTTCGGTTTTGCAATATAGAGAGATAGCTTCGTTCGTCATGTTCGTTATTCAATATATAGTCAATATTACCTCATGTTTGTAGCGGTTTAGACCATTTCGGTCTTTCCAGTGTTGGGTCTCCTTGCCTCTTTATGTTAAGGTAGACCTCCCAACGCTCCTCTTTAGCGTTATGGTGTACCCAAGTTTCACCTATTATCATATATTTTTATTATCGTACCCCTTTGATCTACATTCTGTTCTCATGTGCGTGTTACGGGAACGCTCCTGCTATTTCCTGGGGCTATCAGTTGCTGGCTCTGTTCCTTTCTCGAGTTCAGTTCATTGCTGTTTGCCTTGTTCAGAATGTTCTTACCAACGTCTATAATCTTCAGAGCATTACGTTGTTTCATATGCTTGCCTACACAGATGCCGTGCGGTTGTGTTATTTTCGCCGTTGCTGGCCTCTACGTATTTCATACGTGTTTTGCTGTCGTTTCTCACCGGTTCTTCAGCTGTTACCTCGGTTTAGTTTGTGTGGCCTGCTCTATACGTACTCTACATTTGGTTCACTAATTATATAAGTATAAACTCCATGCTATAGGGCTTCAGCCCGGTTGAATGGATGCTACTTTGATGACTGCATCGTTCTGTTTCGGTGCGTAACAGCGTTATTTTCTTTGTGCTATTCTACCTTTGTTACGTGCTTTCTTTAGTCTACATCGTTCATCTATCCATAGCAATGTACCCTGCCAGAGTTCCATAGGTGATCCTTATCTGTGTGCATGTAAGCTGTTTTACATGGAAGGTGCAAGTGCTGCGCGTCGTCGATGGCGACAGTTGTCCCGTGGTATGTGAGCTTGCTGTTGGCCGTGCTACGCTTGCTGCTTCTTGCTATGATCCAAGCATTACAGTTTTACGCCCATACTCATGTGCTTCCCTTCATAGTTACTACTGGTTTTTAGAGCCCACACCTCTTTCCCTTGACTTTTGAATGCCCCTGCAGCAGCCAGGCGCTGCCCTATAGATGCTGCTGTTCGTTCCTTAGCGCTTGTTCTTCCTGCACATATTCTAGGTATGCTTTCTTTGCTGTTACCATCACGCACTTTATGTGCCCCCTCGATGGCCTGCCTGTTTGAATTGTTTACGATTTACTTAGTGTAGCCCTTTCATTGGTACGTTCTTTGTAATACTTAGTTGGTTTACATGTTATGGGCCTCATTCATAGTTGCCTCTATTAGGTTGTATTCCGTATGCTCCTTCTATTGCTCTTACATGTTCACTACCTAACGAATATGTTGCCTCATTGAAAGGTATGGCTGCAGCTTCCAGCAGTGGTGAAGCCAGCGGAGGGCTTGGTAAGGCTCGAGCCTCACGCCCACAGCGGTCGGCGGTGTCAATAGTCACAGGCCCAAATGACAAAAACCAACCAACCCCCCCGCGCCGCCAAGAGCTCGTGACGGCCGGTGACGTCGACAGGCACAGAGGCCTAACAAACAAACAAAAAGCATAGTTAAGTAGCACTGTGGCAGCCCACTGCCCTTAAAGAGGCCCAACAAATTCATCTCATTGGCCCATCAAAACACCCACTCCAACTCACAAACCTAGCCATTACAATTGGTTCCCACTTCCACTCCCAGACTGACGGCAGAACCAGAGGAGAGAAGCGTTGGCACCGCCACGACGTAGAGGCCAGAGGGGGGCTAGGGTTGGGGGCGACCGGGCGAGGGTACGCCACACGCGCAGAAGGGGGTGCCACCAGAGTCGGAGCCAGATCTGGCGGCGAGTTGACCGAGCCGCCAGCCGAGGGGACACTGTTCGCCTTCGCCAGATCAAGCCATCCGGGGTCGGGGGCTGGGGGCGGGCTAGCAGGGAGAGTCGGAGTGGGGCGACGAGGGGGGTCGAGCCGGGATAGGGGGAGCTGAACCGGGGCGGCGAGGGCCGAGCCGCCGCCGGCAAGTCTGGGCTAGCAAAAACATTCTGTTTTAGATACCGAACATGCCTTGTCTATGCCAAACAATAGCCCTCTACACGATAAGAATCAAGGTATCGACAAGATTGCGGAATACATTAAATCAAGGTACTTATCTTCATGTGAATTAAATTGGAGGATTTTTTTTAGATTTGATATCCACAGTAGAATGCCGACCGTGGAACGACTGTTTGTGCACATGCCAGACATGCATGCGGTCACATATCATGAAGACTAGCTGTTGTGATATGCATTCATTGCCTTGTCAGCCTCCTCCCTTGATTGGCAGATCAGGAAACAACAGCCTGAAATGTCCAGTACACCTTATATCAAGATCAAATTAAGGAACAAGGTACAGTCCAGCAACAACAGAACAAAAAAGAAAAAAGCCACTGGAAACACCAAAACTAACTCAGATTCTCCTGAGGAAATACAAGCATAATTTCGAAGTTTGTAGCAAAGGAAATTCTAATTGAATTTCCACATGCAGGATAGCATGAATTATTTATCATTTTCATATCTGACTCCTCTTGGGAGAACAAGAGCAACCACCAAATGTAGCACGTACTGAATCAGTCAATCTATCCTAAGAAGAACAGAACTAATTCAAACCAACCAAAATGAAGAAGCATCAAATTCCCATGGTACACAAAAGAATCATGATCATAATAAAAACAGGCCCTAGTGAACCAGAATTCAAGCAAACTTAAAATGAAACTGCATGGCATTCATGCCCCTGAGAGTAATGTAGCTAAATAATTGGAATCAAAGCTCAAGTGAAATCAGCATGGCAAGGAATCATAGGTCGACAATGCAAGACTTAAATAGTGTGTGTTTCAAAAAAAGACTTAAATAGAGAAGTTTTCGTACAGGCAATAAAAAACCATTAGCTTCCGTTGTTAAACAAAAGAATTTCCTGTTCCTGCTGGTTCTAGATTAAATCAACACAATGTAAATCAAGGAAGCAAATACTTAGCTTTCTTAACAGGAAGATTCATCACAAACAAATTGACAATTAAAGCCAATCATTATAAATCAAGCACCCAAAAAAAAGTTCTTTCCTATCCATATTTACTCTCTGAAGTAATTTATGAATCAACTACCACAGCTAGAATTATGCCAATGCTAAGCTTATACCAAACGATGGTTACAACGATTGAGTCATTAGCTAAAGTACAAAACGATGTTAGCATGGGTTTCTCATGTGCAATTATCTTGTCGATCTAATTATATACATATGCAAGCATAGCTAGAGCTATCATAGATCACAATTTCCAGCGTACTTACACTCCCAGAAGAAATGGCCAGACCTATGATCTGATGCTCGATTCAATCCCCTGTCACAGAAGCATGTAACTCCATCGCATAACTTTGTAAACTACATCAATTCATGAGATAGAGTGGAGAAACATCAAACAAAAGCAAGCTTTCTATCTTACTCCGCTTCGAACTTTCTTCAGAACTCAGAAGCTTCACTCTGCTTGAGACTGACCACAACAATAGCCAAGAGGAACAATGTCAGGGGGCTGCCCAGTGAAGCAAAACACCTGCGTCGTTGCTCCGGCCAATCACAAGGAAACACAAGAATGACAGGGAAGAATGCTCGATTCCTCTCTAGGTTAAAATCATATGTCAAACCCTACGAGAAATAAGCGTTTAACTCTCTGAAAAAAATAGTAGATTGATTTCTCTATTCGTGATGGTCTCCTCGAGACTCACGCACGCAACCAATCTTTTAAGGCCGACTGGAGTCTCACGAGGCTGACTCAACAACGAAAAGTCACAATCGAGTTGTGTTCAGACTCACAGCACATAACAAACAAATAAAAAACATGACTGCATGGTTCAGTCCAAAAAAGAGCCTTGACATGCAATCCATCTTGTGGTCTCGCTCAATGCATGCATGTAATTTGGGTTTTTTTTCTTTGTCTCGATGCCTTGACGTGTTTCTTCCATTAATTTCTTTACGTTGCCTCCTCTCTTTCTTTACTTCCTTCCATTGATTTTCTTGATGGTACTTCTTCACGTGATAAATCTGAGAACAATTAAATAGCAACTATTAGGTAGTATATTATTCTCATATAAATTAAAACTAAATTCAACAAGGAGCGAGTTCACCTGTTGATTAATCTTTTTAGCTCGTGCTTGCGTAACCGCTACGGATGTGCACCTCCTTCTTGTGCAAGCATGCTCAAATTTTTGGTGACAACTAATGCCTCTCCCGTTTCATAATTCAACACATCAACCTCTTCATTGTCATCCGATGCATCATTATATTTCTCCTTTTCATGACTAAGCTCAACCTCATCTTCACTTGCGGATTCATACTTTCCATCTTCCGTCACAAGCATAACTCGGTTGTTAGGACATTCTCTAGAAATATGTCCATGCCCCCAAACACTTGATGCATTGAATTTCTCTACTCTTTGTTGTAGCTCCAATTGAGGATGTAGGGGATGGAGTAGCCTTCTTCTCACTTGGTGTAGGTGCTGTTTTTGCAATTGAGAAATGACGAGCATTAGTATTTGAAATAGTACTAGCTGAAAATGTACCTCGTCCCAAATTGAAACGTGCTTTGGTGGTATTAGTTGATGATGATGATGATGATGGAGCTTTCAAGTTGAAAGATGCTGTTATTGGTGCTGGTTTTAAATCTTCCAATAATTGCTTCTCCACCTTGGTCACTTGATGCACTAAATCAACAACAGTATTGTAGGGCTGATATTGCACAATGCGTTTAATGTTTTTGTTTAAACCAAACAGAAAACGCACAAGTGTTTGCTCTTCATCTTCGTGCACATGTGCCCTAATCATAGTTTGCTCCATATCCTTGTAGTGTTCCTCCACCGAGCGACCTCCTTGGCTCAAATTCTGAAGTTTATCAAAAAGATCACGCTTATAAGTGTTAGGAACAAAACATGCTCTCAGATCTTGCTTCATTTCAGCCCATGATGCAATTGGAGGTTCTCCATTCTCTTCTCTTTGGTTCAACACTTGCTCCCACCAAATCAATGCATACCTATCAAACTCAAGTGATGCCATTTGTAGCTTCTTCTCCTCCGAATAATTTTGCATCCGAAAGATTTTATCTTCCTTGAGCTCCCATGTGAGGTAGGCATCTGGATAGGAAGCACCTTCAAATTTGGGAGTAGTGAATTTGAGTTTCCCAAATTTCTCCTCCACGCACGGGTCATCATGACAACGACCATGGCATTGGTAGTTGTCGTTGCGGTGTAGCCAAAAGTCGTCGTCGAAGTCCTCATTGTGGGCGGCACCTCCGCGCCCACGGCCACGCCCATGGCCACGGCCTCTCCATTGGCCATGGTCAGTACCCAAAACACCTCCCCCACGCCTGAGAAAGGGTGGTCGAACCGCATTGGCAGCGGCTCGATCTGCTTGTTCTTCTCTAGCGAACCGTGCAGCCCTCTCCTTATCGGTTTTGTCAAGCTCAACACCTCCTTCATGGACGCCAATTAGGCCCCGTTTTCTTCGAAGCTCCTCTAGTATCTCCCTTCTCAAGACGCTCATGTTGTCATTCAACTGAGTGTTGAAATCATTCGTGAGCTTCTCAAGGTCCGCCTGGGTCACATATACTTGTTCTCCTTCTTTCCCTGCCATGGTTAGTGCAAACAACAAGAAAAGCTATGTATGTGGATGTGAAAAGTTTTATTTGTGGAATTCACTCAACCTCACCTTCTCTTACCAACCGAAGTTCTTATGCGTCCTTGATGGAATTGAAGAGCTGCATGCACTTTGGTGATGGTAGACATTACAAGGTGATATATTAAGCGAATTCAATTGCACAAGCGCTGTTATAACAATGGCTTATATGTGGAGCTTGGAGGGAAAATAACAACCTGTGCAATCTGAAATTCTTGATGTTGTTAAGTTAAGTAATAGTCCAAGATAGAATATTTTGCCTAAGTGCTTATCCAAAAGGTTTAAGTGAAGTGTATGAACGCATATGCAAAGATCAATGTGACTTGATGCAACAAAGGAATGAGCTAAATAGAAGCGATCTGAAATTGAGAATTAAATAGCTCGTTTTGCACCAAATACTAGGAGAGACGCTAGCCAATTGCAATAATATAAATGTAAGGGCACAAGATTGCTCAAAGAAATTAAATATACAAACTGAAATTATGAATTAAAATTAGCTAACCCCAATTTGGCCAATGCTCACTTTTTTTTTGCCGAGGCTCTTCTTTTTTTTTTTTGTCGGTTGCCTTTTTTTTACATTGTAGTTGGCACTAAGGTTTAGCTTTCCCTTGCACAAAAAATAAAATTTCAGTAGGTGTAAATTAATACCAAGAATAACCCTTAATACAATTATTAAAGACTAGTCTCAAAGATGAAAGAAAATAATATAAGTGATGCTCACAATCTCAACAATGTGCTCGGCTATATTTTTTTCCCGGGATGCAAACATGCTGGACTTGATGGAATCGATCACAATTTCAAGTGCAAACGTGCTGGACTTGATGATCCTAATCACTGTTTGGAGTTCAGATGACGTGGTGAACTTTCTTGCTGCTAGTCTCTCGTGATGACCGCAACACATTATTGTAGTCTTTCACGTCGAGTTCACAGATCACAGAGTGGACCAAAAGAAAAAATCTGTTCGGTCAGATCACACCTAGCTATTTTATCTTGCGTGTGGAATTGACAGACTTCTAGTATGTTGATTCGGCTAGCAGGCGATACACGAATTCCTGATGGAACTCGCTACCGAAATACAGATGGACAACTGAATAGTAGATATTGATTTTTTTGTTTATGGATGCAATGATTAGGCTACGCAAAGGAAACACAATGATCAGCATCTAAACAAAATTCTAATGGACGAGAACTTAACAAAACTCACAAAAAAAAGTAACAGATGCAAAAACTAGGGATTATATTTTTTTTGACTTTTTGTGTATAGGAAAAATAAACAAATCTAACTACGGGTAAATTGATCCTACCATACCAACCGCGCTCTGATACTAAGATGATGTGGGGGATGGACCGATCTTCACGGCGTAGGATCGATGGAGATAATTTGGATCCGTGTAACCTGACGAATCAATGGCGCCAATCACTGTTAGAACAGCAACCTGCGATAAAAGAATTCGCACAACCACACGCTCGTGATCCCATCTACCCGACCACCAAGTAGAGGCCTTTGTGCAGATGAAGACAACGACCGAATTTGAACAACAAAGTGCGGCGCACAGAGCTCTCCAGTCACAAAACACTCACCCTCATAGACTCGGCACCTCTGGGTACGCGGGTAAAATCCCGTAGTTGAGGATACAGGACAAGGTCGTAATCCGATCAGAGGCCACCCCGCCATTTGCCGGAATCACAAACGAGCGCGCCCGAAACTGGTTAAGAGCGAGGTCATCAAGCATGTCTTGGGGTGTCTCCTCTTTCAAAAGCCCCGCAGACAAGAAAGAGTCCTAACGATTGATAAGATATATTAAACTACATAGTTGTTGATAGAATTTTTTGTACAGATAATCCATTTTTTATTCGAAATTACATAAATATACCCGCGGGAAATTTTTTTACAAAAATAGGCTCCAGTCGCCTAATGGTTGGGCGACTGGAGCCTTTCGCCCAACCAGACCGCGACACAATATCTGTCGCTGCATAGTAGAGCGACCGCATCTAGTCGCTCTTCCGTACGGCGACTTACATGCAGTCGCCATCCCGTTAGGCGACTAGAATGCAGTCGCCATCCCGTTAGGCGACTGCATGTAGCCTCCGTGATTGTTTTAGATTTTGTGAATTTTGTAATGTTGAACCGGTAAAAAATACGGTGAAGTTGTAATAAAAGTTTATGTTCATTGTATATTGTAGGTGCGTAAAAATTTGTAGAAATTTTTTTTTATGAAAGATTGAGTAGAGAACGATCGATACATACACTGTTAAGTGAGATAGTTTACGTGCGGAGAAGAGATGATAGACTGTAAATGTAAATAAACTTCATAATATAACTGTGAGTAACATGCCGCATGTTTTTTCATTACATGCATAACATATGTAGCATCTGCAGCACGCCTCACTCGTCACCCTGGTGTGCCCCGTCACCGCGCCCGCGTCCTCCCATACGGCCTCGCTTGGCCCTCCTCCGGTGCAACGGGTTTGGACGATCCGAAAAAGTAAAACGAGCAGGAGGGTGTCTATCCCGCCCCTGCGCTGGTGGAGTCAGCTGTACCTCTGGCTGTGTGCCCTCCGGTGCACCGGGGAGGGCACTGCCAGAGAGAACCTCCGGTGCTGCGTCGGAAAACTGCCCGGACCACTCCGCGAAAAACTGGTCCACATCTTCCTGGCCCGGGGAGACGCCGAGCTGCTGGTAAGTACCTGCAATAGTAATATCGTTAGTTCGTTGCATGTCGTCTTCGGATAAACACGATATAAGACCCTCTGCGTACCCGTAGCTGGCGCCATCGAGGTAGGAGGAGGAGGGGCGTACACCCCCTGCGTGGGGAAGACAGGGGTGTGCGTAGGAGGCGTGAAGTGAACCGGTGTAGGAGGCCCTGCCCAGGCTGAACCCCCTGGCTGCTCCGGGTGAGGTGGTGGAGGACGTGTCCACGTACTACCTCCGGAGTAGTGCCAAGCTGGTCGGGGTGGCACTGGTGGACGAGCAGTCGGAGCGGTGGGCGTGGAGACCGCCGGTAGCCTCGTGCAGGACAGTAGGCTAACGATACGTCTACACCCGTCGTGCACCCGACGCGCAAAGCTAACGCTCTCCTCATGGGTCAGCTGCGCACCAGTGGTGAACCTCTCCAGTATTGTACCGGAATCGGCCCATAGGGCAGCACCGACGTCAGACTGGACAAAAAGACATAAAATGGTCAATCATCGAAACGACATTACTATTTGGGAATCTTTGAGATGACATGTAACGTACAGCGATGTGAGCGTGGCGCGCGAACTGCGCGGGGTACGTGTCCATCGGAGCGGCGACGTGTGTGGCAGGCGGGTCTACCACATATATGAGTCTGGTACGGGTCCGCGGCTGGTACCAGCGCAGGTACTCCGCGTACTCCGTGCTGTCGTACGGGTGGTCCTCCTCGACGCGGTCGTGCAACGCACCCTCCCACTGCTCGACCCAGGGCTGCATCCTCGACGACCAGTCCGTGCCTCTTTTCACTCCCTTCGCGCTGTGCCTGCGTACAGAACCATTACGTAATGTGAGATACTTGCGAACGCAGTAGTAAGTATGTAGATATTTAGCACAAACTATCACTCACCCGTGCACGTGTCGCGGAAGCGGTGGTCCGACTGGTACAGGAACCGGCTGCCGTAGCCCGAACTGCCGCATCACCCGCTGGGGTGTGTAGTCCTCCACGTAGATGAGGTACACGAGCTTTCGACGGGTGAGCCAGAAAGCCCGGTCACGCCAGCAAAGTGAGGATAGCCCGCCAGGAGCACGGGCCTGCACTGCCGTATCTGCGTACGGCTCCCAGCGCGCGTCGTCGGCTGTGATGCGGTCGAGCTGCTCAACAAAGGGCCGGTACGCCCGCGTGACCTGCACGTGCGCGAACTGTACCTGCAAGAAAGACAAGTTGTTTAGAATGACGATCGTCAATAAGAAAGAAATAGTTGACTGTGATAATACTTACTCGGCGACGGCACCAGATAGAACCCATCGTCGGCCGGTCGACGTCTCCCCCTGGATACATCTCGGGCCCGTACGGACCCATGTCGTCTAGCATAGGTCATCCGAGGCTTAAGCGCTCGAACGACCACAACTGTAGTAGCAGGGGACAGCCCGTGAGGATCGAGTTCGCCTTGATCCTCGTGCACGCATTGCACAGGGCGCGGTACGTCGCGGCAAGTACGGCCGATCCCCAGCTGACCTGGTGGGGCTCGCCGTCAGCGATCGCCCTCGCATAAGCGATAAGGCGCGCATCCACTTAGTTGCCGTGGCTGGTGGTGAAAAGCACCCAACCAAACAGCCACAGCACGTACGCCTCCAGGTGGCGCGACACCTGGTGATCGTCTGCCTGTGAAACCATGCGCTCCACCTGAATACAAACAATTTGATATTAGTACGTAATACCACAAATAAGAGCTTCGAATGTAAAAACCACGTACCCGGTACTGTTTGAGACACCTCAGCGTCGGCCCATGGGTCTGCTCCGCTCCGAACACGTGGTGGTCATCGGCTGGTGGAACGACACCCTCGAATCTGGCGAGCAGGTCAGCGCGCCAGGGGGCCGGGGCCTCGGGTAGGAAGGCAGCGTCTCCCGCGATCGGAAGGCCAAGGAGCAGGGACACATCCTGCAGGGTCGGCGTCATCTCCCCGAATGGGAGGTGGAAAGTGTGCGTCTCGGGCCGCCAACGGTCCACCAAAGCCGTCAGCAGGGAACGGTCGAACGGGAAGCGTCGTGATCGCTCCCCGCCCGCCTCGTCCCCGCCCTCGTCCCTGCCAGCGGCTCCATCCTCGTCCGTGGCCTGCACCATCCGGGCAAGAGGGAGTAGCCCGGCATCCCGCAGCCTGCAAACAAAGTGAAGGTCAGCACGGAACGAACTTACGGTCCCACTAAACGCTGGAGTAGTGCAAACCTGGCAGTCCAACGAGGGTCGAGTCCCTAGGCCACGCGAGGTGTGCGTGTCCGGACCACTCCCAGCTCAGGCGACTCGTCCGTGCTCCCCGGTGGCGGCACTAGACGGGAAGCACGATGAGAGCGGTCCACGTGCTCGTCCAACAGCGCGTACCGCCACTCGGAGTCACCTCCAGCACGAGTCATACCTGTAAAATTTGTACAATAATTTTTTACATTAAATTTTCTACATCTAAATTTGTACAATAATTTCTACATTAAATTTTGTACATCTAAATTTCTACACTAAATTTTCTAAACTAAATTTCTAAACTACATTTTCTAAACTAAATTTCTAAACTAAATTTCTAAACTACATTATCTAAACTAATTTTCTAAACTACATTTTCTAAACTAATTTTCTAAACTACATTTTCTAAACTAAATTTCTAAACTAAATTTCTAAACTAAATTTCTAAACTATATTTGAAAATTAAATTCCTAAACTAAATTTCGACACTAATTTTCTAAACTAATTTTCTACTCTAACAAAAAATATATCACCAAAAACGATATTTTCTACATTTTCTAAACTAAATTTCTAAACTAATTTGTAAACTACATTTTCTAAATTAATTTTCTAAACTATATTTTTAAACTACATTTTATAAACTAAATTTCTAAACTACATTTTCTAAACTGAATTTCTAAAAAATTGTAAACTAAATTTCTAAACTACATTTTCTAAACTAAAATTCTCAACTAAATTTTCTAAACTAAATTTCTAAACTACATTTTCTAAACTAAATTTCTAAACTACATTTTCTAAACTAAATTTCTAAACTATATTTTCTAAACTAAAATTGTAAACTAAATTTCTAACCCTACCAAAAATTGTAACACAACAAAATACCTGAAAATCACGCTGTCCGTCTCCTCCTCTCCCTCTCCTTCTCTCCCCTTCTCTTCTTCCTTCCTCTCTTCCTCTTCCTCGCCTCTACGTGCGCTCGGCCGAATGGAAACAGTGCAACGGCCGACGCCGGCCGAGCGGTCTTATATGGCATTTAGTCGCCCAACGGTTCAGCGACAGGATTGCAGTCGCCCAACCGTTCGGCGACAGGATTGAAGTCGTCGAACGGTTGGGCGACTGCAATTAATCGCTGAACGGTTGGTAGATTCATTAAATGTCGCGGTCTGGTTGGGCGAAAGGCTCCAGTCGCCCAACCATTAGGCGACTGGAGCCTATTTTTGTAAAAAAATTTTCCGCGGGTATATTTATGTAATTTCGAATAAAAAATGGATTATCCGTACAAAAAATTCGTTGTTGATACCTCTTAAACTTCATGGGTTAAAAAATAACATGACTGCCTCTTGCAGCAATCATTGACTACCGAATCTTCCCGAGGCTCCTTTCAAGAATACAGGGAGAGAGATGTACTATCATAGGCTCTGCGAAACAAGGAGTACCAAGGTCGCACGTGAGGCCTGAGGGTTTACGTATCTTGGAGGCACAGATTTCTAAATGACTCCGAGACATATAGGAGTAGGAAGATATCCAAGGTCTTTCGCAACGAACAAATAAAACAGGAGCTTTGTGCACAACTTGAGGAACAACTATCTGTCTCACTTCAAGAGAAGACTGCCTTACTTCGAGGAGAGATAGATTCATTGAGGGAAGAACTGAGATAAGTCCGCAACCAATCGCAACTCAAACCCTTTAATGCAGTATCCAGTCCCCCTCAATGTCGGAGGAGTTGCGCGTCTATGCCAATTACTGAACATAGCGATGCCTACTTACCTATAAACGACATCCAGATAATGTATCTCTTTAGAATGCTACATAGATAGATCTCCCTGGTGGACGCCATAGCTCATCGTGTATCATTATGTAGGAGCCCACGCCTTGTATCCTTAGAGTCAGATTTGTTGGCTCCATTCCCATTGACGCTGGGTGGGGGATGGCGTATCCATGGCTGTCAAGGATGCTGGTGCACGGTGTCCAAGTAGAGACCGGTTTCGTGAAGGTTCAGGTGGACATGATTAATGATGTTTTTAGGACTATCCCTCTTAAGAAGCCCCCAACGAAGAGATAACGACATTAGGGGATGCCGTCCACACATTAATCCAGTGGCCCAAGAGGGACATCGCTTGGACCTATCACATCGGCTTCGGTGGCTCCACCTCCAACTCCGGTTCTGAAGCCTTTTGCATCAATTCCTGTGGAGACGCTGCTGAAAATGTATCATAAGCGAGACGCTAAGACCCAACCAAAGAAGATTAAGGTGTGTTCTGAGCAATGGAAGTTCATTCTTAGAGTGTTGTTGGTCCCCAAGTCATAATTACCCCGGTTTGGTCTAATTTGCAATATATTACATACCTGGTACCTGCAGAGGTTCCAACATGAAGCCAAACTGGCACAATGGATTCACTGTGAGATAAACAGAGGCACATTTACTCTATGACTCAGGCTACTTCGTCGTGACCTTCGAAGACTTATTCTTACTATTCAAACTTGACGAACTCGACGCCTCACTTCTATGATGTTGGACACTATAAGTGTACTGTACAATAAAGTTCTACATTCACGTCATACCGATAAATGTCATTACTTTTTTATTTATGTATAGATACATGATCCAACAAGTCTAGTGACAATGACAACCGGTGGGTTTCCTCGACCCACACTTCTCTGAGCAATCCATCAACGAAAATGCATTCTTCGTCCAAGATTACATAATGAGCGGATTGATTGCTCACAGTGATAAGGAGTACATCATGGTACCCTTCAACCAAGGGTAAGTACTTCACTAGTTGCCATAAAAGTTTCATTTGTACTTTATATGCAACATGAACTTAGGATTAATTACTATGGCGATACACATGACTTGGTCTCACTGGATTCTGGTTGTTATTATACCAAAGTGGAGCAAGGTAATATACCTTGATTCTCTACTTAGGAGCAACCACGACTTCACTCGTGTGCAACAAGCAATTAACAGGTAAACCCATTTCCTCCATACATACACTACTACAAAAGAGGCTATACTAGACGGCTACACCACAGACGGTTCATACGGGACCGTCTGTGATTAAACTGTCACAGACGGTTTATATGGGTAACCGTCTGTGATATTTTCACAGTCGGTTATTAACAAGAACCGTCTGTGATAATTGAGACATCACAGACGGTTCGTATTAAGAACCGTCTGTGACTTTGCACAGACGGTTCTTAATTCGAACCGTCTGTGATAATCTAGCCAACACAGACGGTTCGTGTTTATAACCGTCTGTGAAAATTCACAGACGGTTCTTAATACGAACCATCTGTGATAAGTGATACATCACAGACGGTTCGTGTAACAAACCGTCTGTGATAATCACAGGTCACCAATAATTGATGACCAATAATTGGTGTATACTGTATACCCAGGATTTCGATCTCGACCATCCATTCTCTCCACATGGAATGGCAGGCAGCAGTTCCTTCCACTACTCAGCCCTTATTAATAACCCCATCTACCTTTCCAGCGGTACTTGTCACGCGTGAGTTCATCCACTAGCTAGCTTCCTTCATGCATCTCCCCTCCGCTATGAGCTAGCGCCTCCGTCACGGCACGGCGGGCGGCTGGACAACACACTCTTGCCGTAAGTGTCGTAAGTGTGTCTTGTTCAGTCGCACCGTCGTGCCATGAAGGGTTCGTTAGCTGTAATAGATTTGAATGTGTTGTTGAGCTTGCCTCTGTATTTGATTGTTTTCAGAGGGTATGAGTAACATTATTTTATTTGCTTGCTTGCCTCTGTATTTGCATGTTCCTCGACGATGCCGACTACTGCCGAGATGTGATGTCCACTCCAACAATCCTTCTTTTTCCTGCAAAATTCAAGGCAATTTTATTACAAAAGTTCAAAAAAAAGACATTCCCAGATTCTTCGGTGAGCAGCCGAATCATCGCTACTGGCGTACGTGATCCAGAGACCAGAGATGAAGAAGAGGAGTGGGATGAAGTAGATGGATAGTCGCTCACCGAAGAAGTCGGCTATGTCGGCTGCTCACCGAAGAATCTAGGAATGTCTTTTTTTGCACTTTTGTAATAAAATTGCCTTGAATTTTGTCGGGAAAGACTATCACAGACGGTTTGTAGTGTAAACCGTCTGTGAAGGACTATCACAGACGGTTCTATACACGAACCGTCTGTGATACACATAAATCACAGACGGTTGTTATTTCGAACCGTCTGTGATATTATGTACATCACAGACGGGTCGTGTTAAGAACCGTCTGTGATAATAGACTATCACAGACGGTTATTTATGCGAATCGTCTATGATAGGCAGCAATCACAGACGGTTAATATTAATAACCGTCGGTGATAATTCACAGATGGTTATTAATACGAACCGTCTGTGATATATAATTTTCACAGACCGTTTGTCGTTTGAACCGTCTGTGATATTCTGCGTAGTATTAATTACTTAGCGTACTTGCTTGAAGGATGTCGACACCGATCTGTCTTCATTGCGCTGCATCGGTGGAGCAAGGCGGCCGGCTTTAGGGAGTTGGGGGTGAAAAAATATCACCGTCTTCTTATTGATCTGATCAGAGGTTAGTATACTCAATTACTTAACATTCGTAGTGATCTGATCAGAGATTAGTATTCAATTACTTAACATTCTTAGTGATCTGATCAGAGGTTAGTAGTAGGGGTAATAATCATTTTTGACACCCATTTGTCACTTGTGTAGCGTAGATGGACCGAAGCTGGATGTATATTGAGAACCGTGTGAGTGAAGAGTACATTACTGGCGTGTCTGCCTTTAGAAGGGCGGCCAAGCTGGATATGTTGAAGAAGGGGATGAAATATATGTATTGCCCATGTATTGATTGTGATAATCTCAAGATGTTTAGCAACTCAGCGCAGATTGAAGCTCACTTGATTCGAAGGGGTTTCAGAAAAGGGTACAAATGTTGGACCAGTCACGGTGAAGAGAAGAGTACACAAGAAGGTAGTTATGACATAGCCGAGGGAGACAACGATATGCCAATTGTGGACTGTTCTTTCGATCATGAGGATAGGTCGCAGGATGATAATTTGGATCAGATGTTACGTGATGCAGAAGAGAACTATAGTGAGAGAGAGTTTGGTAAATTTGAGGGCTTGATGGAGGACTCGGAGAAACCTTTGTTCCCGGGCTGCAAGCCGCAATACACGAGGTTGTCATCAGTTCTAGAACTGCTAAAATTGAAGGCAAGCAATGGTTGGTCCGACAAGAGTTTCACGGCATTATTAGGTCTCCTAGTGGACATGCTTCCAACGGGAAATGTGTTGCCGAGAACCACCTACCAAGCCAAGAAGATTCTTTGTCCATTAGGAATGGAAGTAGAAAGAATACATGCATGTCGGAATGATTGTATCCTGTACCGTAAAGAGTATGCTAGCTTACATGTTTGTCTGGTGTGCAAAGCATCCCGATACAAGCGTAAAAATGACTCTGATGATGGGAAGGGCATCGAGGTGAAGCAAGGACCTCCTGCTAAGGTGATGTGGTATCTTCCTGTAATCCCCCGTTTGAAGCGTTTATTTGCAAACCGCAAGGATGCAAGATTGATGCGTTGGCACTACGAGCAGCGTAAGAAAGACGGAATGATAAGACATGTTGCTGATTCTGCCCAGTGGAGGAACATCGATAGGATGTTTGTAGATTTCGGTGTGGAACCGAGAAATATAAGGTTTGGGTTGAGTACAGATGGAATGAATCCTTTTGGTAACATGAGCAGCCGACATAGCACCTGGCCCGTGACTCTGTGCATGTACAACCTTCCTCCTTGGCTGTGTATGAAGCGGAAATATATTTTGATGTCACTACTTATCCAAGGGCCGAAGCAACCTGGCAACGATATTGATGTGTTCCTAGCCCCATTGGTGGAAGATCTTGCAATACTGTGGAATGAAGGGGTACATGTATGGGATGCGGACAAACGAGAGAACTTCACTCTACGGGCCATGTTGTTCTGCAGCATTAATGATTTTCCTGCCCTTGGTAACCTATCAGGGTTGAGTATAAAAGGAGCCAAAGCATGTCCGCACTGCTTAGATTATACCGAGAGTGTGTGGTTGAACAACTCGCGAAAAACTGTGTACATGCGTCACCGTAGGTTCCTTCCAAAGTATCACCCATACCGCAAGATGAAGAAACAATTTGACGGAAAAAAAGAGGATGACTCAGTACCAAGACCTTTTAGCGGGAAAGAGGTGTATGATATGGTCAAGGATATAAATGTTGTGTTTGGAAAGGGACGTAAATTGAGGAAGAACATGTGGAAAAAGAGGTCAATATTTTGGGACTTGCCTTATTGGGAGCACTTAGAAGTTCGCAATTGCATCGATGTCATGCATGTAGAGAACAATGTATGTGACAGTTTGATTGGTCTCTTACTGAACAATCCTGATAAAACAAAGGATGGTGTTAACGCAAGGCGTGACTTGGTCGCTATGAACATCAGGACCGAGTTAGCACCGATAGAGACCGATAAAGGCCAGACGTACCTTCCCCCAGCATGTTACACTCTGTCTAAGTCCGAGAGAACTGAATTGTGCCAGTCCTTAAATGGTGTGAAAGTTCCATCCGGTCACTCGACAAGCATGAAGAAACTTGTTTCCATGGAACATTTGAAATTAATTGGCATGAAGTCTCACGACTGTCATGTGCTAATGACTCAAATGCTACCTGTTGCAATTAGAAGTATTTTGCCGAACAAGGTTCGAGTGACAATCATAAGGCTATGTTATTTCTTCAACGCAATTGCTCAGAAGGTCATTGATCCGGATGGACTAGATGCTCTGCAAACCGAGGTGGTGACAACTCTATGTCATCTAGAGATGTATTTCCCTCCATCATTTTTTGATATCATGGTCCATCTCATTGTCCACCTTGTGAAAGAGATAAAAATATGTGGCCCCGTATTTCTACGTCATATGTACCCTTTCGAGAGGTACATGGGAATTCTGAAGTCCTATGTACGCAATCGATCTCGACCGGAGGGTAGCATCATCGAAGGTTATACAACAGAAGAGGTCATTGAATTCTACATCGGCTACATGGCTCAGGTAGAGCCGATAGGTGTACCTCTATCTCGTCACGAGGAGAGGCTAGAGGGTATCGGGACTATCGGGAGGAAAGCAATAACTCCGGATCAAAATACGTATGCTCAAGCCCATTTCATGGTTTTACAACACATGACTGAAGTGACCCCATATATTGAAGAGCACAAGGACATGCTACGTCAGGAGAATGCAGGCCAGTCAGAAGTTTGGATCACGAGACAACACAACCGTCAGTTCAACGAATGGTTCAAGGCGCAATTGACTAGGAGGTCGTCAAGTGAAACACTACAATGGTTGGCAAAAGGGCCAAAATTTACAATTGTGACATGGCAAGTATACGACATTAATGGCTACACATTTTATACAACAGATCAAGATAGAAAGAGCACAGTGCAGAACTCAGGTGTCCGCATAGATGCCTATGATGCGCACAGCAGTACCATTCGTACTCGCGAGGCAAGTTGTTCAAGTATTTTATGTAACCGACCAGGCAAATAAGAAGCGCCATGTAGTTCTTCAGGGAAAAAGAAGGATTGTCGGGGTTGAGAATGTTATGGATAAGGAAGAGTACAATCAATTTAATAATTTGCCTCCATTCGGACACGGCATCAGGCTCGAGGAAGAACAAGGCGATCAATTATCACAGACGGTTATATTTCTAGAACCGTCTGTGATATGACTATTACAGACGGTTCGTTTAAGGAACCGTCTGTGATAGCTTCCTCTATAAATACCCGCAGCTAGGTCTGCGGAGTCCGCACTCGCGCACTCTCTTGTCTCTACTCTCCAGCGCCCCCGCTAGTTAGGTTTTGGTCCCTCCCTCTGCCGTTCCCTTCCGACGCCGCCGCCGGTCCCTCCCGACGCCGGTCCCTCCCGTCGCCGCCGCTCCCTCCCGACGCCGCTCCCTCCGACCCCGCTCTCTCCCGACGCCGCCGGTCCCTCCCGACGCCGCTCCCTCCCGTCGCCGCCGCTCCCTCCCGACGCCGCTCCCTCCGA
The DNA here is from genome assembly GCA_017311315.1 of Dendrocalamus latiflorus. Lineage (NCBI taxonomy): Eukaryota > Viridiplantae > Streptophyta > Magnoliopsida > Poales > Poaceae > Dendrocalamus > Dendrocalamus latiflorus. The sequence continues at coordinate 15,667,413 of CM029672.1, forward strand.
CCCCGCTCTCTCCTGACGCCGCCGTTCCCTCCCGACGCCGCCGATCCCTCCCGACGCCGGTCCCTCCTGACGCCGCTCCCTCCGAGCTTCACATGTATTTTATGTTATATGCTTCACATGTTATATGCTTCACATGTATTTTATGTTATATGCTTCACATGTTATATGCTTCACATGTTAGCTTTATGATATATGCTTCACATGTATTTTATGTTATATGCTTCACATGTAGGCACTTCATAGAACCTTGTAACAATAATATATGCTGCACTTGTTAGCTGCAAGGTCTATTTAGAAGGCCCATAGCTCACTGCAATTAGTTAATCGTTAGAACTTTGTCAAAGGGCATAAAGCAAGTGACACACTCCAGTGTATCTTGTTCAATGAACTTGATGCACTGGTTTGTGTCACTTGATTCATAGAACTTTGACAAGCTGGGTCCATAGCTCACTTCAGTTAGTTTTTTCTTAGAAGAGAGATGGCGTCCACACAGTCTTCGTCGTCGTCATCTGGGTCTCACGCTCCCAAGACTGCGAAATCTAAACGTGGCCGAGGAGTATCGAAATGGCCAGAGGGCCAATGACCATCACGGTGGTCTCTCCGAATGGGATCCCTCTGGAACCGAAGAAAGCAGCGTCATCATTTCGGACTACCTGCGGGATAATTGGAAGGCAACGGGTCCCCATCACCATAGCAAGCTGGAAAGATTTGACAAAGGATCACAAAAATCAGCTATGGGAGGAACTTACAAATTTGTTCGAGATCCCAGCAGAAGCACAGGGACTCGTGCAACGGCAGGCGCACCTCGCGATGGGAAAAGCATGGAAGAATTTTAAGAGCACTCTTGTGACGAAGTACGTGGCCGAGGATGTCATGCCCTTCACGAAGTATCCTTTCGTGTCGCCGGAAACATGAGAGGCCTTTGTGCAGATGAAGACGACGACCGAATTTGTACAACAAAGTGCGGCGCACAAGGATCTCCAGTCACAAAACACGCACCCTCACAGACTCGGCACTGCTGGGTACGCGGGTAAAATCCCGCAATAGAGGATGCAGGATGAGGTCGCAATCCGATCGGAGGCCTCTCCGCCATTTGCCGGGATCGCAAACGAGCGCGCTCGAAACTGGTTAAGAGCGAGGTCATCAACCACATCTTCGGGTGTCTCTTTCAAAAACCCCGCAGATGAGGAAGTGTCCCAACGCCTGGTAAAATATGTTAAACAACATAGTTGTTAACACCTCTTGAACTTCATGGGTTCAAAAATAACATGATTAATTGCCTCTTGCAGCAATCATTGACTACCGAATCTTCTCGTGGCTCCTTTGAAGAATATAGGGAGATAGATTTACTATCACAGGCCTTGGGAAACAAGGAGCACCCAGGTCGCACACGAGGCATGGGGGTTTATGTACCTTGGAGGCACGGATTTCCAGATTACTCCGAGACATATAGGAGTAGGAAGAGATCCAAGGCGTACCACAGCGAACAAATAAAACACGAGCTTCGTGCTCAACTTGAGGAACAACTATCTGCCTCACTTCAAGAGCAGACTGCCTCACTTCGAGGAGAGATAGATTCGTTGCGGGAAGAACTGAGACAAGTCCGCAACCAACCGCAACCCACTCCTAGTACTGCGGTACCCAGTCCCCCTCAACGTCGCAGTAGCTGCGCGTCCACACCAATTTCTGAACATAGCGACGCTCACTTACGTATTGATGACATTCAGGTAATGTACCTCTTTAGAATGGTACATAGATCTCTCTGGTGGATGCCTTAACTCATCTCTTGTATCGTTATGTAGGAGCCCATGCCTTGCAGCCTCAAAGTCAGGCTTGTTGGCTCTATTCCCGTTGACGCTGGGCGCGGCATGGTGTATCCATTGCTACCAGCGACGCTGATGCACGGTGTACAAGTAGACACCGGTTTCATAAAGGTCCAGGTGGACATGATTAATGATATTTTTAAGTCCGTCCCTCTTGAGAAGCCCCCAAACGAAGAGATTAAGACATTAGGGGATGCCGTCCACACATTCATTCAGTGGCCCAAGAGGGACATCGTCCTCGACATGTCCATGCCACAATCTTCACATCCAGTGGCCCAAGAGGGACGTCGCCCTGGACCTGGCACATCGGCTCCGGTGGCTCCACCTCCACCTCCAAATCCAGTAAAGTCTGTTGCATCGGCTCCCGCCGAGACGCCACCGAGAACATATCATAAGCGAGGCTCCAAGGCCTCCAAGGCTCATGCGAAGAAAATTAAGCCGCGTCCCGTGCCATGGACGTATACTCTAGGAGTGTCGTTGGTGCCCGATTCACAATTACGCCAGCTTGGTATGATTTGCAATAGATTGCATGCCTGGTACATGGAGAAGTTCAACATGAAGCCAAACCGGCAGAGTGCATTCACTCTGAAATATAACGACACACATTTCCTCCACGACTCGGGGTACATCGTCGTGACATTCGAAGATTTATTCTTACTATTCAATCTCGACGAACTCGACGCCTCACTTCTACGATGCTGGACACTGTAAGTGTACTGTACAATGAAGTTCTACATTCACGTTATACAAATAAATGTCATTACTCTTTCTTTATGTATAGATACATGATCCAACAAGTCCGGCAATCACGACGACCGGTGGGTTTCCTCGACCCTCACTTGGTCTCCGAGCAATCTATCAACGAAGATGCATCCTTTGTGCAAGGTTACATAACGAGGGGATTTATTGCTCACACCGACAAGGAGTACATCATGGTACCCTTCAACCAAGGGTAAGTGCTTCACTAGTTGCCACACATATGTTTCATTTGTACTTTACATGCAACATGAACTTATGATTAATCACTATGGCGACACACATGACTAGGCGTCACTGGATTTTGATTGTGATTGTACCAAAGTGGAGCAAGGTAATATACCTTGATTCCCTCCTTAAGAGCAACCACGACTTCAGTCGTGTGCAAGGAGTACTTAACAGGTAAACTCATTTCCTCCATACATAACTCTATTGTAATATTTCTTTTGTTTGCCACGGCCGAGGCTAAGTTTTTTGAATCACGTAGGGCGTTTGCCGATTATGTTGCCCAAGGAGGAACACACAACATAAAATTCAGTGACACGCTACGACACAACACGCGATTTCTGGTACCCGCTACAACACAACAATCCTATATCATACTTTGTTATAATGCCTCTAGAATTGACAATACCGATGTATGTAATTCTATTTTTGCGGTGCCACCAGCAGCTACAGGGCAACGTATGTGGATTCTACGTTTGCCGCCATATGAAGGAAATCATGGTTACTAAGATCAATGATCCAGAGGTTTGTTAGGTCCTTCCAATAATTATTATTTTCTGATTATATATATGTATTTATATTACACACACATGCTAATTAATGACTTAACATTGCTCCTATCGACAGCGGGTGAACTTCGACGAAAGTGCATATGATCTTGACAATCTCGTCGAAATTCGTGCAATCATCTCCCAATTCTTGCTAGCAGAGGTCATAAGTAAGAGGGGAGAGTTCCACGTCGGCAATGGTGATAATTAGATGTTGAAACATTGGATTCAACTGTACAAATCAAACAATTCCTTCAATTGAATTCATTTGTCAGATTTTGTGTAACGATTTTCATTCTATATATGTATGTGATCTGCTGGCCGTTTGTTACATTCATCTATGTATCGAATTTTGTTGTAATTTACTATGAGTTGCAATTAACTTATATCTGTCATTTATCTGTAATCTGCTTGCTTGCTTGCTTTCAGAGGGCATGGCTAGCTATCCTGAGGCTAGCCAAAAAACAGCAAATAAAATGGATGATGCACTTGGTATCACAAACGGTTCGTTGTTAAAAACCGTCTGTGATACAATATCACAGACGGTTTCAAAGAGTGTCGTCTGTGGTGTGAATGATATCACATACGGCCTTTACTACTGACCGTCTGTGATATTTATATCACAGACGGTTAGTAAACCGTCTGTGATAGACGAGTATCACAAACGGTTATATTTATATATATATATATATATATATATATATCACAAACGGTTTGGAATATCGAACCATCTGTGATAGCTATTTTATTTGCTTTTTTGGCTAGCCTAGGATATGCTACCCATGCCCTCTGAAAACAAGTAAGATCACGTATATATAGCACATGACAATCATTATATAAATCACATAGATGAATGAAACAACACAAGTAGATCACATATATAGTATGACAATCGTTACACAGAACTCACAAATGAATTAAATTGAATCAATTGTTTGATTAAGCACAATTGAGTGATTACAATTGAATCTAATGTTTCAACATCACATATCTAATCAGTATTGCTGGGGTGGAACTCTCCAATCTTGTTTATGACCTCTGCTAGTAATAATTGGAACAGGTTTCATCGAATTTCGACGAGTTTGTCAAGATCAAATGCATTTTTGTCGAAGTCCACGCACTATCGCTAGGAGCATTGTTAAGTCATTAATTAGCATGTGTGTATATATACATATATATAATCAGAAAATAATATTTATTGAAAGGTTGACAAACCTCCGGATCATTCATCTTAGTGTCCATGATTTCCTTCATATGGCGGCAAACGTAGAATTCACATACGTTGCCTTGTAGCTACTAGTGGCACTGCAAAAATAGAATTACATACATAGGTATTGTCAATTCTAGAGGCATTATAACAAAGTGTGATATAGGATTGTTGTGTTGTAGCGTGTACCAGAAATTGAGTCCTGTGTCACAACGTGTCACTGGATTCCTTGTGTCTCCCTCCCTGGGCAACAAACCAGTAAACAACCTACGTGATTCCAAAAAAGTTAGCCTCGACCATTGCAAACAAAAGAAAGATTACAATAGAGTTATCACTGCTACAGACAGCCCTATCACAGACGGTTCCTGAACCGTCAATGTTTAGGTGTCAGTGATAGTTGGTGGTTATCACAAACGGTTCCCGAGCCGTCTGTGATAACTCACATTACAGACGGTCTTGATTACTAACCGTCTGTGATAGACGAGTATCACAGACGGTTGTTTACATATATATATATCCTAGATGGTTTCAAACACCAAACCATCGTGATATGGTGTATATCACAGATAGTTCAGAACACCGAACCTTCTATGATATTAACTATATCACAAATGGTTAATAAAAAAAACCGTCTATGATATCATTCATATCACAGACGGTTAATAACAAAAACCGTCTGTGATAGTCGCGTATCACAGATGGTTTTTCTGAAAAACCGTCTGTGTTGTAAGTTATCACAGACGGTGTAGGGGTCGTCTGTGATAACCAACTATTATCACTGACACATAAATGTAGACGGTTCAGAAACTATCTGTGATGACAGTTTTGAACCGTCTGTGATAACACTGTCTGTAGTAGTGCATACCATTGCATTAATATTACAATATATTAGAGTTCAATAATCCACATCGAGATGAGTTTTACAAAAAGGCCATCAGGCCAAATAAGTACATTACATAAAGAGCAGAAATGGAAGCAAAATTGGGAGGCACATTTTGCTACAGGTAAGCGACTGGGAAGACTCAGGTGCGATCGATATTAACCAGGAGCCTGGCAAATATTAGAACCACCCATAAGTCAGTTTGGTCGACTAGACTGTAAGGAGACGCTAGACTATTCAGGCCTAATCTACTCTCCATCATCTTTACCTCCTTCATCTCCTTGGTCCTCGTAGTAGACATAGTGGTTCTGGTTCACATAATAGTGTTCCATGAGCCAACACACAAAATGTATGTAAGTATAGATGCAAGGCTTAACAAGGTGACTTGAGTTCTTTTATTTGCTTAAAGTGACATTTGCAATTACCTTAATTAAAATCCTATGACCTAGCATTTTAACTGAAACATGCTTTATTAAAGAGATTAAAATTATGCAATATTTATAGTAGTGTAGGTTGCATCCACCTATGCTAGATTTTGAGCAGTTAGGGTACATCCACCTCATTATCAACACTGGAGTACTTCCCTCTAGGAAAAAGCCAAAGTCAGAGTACTTCCCTCCAACATGTTATTATTCCACTCACAAAGGTTTTTGAAATAGAACTAACTCAAGGAAGTTCCCATGCCCACCCTTGACCATGGGCATGGCTATTCAAACATTTTATACTCTGTAGAGACTGCACATCTTTACCCACAAGAGACAATCGACCCGATAGTCCTACACGATTATTTTAAGTCATATAGATCGAGGGACCGTCATGTAGCTTTTCGTAGTTACCTCACCCCATTACCAGCCCACCTATATTAATATTTTCCCACCCGAGGTAGGTCTTCATAAGTTGTGCGGGAAGTCATACCCTAACATCTAGCACAGCTAGACTACGACGTTCCACAACGCTAGTGAGATGGGTACACATCACCCTAGACAGTGTCCCATTCATGCTGGACCTTGGTCCGCCCATGCACACTCCACTCTCCCACCAGTGAAATGACTCTGAGGTCTGGTAACCCTACTTGGCCCAGTTGCATTTTGTAGACTTATGGTTGTACTGTTTTACAATAGGAGGTCATCACAAGATTAAGTCCTTAATTTATCTGGGTGGTCCATACCACAAACCACAATTCCTCATGCGACATCGGCACCAGTCTCTCTTACCATCCACCCAAATAGGTTTAGCATGTTTTTAGAGTTTTGGGAAGCATAAATAACATTATCATAAAATATCAATCACTTACATCCCATAACTATCCCAAATCAAGATTTTATGATTAAAGATTGATGATCAGGGCAAGCTAGTGCCCTGGACTTAACAAGATTAGCATAACATTTAAATATGACATATAGCTAGTAAGGTTAATATTATTTTCTAGCGTGACAAGGTTCATGGATTTCAATTATCAAGGTTGTCATAATTGTAATACTAAATCAACAAGTGGGTGTGTAACTACCTTAAGAGTAACATACATTTGCATCAGAAATAGAGCATGCAATTTTGCTAATTTAAATGAACATAATTTGCATGAAATATATGATCAAAATGATCAAAATATTGACTCGCCTAGATCACAAGTTGGTTGGTCTTACTGCTTTTGCGAAGCTTCAATCTGGGGCTTGTTCGTGTCTTTGAACTCTACTCGGACGAACGCGCCAAAAAGCGAACATTAGGCAAAGTGAACAAAACTAGCACCAACATATAGAGCCTGATTTTAGAAAATTTTAGAAACAAGTTTTACTAGATTTGGAGCTAAGACGACAGAGAACAGACTCTTCAAAATTTATTTCTAGGAAAAAATCCCAAAAATAACTAGAGGAGAGAGAGTCATCTCTCTGACAGGTGGGGCCCGCCCATTTTAAAATCATTTTTGAATTATCTTTATTCTTAAAATCTCAGTGAATGACATGTGGGGCCTATGAGTTAATTAAATTAAAGAAATTTATTTCTTAAATGAGAAGGCCCAAAGACTAACATGTGGGGCCTGGTATTGTGCAAACGGTGTGTGGGCCCACATGTCAATGGCCCAGGTTTTTAAACCGGGTTTTAAAAGAATCTTAACCGAGGTGGGGCCGTATGCCAGCCTAATGATTAACATAAACTGGCATAGGGGGTCCACCAGTCAACCATTGCTTAACCAAGGGTTGACAAGGTCATTAGCCTACTAATTGAAATGATTAACACCTAATTGCACCGCTATAGTGCCCCCTGCCCAGCCGACCATGGAAAAGCTCACCAGCAACGAAGGAGGGAGCGGTGGACAGCGATGATGGTTGAAATGGGTACCTAAGGCCAGCACACATACAAGGGCGAGGTGGTGCGGTCTAACTTGGACCCTACAGCCATTGGCAATGAGCCAAGTGGTGGTGGAGGGGGCGGCTATGACACGGTGGAGCTAGGGCCATTAGGGCCCAATTCCTACCGGAGATAGCTTTGAGAAGGGGAATGGAGCTCACCGAGAGGCGTAGTTGAGGTTGGGGGAGGATGGCGTGAGCTGGCAATGAGGAGCCGATCAGCAGTAAGGAAGAAGACATCACGGGCTCGCCAGAGGGGTGAAGGGAGCCGGGCAGTGGTCAGGACAACTTCAGGAGTCCTAGAGGAGCTTTGGGAGCCATCAATTGAATCAGAGCTCAGCGGATTGCCAAGGGGGCTGGATGTCGGAGCTGGGAAACATGACAGCTACCAGTGCTCTACAAGGGAAGGGAAGCCAATTAGGCTGGGCAAGAGCACCAGAGGAGCAACACAATCACAAGGGGAAGCTTGGCGTGGTTAGAAGTTCACCGGAGGAGGCTATCAACGATGATAGCCGGAGGTGGAAGCTCACGGCAGAGGCAAGGTAAGCATGGAGGGAAAAAGGGAAACAGAGGGAGGTGGTGAAGGGAAGGAGGGTGACTCAGCGCGGCCTTTTTATAGGCAGGAGACAAGAAGGTTGGCCATTGGCCATTAAGGCTCGGCGGGAGGTGGGTGGCACTGTTGAAGAACAATGGAGCGTAGAGGGGCGAAACTTGGTGCACGGGCGCTAGAGGGAGTAGCACCAGCTATGTGTAGGGGAGGGGTGAATCCCGGCGTGCGCATGAAAGACAAGGTTAGTAGACTAGTCGAGACGACCGGGTCTTCCGCGTGTGGGTGCAACAGTGAAAGAGAGTGAAGGGGAGAGCAGAGCTAACCCAGGGGTGGCAGGGCTATGCGAACAAGGCGCGAACGGGGCACAAGGGAGAGAGAGCCAGCTCAAGGAGGAGAGGGGGAAACCGGGGAGGGTGCGTAGTGGGAAGAGAGAGGGTGATGCACGACGAAAGGCTAAGGAGGGAAGGAGAGGTGCTAGATAAGGGGAGGTACAACGTGATGTTGACGTCACCACGGAGCTGGCTCGGCGTGCATGGGTGCAAAGGAGGACAGGGAGGGGAGAAAGAAGAGAGAGGAGGGGGGGGGGAAACAGGCCAGCCTGGCTGAATGGGCTGAAGGCCGGTGGGCCAGAAGGAGACAGGGGCCAGGGGAGGCGAGAAAAATGGGTCAGGGCATAGAGCTCAAATTTTAGCTTTACACAAGCACAAAGTAACATGCCCAAAAATGGGATGTTACAGACAGCCTGTTATTGAAGGTAGCACAAGAGCTGACATAATGGCGGCTTCACTTGTTAGATCTAGATCTTCGCTCTGGAAACATATAGATGCCATGCATCTAACAATGAACATGCGCCTCACAAATCATACTTTATCCCTACAAGAAAAAATTGTGATGCGAGACGATGCCCAATGGATATTTGATATAGGTCAAGGTCAAGTACCAACACACGCACAACTAGGAAGTTCAGATCAATAATGGATTCATAAACCCGAAGAATTATTGGTGAGGGCAGAAGGCGATAGGATCCATGTCGGTAAAACATCCTCCAATTTGACACACATCTTTTTTTAAACTGCTATAATAAATCATCAGGTCTATTTCTTCAATCAGAAAATTGTGCATCAGGTCTTCCACTCTGCATTTCTTTTCATAGTCCTCCATATCCTGCAAATATAGCAATATTAACAACAAAATATCAGATATGAGCAATCATGAAAAATCTTACGGTACAAGTTCAGTTAATTAAACTAGAAGTGGCATACCTAGCGAGTAGAACGTTTAGGCTTTTTTACCTGAAGCAATAGATATTATATGAGTAACTAGACACAAATATTTCTGGTAGGAAAATTATTCTTGTAGTTCAAAGAATTGATCTTACGTAGAACCGTGGCCAAGCAACAACACAACCAATTGCATCCTTTACCGTACAATATTTTTCAAATGGTCTAGGCAGCCTCTCATCACCAATATTTGTAACACCATGAATAGCCACCCCATAATATTCATCTCCAAGCATGTTTCCTCCAACCACATGTGTGCTATCTGAACTCACTAAATTTCCTTTGGCCACAACTTTACCTTTGTATATTGGATTCAATGAAAATAGGTACACTACCCTTTGATCCTATCATTTAAGAAAAATGTCATTGTCATTCACAAAAAATGAGCATTGTCATTCATTAACATATAAAAAACTTGTTTTATTATTAAAAAATGGTAACACATACTGCATTAGATGAACTGTCCTCTAGTACTCTCTTTGTTTGAGGCCCCTGTGTTAGATAGTTTAAACAATTAAAACAAGTGCATCTGCAGACATGATCAGCAATACTACTGCTAGTAACATGCAACCATAATAGATCATAATATGAGGAAAGAATACAATTAAAATGCATGTTTAATGGTTCTCCTAATAGACGTTCTGTCACAGGTTCTCCTAAGCAATTTACCTTTCAAGATGTTGTTATGTGTGGTGGTACCTCCTAAGCAATGCAAAGCTAAGAAGAACAACGAGAGGGGGGAATATACAGATGAAGAACTCAAGCATGTCATAAATGCTAAGGAGTATCTTAAATCCCGATTAAAGTTAAAGGAAGATATCGATATCATAAACCAACTTGGTTCATATACATTAGAATGTATAATAGTATATGTGCTAGGTATGCTATGTAATAACCCACAGAATGAGGGATCATAAGGTTCGTCTTGCTACAATGATAGACAAACTGGATAATACTGTCAGAAGTCATGTAGAAATTCTTCTGAAGCGTAATGAATCATTAATTCTGGAGCCGGAAATAAAAGACACTTTTCATTCTCCAAATGAAGACTCTCTTACTAATAAGGAGGAATTAGAGGTTTACAAGTATCACGACTTTGTAAGGGGGGATCCTGATAACATAGAATTAATTACTTCAGAAATAGTAGACACTCTTGAGTGTGAAATGGAATCTAAAGAAACTAAGAGTAAGAAATCTTCTTCTTTGAAGAAGGCTGCTTCATCAGAAAATCAGAAGAATGATTCTTCTTCTAAGATAAAGAAAAAAGAAGAATCTAATACAAAGTTTAATATAGGAGTAGTCCTATTTGAATTCCTTTTGGATAAGGGACTAGTTAAAGTTAAGAATGAGACTAATGAAGATCATACTGGCCATATTATGATTAAGACTAAAAATAGCAGGACTGGGCGTTCTGTGAGGACTACAAAATGATAATGGATCATTTTAATGCCTGTTAGGAGTCAGTGCTCCTATCCTAGGTCTTTCTAGAAATGGTTCTCCACTTTCCTAACAGGCGTTCTGTCCCAGGCACTGACTGGGTGTTCTGTGAGTCAGTGTCCCTTAAACGCCTGTTAGGAGGATCATGATAATGATTAAGACTAAAAAGAATACAATTAAAATGACTGTTTTGAAGAACTTCTTGCACTTGTAAAGGAAGCACTTTCCTAAAGGTGAAAGTTTGCTCAAAAGCTATCATGGGACCATTAGTGATTACCCAGGTAATGCATACCTATCTGGAAGGAAAACTAATAGAGAGGTCATGTACTTTCAACCTAAAAGTAGCAAAGGCTGTGATCAAGAACTAGTGTTGACGCCCACTTGTTGCCATACTTCTTTTACCAATTCAGAACATATATATGGATATGTGCAGCAAATATGTATTTTTTCAATAACTATCATTATCATTATATAATTATTACAGAAGTGTAAAATAGTGCATTTCAATACATGCAGCTATAACATAAATTAACAATTACAATTTTGAATTGGTTATACCATTTCAGGTGCTGAATGCATAAGACTGTCAAGGGGCCAAACCTGCAACTTAAAATCGTTGAGAAGCTTGACTCTCTCTTTGGCCTCTATCAGAGCAACGAGTATCTCCTGTGCCTTGGAAGGGTCATCCCACAAGGAACTATCTGCGGACTTCTTCTCAAGTAAAGTGATTTCCTCCTCAAGATGTTCCAAACCAGCAGACCGCCTGACTTCATCGACACACTCTACAACCAACTTGACATCCTTCCGCAAAGCGTAGAAATCTGTAACCAACTTCCAAGCATATTGATTAAACCCAAAGCATTCAAGAATTGAAAGATACAGCCCAGTGGCAGTGGCCTAACTCTTACCCACCGAAACAAATCAAGAATGCGAGGAGGAAATAGATTACCCTGCCTCTGGCGGCGGATCTGGGGGCGGAGGAGGCCGGCAACTGGGTGGGGGCGGAGGAGGAGGAGGTGGCCGCGGATTTGGGGGCGGAGGAGAAGGTTGGCGGCCGGGTGGGGGCGGAGGAGGAGGAGGCGACGGATCTGGGGGCGGAGGAGGAGGCCGGCGACCGGGTGGGGGCGGAGGAGGAGGAGGAGGCGGCGAATCTGGGGGCGGAGGAGGAGGCCGGCGGTCGGGTGGGGGCGGAGGAGGCCGGCGGCCGGGTGGGAGGCGGAGGTGGGGGCGAGACTGCGAGAGGCGGGCGAGAATGCCAGAGGGGGTCGCAGCGAGGGGGCGGCGGGTGTTCTGGGACTGGGCTCGCGGTTGAGACTGGGGAGCAATGGGCCGAGACGTACTCCAAAACGTCTCAAATGATAAATAAGACATCTAAAATTTTGTCTCTATACATGAGACGTACTTCAAAACATCTCAGCAGCCGTTTTAATAGAATTTAATAGCGTGCAACCCTTTAGAGCGTCTCAAACTGCGTCTCTATTTCAATTGTGGTTCTAAAAAGAGAGACATGATTCAAAGCGTCTTAAACAAAACGTCTTAATATGTTCATTTTGTTGTAGTGATTAGAGATGCACAGTGCGCCAAGGTCCTGGGCCTGAATGAATATGCCTAGCCTACAGAGGCATATCTCACTTGGAGCTCGCACTTCGTAGCCACCTACATAATGATACAAAATTAGCTACTCCAATAGGCCTATCAGTGGATCGAGCATTCCCGAGATAATAATTATTACGAGGATGTCATTGGTAGGAAATCGATGGTCGTTTTCCAAGATAGGGTTGGACACACAGCTACTCCAACGTTTAGAGGCTACCTAACACAGGAGCAGAGGGGGCTTCCTACTAATTTTTATACCTTTCTATCTGATATTTGATATACCTTTGCATCTCATCTCTAAGGGATGTTGTAATGTCCTCTTGTGGCCATGCCTCGCGCTCAGTTTTGTCTCTCTTCATACTCCGGTATTCTTTGGAGTCATATGAGAAACCATGTTTCCAAGGAACATAAGGACCAAGGCCTCTCGTGCGACCCGAGTGCTCCCCTAACTGCTTGGAATGAGCCTTTGGAAGATTCTACACTCAGCGCATCCTACAGGGGCATAACATATTATTTCACTTTCTATGAAGTTATGGAGTAATTATAAATTAGGTAGTCCGATATCTTACCAGGTGATGAGACACTTCCTCATCTGCGAGGTTTCAAAAAGAGATGGCCTTCGACGACATAGTAGATGACATCGCTCTTATCCAATTTCGGATACACTCATTAGGGATCCTGGCAAATGGCGGGGAAGTCTCCCGTAGGATTGCCTGCTCTTCCTCCTTCTTAGATTCAATAATGAATTGCCAGGTGCTATAATAGCTATAAGGAGTGATAATGGTATTGAATTTAAGAATTCATCATTTGCTTCTTTTCGCTCTAAAAAAGGTTTAGAACATTAATTTTCTTCCCCCCGCGTCCCACGGCAAAATAGAGTTGTAGAGAGGAAAAATAGAACATTAGTTGATATGGCTACGACTATGCTTGATGAATATGCTACTCCTAGGAAGTATTGGGCTGAGGCTATTTCCACTACATATCATGTTTTTAATAGAGTATTCTTGAGAGCCTCATTGCACAAGACCTCTTATGAGTTGAGATTTGGACGTAGGCCTAATGTTTCTCACTTCAGAGTATTTGGATGTAAATGCTTTATTTTTAAATATGGTAATCTTGGTAAATTTGAATCTAGATCTTCAAATAGCATTTTTCTTGATTATCCTGCTCACTTCGTGGTTATCGTGTATTCAACTTAAAGACTAACAAAATTGTTGAGACCTACGATGTTACTTTTGATGAGGCTAGTCCTGATACTAGACCCGACATTTAAGGTACATAGGTTCAGGGAAAGTCAGAAGGCATATTTATTGATGACGAGGGGGATCTTGACTTTGGTGATATTTTTCCTCCCATGCCACCACCAGCACCAGCTGAGGATCTTGCAACTTCTACTTCGACTTCAGCTGAAGACACTGCTATCTTTGATGAGCTGCTATCAACTGGTGGATCACCTGCAAAAGAGGTTGAATATGTTGGCGCTACCTTAGAACCTTCTGCACCATTGCATATTCAGTGGCGCCATCCCCTAGAACTAATGATTGGTGATATTCAAGAAAGGGTAACATGTTCCAGGTTTACTTCTTCTGACTCACATGCCTATTCTGCTTTTGTTGCCTCTTTTGAGCCCAATGATGTAAGTCACGCTTTATCTGATGAGTCTTAGGTCAATGCTATGTATGAAGAATTAGAAAATTTTGAGCGTAATAAAGTCTGGACTTTAGTTGAACTTCTTCATAGTCCTAATGTGACTGACACTAAATGAGTTTTAAAAATAAATAAAGTGAGGATGGAGATATAGTTAGAAATAAGACGTAGTTAAATGAGAAGTGCGCGTGGCTAAGGACTATTAAAGCCCTACAAGGGGCGTAGACAAGCTGTTCTGGTGTGATTTTCCATAGCAGTTGGCTTGAGAAAAAATGGGTGCCGGCAGCTTGCATGCGGTCGGCTGAAAAACCATGCAGGCGAGAGAGGTATTAGAAAATCTGAAAAACCATCACGGATAGTACAAACGAATACGGGAAAATAGAACTGATAAAAAAACTTAAAAAAATAAAAAAAATAGAAAAGAACAAAATTGTTAAATAGTAAAAAAAAAAGCTAAAAACTAAAAGTCTAAGCCGTTTTGAGCGGTGCGTTAATATAGAGGGTGCTGCAAGCAGGCTAGTTGATGGTGCTTAGGCCGCTGATAGCTTGTACTACTTTTTGTGATTGAGTTTGGTAAAAAAATGTTGGCTTTACATGTGGTGGCCGAACTATTCTTGTGTCTTTTACTACTGTCTGAATTGCTACATGAGTTCCTTTTTTACTACTGGTAACTGCCCCTACTGCTGAGGAGGAAATCGTATATAGTACAGGTGCTTGACCATTGCTGTTCTTAGGTAGTCGTGAGTTTAATTTATTGACTAGTTGTTGCTGCTAGAGGCCTGAGCACATAGGTATACACAGACTGATTAATGATTATTACTGGTGCATTAAAGCCGTTGCGCATGCGCCCACATATATCACATATAGTGTTTCTTTTGTTTTTCCTGTTTTTAAAGTATTAGAAAAAATTAGTTAATTTTAGAAAAAGATTCCGCAAGGATTACAATCATTCATCCCCTCTCTAATTGCAATCGATGATCCTACAACTATAGACAACATATATTCAGTAAAGCCACAGGACAGCAATAAGCAATACTGAGCAGGAGACTAAAGACTAGCTATTAACAAAGCAACCGACTACACTGCATAGAAGTATACAACTAGAAAATGTGAATTCAAACTAGTAGAATTATCCTCGATTGTCACTGAGATTTCAATCTTGACAAATTTCCTTATGGAGCAATCAAAAACCTATAATCTATCATGCAATAGTTCTCCCAGTGCCAGCCGACAATCAGATTCCAGATATAATGAACAGAGAAATTAGCATGGCTAATTAATGCATAATCATATCTCACGGAGAAATCAAGAACATAAAGTAATGCTTATTGTGCAGCTCAGGGGAGAGGGCATGCTCGGGGACGAGGAGTGCTCGGGGAAGGTGGCATGCTCAGAGGAGGATCCTCAAAAACATATGGTAAATAACTGTATAGTGACTAAGGACGATCCTCCAAAACGGCAGATATTTAGGAAGTGATAAGGACAGAACCAAACTATTGAAACCAGCCCTGCTCTAAGTATGCACAAGTTATCTGGGAAAGAAAAATAGTCATTAAGCTATGTTGGAGATTGCACAAGCTCACAAGAATGTAATTCAGGAAGATGGACCAGTAAGTGGTAACTCATTTCATGGATAGATACGGTGAACTCCTATATTGACTGATGTTCTATCTGGTAAAAAGAAAAAGCTGAAAATAACATGCAACAGTGAAATACTAGGAGACCCTGCTAAACTTTTCTAGGTATATGTGTGCAAAAGAACTTGATGTAGTAATTCAAGAAGATGGACTGCTAACTCATTTCAAGGGTAGAGATGGCCATGACGAGCGTCCCCTTCTTTTAACATACAACCAATGATAAGGGTAGGGATAGAAACAGATCGGATATGATAGAATAGTCTTAAATGCGAATACGTATCTATATCTTTAAAACAAATATGAATATGAATTCGAATGTTCTCAAATACGAATCGAATGTCATAACGGAAACGAATTCGAATCGAATATGTACTTAATTCGGTCGAATACGAATATTGAGAGTCCATGTGGAGGTGACCACATGTTTGTGATGAGTAATTGACTCTTGTTTTAGAAAGTTTGAGTTTGGGTTGGGCTCTTCCTGCCAAGTCATAGCCTTAGAAGTGATCGGAATCGCCTTCTGTGCAAAGTCGTAGCTTCTGACTGTGGTCGTAGGCTCTTACGACCACATTGGTTGTGGTCGGAAGCCTGTCGGGCAGGTTATGAACTTATTGTCGTCAATCGGGAGCCAGCCGGGTTGTTTACGACCACTCTATCAGCAGTCGAAAGCCGGAAAACAATGTTTTACTCTTTCTGGCCGTGGTCGGAAGGCTGTACGACCACATGGCGTTTACGACCACTCTGACCTTGGTCGTAGGTCACCAGGGAAGTCTACGACTGGTTTTGCCGTGGTCGAAAATCTATTCGACCACGTTGGCCGTGGTCGAAGCCTAGTACGACCACGTTTGGTCGTGGTCAAAGGCAGTTACGACCACACTGACGGAGAACGCGGTCGTAAGGCGTAGTCGGTGGTCGAAAGCAGTCATACGACCACGTTGTCGCAGACTTCACTTCCTAAGAACGAAAGCGGGTTTCGACCACGTTAAGGGCGAACATGGTCGTAGCTCGGTCGGATGCGGTCAGACGAGCTTGGAGCGTGGTCGCAAGTGGGCGACTGCGGTCGGAAGTGTTCAAACGTTGTTGGAAGGGCTTCGACCACAGTGAACCAAGTCGTACGTGATTGAGAAGGGTTTCGACCACGGTGGAAAGCGATGAACGTGGTCGGAAAGTGGTTCGACCACGATGGAATCTCTGGTTTTGGTCGTAGTCTCTGGGAACTGGTCGTAGGACTTAAGAAAGTCTTGATCTATGGTTTCGACCAGTCATAAGTTGGTACAACTTGGTCGGTAAGTTGGAACTGAAACTTGTGATGGTCGTAGCAAGCTTTAAGGCGGTCGTAAGGACCACTGGGTGGTCGTATGGTCTATGGTAACGATCGTAGGTCTTGAGAATTAATGTTTAAGTATTTTTTGACCGATCGTAGTGAATGTACGACCTTGTGAAGCATGTTTTGAGTTCCTTTTATGCAGATGTCTGTACACATTGTGTTGTGCGGTGCTATGTAACGGTTTGCTTGTCTATGTGGCTGCAGGACTTCGGAGCTATTTCATGGTGAGGCGTGGGAGGACCGAGACTAGGCACAGGAGGTGTTGAGGTCCAGACGGTCGGAGACGCCAAAGATGATCGATGCTGGTGAGGTGGTTGTGAGCCGGGAGACAAGGAACCGGAGCTAGAGTTACCGGAAGTGGACACGACGGGCAACGGTGAGGTCGTGCGCAGTGGAACGGACTGGGACTAGGCTCTGGAGGAGTTGAGGTCCGATCGGTCTGGAGGAGTTTTTGACTAGGATCTTGAGACAAGTCTTGGTGAGGCTTGGAGTGGTCGGGACTAGACATGGGAGATGTTGAGGTCCAGAACGACTGGGTGAAGCCGAAGAAGACTAGGGGCTCAAGGTGGTTGCAAGCGTGATCGGCAAGGCAGGAGGAAGCTTCCGGGAAGGCAGTGGAGTGGCATTTTGGAGAAATGCAGAAAGCTGCAAAGGGAAGCTGTGTCTCTGCCAATGCACAGGAGTTGTTGGCACTAACGGGCAAAGCAGTGGAGCCGTTGGGTGTAACGGGTAAAGCACTGGAGCTCGTTCTCGCTAGTGGGTAAAGTGAGTTGAAAACCCGGTGTTAGGTGGGGGTTTGCGGGTTCCCCCTCTTTGGTGTGTGAATGTGTGGCTATAAATAGAGAGGGTAGAGCTCGGGTACTTGTGAGATTCTGATCCCCGAGTTGCTCTGTTCTTCCTTTGTTATTTGTGAGTGTGTGGGTTCTCGGGATGGAGCATGTGTGCTCATGTATCTCCCAGTTGGAGTGGCTGTAGAAACCTCCATTATCAATCATTCATCTCTCTTCCTCTATTTGTTTTCTGTCGTCTTGAGATGTTGTGATTGACTTGTTTGCGATCTGTTTTGAGAGCTTGGACTTCTTGCTATCCTTTTCTCTCCTCTCTTCTTCGTGAGTCTGCTTTCGTCTTTGTGTGCTTTGATTAGCTCAGAACTGGGAATCTGTCTCAAGGCCACTTGGCCAGTTCATTCCCGAGAGCAGGAGTCGAATTAGAGAAGTTCACTTTACCGGATGATTGTGCGCCTCGAGTCCTCCTGTTCTTGGTTCATCCTCTCAGTTATCACTGTTTGATTTCTTTTGTCGGCTCAGGCAAGTGTTCGACCACGTGGTGTTCGACCATCAGTTGGCTTACGACCACGTGTGTTCGATCGAAGAAGCTAGTTCTTTCGCCCGATTTGTCGTGTGAGTACTTGGGGAGTTTTTAGAAGGCACCATTCACCCCCCCCCTCTGTTGCCATTTCGGTCCTACAAATATCCTCCTACAACTTCTATAATAAATCTCGGTAGAACAAATTCCTACCAGTTTTACCGGTTTTTGACCGGTTACCGGAATGGTTACCGGTTTCAAACAGCCCAAATTCAAATTTCGAATCACAAAATTTGTCTAGTTTTTCCCGGGTTCCAGAAATGGATCGAATACGAATCGAATAGTCTCGAATACGAACATGAATACAAATATGAATATTCTCAAATACGGATATGAATATTCTCGAATACGAATATGAATATTTTTTAATACAAATTTAGTTTACCACATTCGCATCTTCTTAGATACGAATATC
Organism: Dendrocalamus latiflorus; assembly: GCA_017311315.1. NCBI lineage: Eukaryota > Viridiplantae > Streptophyta > Magnoliopsida > Poales > Poaceae > Dendrocalamus > Dendrocalamus latiflorus. Next base: position 15,686,451 of record CM029672.1, read on the forward strand.
AGATAAAACAGATTATCCGTTACCGTTTTCCACCCCTAAATACGGGTTATAGTCAAGGCTAACAGGGTCTTATACTAGTAGGCCTATTCTTTTCAGCTTATGGCTTACGGTTCCTCGAACAAATAAATGTGACGGCTTTTCCATCGACGTGTTTCAAAGCGGGTTATCGAGACAGCATTTTTGAAGTGGCTTATTGGCTTATCAACATTCAGTTCATTCACATAACTGCTCATGCTAGGGCTGAAGCCATCAGTCATAGTCATAAACCATAAACCATAGCCAAAAAGAACGCAATTAATCTTCACACTAGTAATTGTCATTTTCATTTTCATCATAGTCATCACCCTCATGATGATGGACATGATCCTCGTCCTCCTTGCTATCATCATGGGATAATGCCGTGTAACTTCCAAAGTGAGCAGAAGCAAGTTGCTTTCATGTCCATCAATTCTTTCCCACGGTTGTAGCAGAATTCGTAGCCGCACCTACAAGAAACAAGAACAAGGCAAAAAAAAAGACACTAAGAATGAGAAAGGGCACGACCAAGGGCTACCAGAATGCACCAATAGGCAAGCTATATGATAGCAACCATCCGTATGTTCAATCTGCAATTGACACATTGATGCCACGGTTAATGCTACGCAAGGTACTCTAACTTTGCATCCTCTGGGAGCGCCTCCTCTTGTACTCGTTCTCACAGCATGTAGTTAATTATCTCTTGGTGGATGGTAAAGTTATAAAAATATAACACCATCTACTGGGATTCAAACTTTAATACCACTTTTACACATACATGACTGGGAAAGCTCATGGCTGTTTCGATGGATGGTATAGAAATGTAACACCACCTACTAGGATTCAAATTTTAATATCACTTTTACGCATACATGAATACGCCTCAGTGAGAAAGCGCATGGCTGTGAGGTTACACATTTATCCCCAGGCCCTCTAATTTTAGACATGTGCTAAAGAGCACAGTTGCATGTGAGTGTGTGCAAGTGGTGTGTGTTCGTGCCCTTTAACCCCATCGGACTATATAGCTGATTCAAAAAAAAAAAGAGCCTTTGCATTTGGCAGAGAAATATCAGCAAATTTCTAATAAAGCCGCATAAGTAAACAAATATGTATCTTGACAAGGTAGCAGATGAGAATACCTAAAGATGTTTTTACAAGGTATCTTTCCCTACAAGTAGTGCTCGCATGTTCTCCAAAAAATAAAAATAAAATTCACAAATCTGAAGGCAACACAAATGGTAGGGTAGTGGTAGGTTGCTACAAATCATGCCTTCAATTTCCTTTACAAGTGTGCGGTTCACTTCTTGCAAAGCGTGCAGGCCATTCCATAGTTGTATCTTACATTAATTTGCCTAGTTTATATCTGTCATGTCCTGCAATGAACTTGTAGTTAATTGAAATAGTATTGCGAGAGTACAATAAATCAGGAAACAAAAGACTTAAATTGTAAAATACTCCTGCCTCCATTCCTATATATGTTTTGTTATAATATGCTTATTTCACCGCAAGCAGGGATTCATAGCTTTAATAATAAGCAAGATAAAATGGCACCGAAGGAGAGGTCACTATGATATTTATATTACCTAAAATTCCCATTTGGGAGTGGAGTGGAATTGTAAAACTGCTGCGAGAATCATTTAGATCGATGAATGGGAGTATTCAAATTATCAACAAAAAAAAAGAGTTAGCAATTGAATGAAGGTACGAATTAGTATCAATCATTTAGATGGAAGATCAATGCAGCAATTTATAATCACGTGTTTTAGCTAATAAAAAAACCGAAATGAAAGTGGCACAAATTTGCAGCTTTTGAGAGGCTTGCCAATTTTTAACAATGAAAGGATATAACAGGAGAGCGAACTCTCGCTACCAAACATCTATGGTAAATTTGGTCAGTACACTAATGAAAATGAGGGAAATGAAAATGAGGGAAATTAGGGGCCCCTTTGCAAATCAGAAAATTTTCGTCAATGAACTAAATCCACCATGCTATTCTGGGTACGGTCGAGTACTGCCACAAGTTCTTTTTTTTTATAAAAAAATGGTGTCATATTATTTTTCCAATTCTATTCTGTCACACAAGACTATAGGGTGTATTCAGATTTCCATTAATGAGGCACACTTCAAATAGAATTGGGCTAAATCTACCCCCATCCAAACATATCATAAGCCGGAAGAGGTATGGTTTTTTTAGAGATTGGAAATGAGAGATCATGAAATGATCGAAACATATAAAAGCTAGCATGAAGAATGAATGTTTTGTAGATTGTAATCTGGGAATACCTATAAACGCCCAAGGGATGTTGGCAATCTTGTCCCGTTCAGAGCCGCCTCTACACAGACTACACTGTGCCTCCTGTCGTGGATCACAGGCAATCTTTCGCCGCCGGCGAACTCTCGAATGCGCACTCAAGAACACGATGAACACAGGTGTTTGGTGCTGCAAAATGGGGCAACTTTTTCTGATATATTGCTCGCTTATTTAAAAGATGATTACAAGCCAAAGATTACTACTACTGACTAAGAATGAATGCATGGCGTTTGAGATTACCTGACTCAAGAACGCCCAGTTTAATATAATGCTTTGCATGGCACTAATGCATGGCAATCAGTCTTGCCGCAATTAATCAGGAAACGGAAAAATAAATCAAAGGGAACTGCTCCACTACTGATGTGAAATGGAAGAAAATAAAAAGAGAATTGGTGTGACGCTGGAGTAAATGAAGAAACGGTGAGCCGTTTGGAGTAATTTCAACATTTCTCCCCCCTAGTCCTTGCTATGCTCACCGATCTTGTTGACGCCAATCAACGCACGTAGTTGCTGAAACCGCATGCGTCCAAGCGCCTTGGTCAGAATGTCTGCTAGCTGGTTCTCCGTCAAAATGTGCCGAAGGACGATCTTGTTCCCGTCGATGCACTCCCGAATGTAGTGGAAACGAGTGTCGTTATGTTTGATTCGGTCGTGAAAGACAGGGTTCTTGCTGAGGACGATGGCGGACTGGTTGTCCACCTTGAGCTCCGGCGCTCTAGACTCAGTGCCGAGCATGTCGGACACAAGCTGAGCTAGCCAGATGCCTTGGCAGGCTGCTGTAGTTGCCGCAATGTACTCTGCCTCGCATGAGGACAGAGCCACCACCTTCTGCTTGGAGGACTGCCAAGTGATGGGGTTGCCGCCGAGGAAGTAGACGATGCCGCTGGTACTCTTGTGCGTGTCGACGTCGCCCGCCATGTCGGCGTCACTATAGCCGACCAGTCGAGCTCGTTCATCCTCCCTCCTGGCGTAGTGAAGACCGTAGTCACGTGTTCCCGCCACGTACCGTAGCACGTGCTTCACCGCGTTGATGTGGTCCTCGCGTGGTTTCTCCATGAACCGGCTCAGATAGCCCACCGCGTAGGCAAGATCTGGCCGGGTGTGCACCAAGTAGCGCGGTCTACCGATGACGCGCCTGTACTCGGTGGCGTCCACTAGTGGAGCAGTGCTCTCCTTGCTCAACTTGAGCCTTGGTTCCATCGGCGCTAGACAGGGGTTGCAGTTGCTCATGCCGCTCCGCTCAAGCAGCTTCCCTGCATAGGCAGATTGGCAGAGCGAGATGCCGCATGGCCCTTGGTTCACCTCGATGCCGAGGTAGTATGACAGCAACCCGAGGTCACTCATGAGGAAGACGCGCTTCATCTCGAGCTTGAACGCCACGATCTTGTCGCTGCTGGTGCCGGTGATGATCAAGTCGTCGACGTAGACCCCAATGACCAGCCGCGATGGCCCTCGGCTTCGCATGTACACGCCGTGCTCGAAGCTGCTCCTCTGGAAACCAAGTGACGCCATGAACGCATCAAGCTTGGCATTCCAGGCCCTCGGTGCCTGTCGGAGACCATACAGCGCCTTGCGAAGACGCAATATTTTGTGCTCACTGCCGTTGACGACAAAACCCGGTGGCTGGCTCACGTACACTTCCTCCTTGAGGTCGCCGTTGAGGAAGACGCTCTTCATGTCCATGTGGTGGACTTCCCAGCGCTCGTGGGCTGCCAGAGCCAACAGTGCCCTCACGGACTCCATTCGCGCGACCGGAGTGAAGACCTCGTCGAAGTTGATTCCCGCACACTGATCGTAGCCTTTGGCGACCAAATGCGCCTTGTGCCGGATAACATTGCCGTGCTCATCGCGTTTCACTTTGAAGACCCACTTGAGCTCGATCGCACGGTGCCCAATGGGGAGCGTGGCGAGCTTCCACGTGTTGTTGTCCTTGATCGACTTTATCTCCTCATGCATCACCTAACGCCAGCTTGCCTTGCATTCTGCCTTGTTGAAGGAGACAAGCTCGTCCGCCGTGGTGAACTGTAGCTCCTCGTCGAGCACCCGAGGCACAAGCCCAGGCGGCGAGGCTGGTCCGATGACAGCGTCGATGGCGCGGAACCGAAGTGGAGCATCGTCGTGGTCCACGTCCAAGTTCTCCTCAGGATCAGCCGGTGGTGAGACGAACTCGATCGGCGCGAACTGCTCCAGCGGCGTCATGGGTGCAGGGGCCGGGGTTGGCGTGGGCGACAGAGACATGTGAGCTGGTGATGCCGCATCAGCTCGAGGCGTGTCGGAGATGTACTCCGTGGTGTACTCAACGTTGAAGGGCTCGCCCTCGCTCGGATCACTGCTGCTTTCATCGCCCCAGCTCCATTGTCCCGCCTCGTCGAACACGATGTCGCGCAACACAATGATACGCTTGGTGGAGGGGTCGTAGCAGCGGTAGGCCTTGGAGCCATGCTTGTAGCCGACGAAGATGGTCAGCGTGCTGCGATCATCCAACTTCTTGAGTCCCGGGCGTGTGGTCTTGACGTGGGCGACGTAGCCAAAGGTCCTGAAGTAGTGGACGGTGGGGCGCTCGCCGTGCCAAGCCTCAAATGGGGTCTTGCCGTTCAGGCCCGGCCCTGGGGGGCGAGCGGGGCGGCCGCCCTGGGCCCCCAAAACCCAGGGGCCCCCATATACGTGTATACATTGTATATGTATTAATGTATCCGGATCCGGCTATCGGTCGGTCTTGGCGACTTCTCATCTTCAGATCTCCTTTCCGTCTAGGGCCGTAGGGAATTCACGCCGCGCGGCCGAGGCGCCGAGATTGGCCGTCGCCCGTCTGCCCGTCGCGGTCTCTAGACCGACTAGAAATCTCTGATCTCTCCGCCGAGGCGCCGAGCAGCCGCGCTACATGCCTACATCCCCCAGCCGGTAAGCGAAGCGACCAAGCCCGCAAGCCGTCGCCGAGCGGCGAGCGCCAGCGCCCAGCGGCCGACGCGTAATGGCGCAACCACTTTTCGCCGATCGCTCATCCGCTTTGGCGCTTTGCATGGCCTGCATGCAGCATGCTGCAGCCTGCATGCAATGATGCAATGGCAATATGGCATATTGGCATGACGCCATGACCGATTGGAATATTGGATTGACCGCATGATTGATTCATTTGATTGCAGATTTGCGATTGGAAAATATTGAATATTGGCCTGCGTGAAGGCGACGGAGCTGCACGACAGTCGACAGCACGAGCAGGTCCACATCTACTGTAGACTGTAGTTTGCATATTAGGAATTTTTAATCAATAATTAGTGCTTTGTAGTTACTAATTATACTATTGTTCTTTAAATTTTCAGTACCATGTCATCTAGAAAATATGCATCCGGCAGTGAAAAAAGAAAAAAGAGGAAACGAATAGATGAGTTGATAGAATCACAGAGGGGATCCATTGACAAATTTTTTAAAAGTAATACGAGCAGTTCAAGAAATCCTGATGAATTGACGATAGTTGCTGTGGAGGAAGATGCTAATGTGAATATAGAAGATGAGGGCCCTACGGAAGACCATGTCAACATCAACACAGATGATAACAATGTGAGTGATCATGAGCACATATTTAATTCATCTGCTATAGAATCTGCTAGTTTTGATGAACCGATATTTACTACAAATATTTATGATCCGATAAATTGGGGTAATCTTGATAACAAAGCAAGAGACATATTAGTGAAGAAGGGGCCTATAAGAGAAGAAAATATTGAATTTCCTTTGGATGACAACTCAAGAAACAGTTTGATGAAATTGATTGTGATGAAGCAGTTTTGCAAGCTGAGAAGGAATTTGAAGTTAATTATTTTTTTGTTATGGTTGATATGGCAATCAATTCATTGAAAAGTATATTTCAAGAACTCCAAACATTCGGAAGTATATTTGGATTTTTAATGAGTTCAACAACATTGAAGTCATTGGATCGAACTGAATTAAAAGAATGTTGTACAAAATTTGCAGAAACTTTCTCTCAAGATGGTTCATCTGATGTTGAGTTACATGATCTAATTTCTGAGTTAAGTGTTATGCAATTGACTTTATCAGATAAACCAATGTCTGCTATGGAGATCTTTGAGTTTGTCAGAGAAGCGGATTGTTATCCTAATATTTCTATTGCTTATCGGATTTTATTTACTATGCCTGTGACTGTGGCATCAGCTGAAAGAAGCTTTTCAAAGTTGAAATTGTTGAAGAATCATTTAAGGTCAACAATGTCTCAAGAGAGGTTAAACGGTTTGGCAACTTTATGTATTGAGAAGAAATTATTGGATGAGATTGATATCAATACCATCATCAATGACTTCGCATCTAGAAATGTTAGAAGAAAATTTTAAGGTAATATCTATAAACTCTTTGATATGTATTTTTCTTTAATACATAACGCATTTTAAGAGTTTGTTGGTAAAATTACATATATATATATATATATATATATATATATATATATATATATATATATATATATATATATATATATATATATATATATGTGTGTGTGTGTGTGTGTGTGTGTGTGTGTGTGTGTGTGTGTGTGTGTGTGTGTAGATTTATATTTAGATATTTATAGTAGGGCCTCTATTTCTAGTTTCGCCCCGGGCATCTAAAATCTCAGGACCGGCCCTGTTGCCGTTGAGCGCGGTGTCGAGGCGCGGTTGAGGACGTGGACTGCGGTGTTCACGGCCTCACCCCAGAAGTAGCCAGGAAGCCGCTTCGCCTTGAGCATGCACCACACCATGCCGATGATGCTCTGGTTGTGGCGCTCTACCACCCCGTTCTGCTGCGGTGAGTAGGGGGCAGTGAGCTGCCGCTAGACGCCGCGCTCAGCGTAGTACTCGCCGAACTCCATGGAGGTGAACTCCCCCCCCCCCACGATCAGTGCGGAGGACCTTGAGCCGCCTCCCTGACTCAACCTCCACGGCCGCCTGGAAGATCTTGATCCCCGCCGATGCCTGATCTTTGTTCGACAGCAAGTAGAGCCACATGTACCGGCTCAAATCATCAACAAGCAGTAGGAAATATTTGTTACCGCTTGGAGTTGTGGGCGCGATGGGCCCGCACAAATCACCATGGATGAGGTCGAGGACGTGCTCCGCTCATCGTAGCACCTTATCAGGGAACGGCGTGCGCCTTTGCTTACCGGCGAGGCAGCTATCGCACACCTGATCAACCTGGTCAAGCGGCGGCAACCCACGTACCATCTATCGTTGGGCCCGTACCTCGCATGCTAGTGCCAGGCCACCTCCGAGCTACGAGTTGACAGGCACACCGGTTGCCCGATGCAGAACTCCAGGATGTAGAGGCGCGATGCAGAACAACGCACCGGCCTCCGGCCTCTGACATCGTAGATGCGCAGGGTGCCGGAGTAGATCTTGATCCGACATCCGGCCTCCTCCAGCTGACCAAGACTTATGATGTTCGCCGTTAAACGGGGAATGTAGTACACCCCCATCAGTGCGCGGTGCTCGCCGTTCTTGCAACTGAAGATGATTGTGTCGCGTCCTTCAATCTCCACCACGGATCCATCGTCGAAGCGGATGGTACTGCAGACTCCCCCGTCGAGGTCGGAGAAGGCAATCCACGCGCCCGTCATGTGGTTGGTAGCGCCGGTGTCGAGCACCCATCGACGATCGTCCTGGTCCTCCCGCGATTCGAGCTGTGCAAAGACCTTGGCCTCGTGGATCTTGACGTGGCGCGATGATGTGGGCGAAGCTGGAGTTCGAATCACCTCGGTGGGCGGCGCTGCAACTTGAGTGAGTGGTGAAGAGATGGTCGCATGTGCCATCAACAAAGTAGGTTCATCCTCTTCTCCCTCCGCAACGTGTGCTTGTGCCTGCTTATTTGGTTTACTGCAGTAGTCCTTGGCCCAATGGCCAATTTTTTCGCAGTTACGGCACCGGTCCGCCGTGTTCTCCTGGGCCGTCCCGTTTGAAGACGAGCTGCCCTTGCCTTTATGCACGCCGCCACCACCACCGTGGCCACGACGTGTTTTGCCGTGCCTTTTGCCGCTGCCGCTGCTAGAGCCACTAGCTTCGTCGTTGTCGCGCAGCTTCATCCGCGCCAACTAGTCCTCCTCGGCGAGAAGAAGACGGCCCTTGCTGTCATAGACGGGCGCGGACGGTGCTAGCTTTTTCTTTCGCTGCTCGATGGCGCGTAGACGGCCAATGACCTCCTCGACGGAGAGCTGGTTCACGTCGAGGAGAGTCTTGATGGAGTACGCATCTGCTCGAGGTGCTCGGAGACAACCTGGAGCATTTTCTTCATGATCTCTCCATCGGTGACGTTGCCGCCAAGGATGCGGATGTTGTTGGCGAGGCTCATAATCCGAAGTGAGAAATCGTCCACCGACTCCCCCTCCTTGAATGCGATCTCCCCGAACTGCTTGAGCAGCTGTTGCGCGTTGGCGTCACGGATGCTCTGCACACTGACGCTCATGGTTTTAACCGCCTCCCAGGCGGAACGTGCCGTGCGCTTGCAAACCAACGACCCGAGCATCTCGGGCAGCATGGCACGCAAAATGGCCGCTAGCGCAAGGCGGTCTTCACAGTGCTCGACGACCTCGCCCTCCTCCAGTTCGACAGCCTACCATAGCCCTTGGGCCTGCAGGTTCACGCGCATCAACAAAGACCATTCCTGGTACTTGGTGCGCGTGAACATGGGGTACTGGACCGAGCCGCCCGCCTCCTTGACGACGCGCTCGATGACAACTTCGCCGCCGTGATGGCGCCTTCGGCGCGGCGCAGGCGAGTGCGATACCCGTCGTCGGGGAGGGGGCGATGGCGAACGATCACCACCGCCAACGGGAGCCAACTGGACAGACATGGCAGCCCCGGGAGCGTCCACGCTTTGATACCAATTGTCGTGGATCACCGGCAATCTTTCGCCGCCGGCGAACTCTCGAATGCGCACTCAAGAACACGATGAACACAGGTGTTTGGTGCTGCAAAACAGGGCAACTTTTTCTGATATATTGCTTGCTTATTTAAAGGATGATTACAAGCCAAAGATTACTACTACTGACTAAGAATGAATGCATGGCGTTTGAGATTACCTGACTAAGAATGAATGCATGGCGTTTGAGATTACTTGACTCAAGAACGCCCAGTTTAATGCTTTGCATGGCACTAATGCATGGCAATCAGTCTTGCCGCAATTAAACAAGAAACAGAAAAATAAATCAAAGGGAACTGCTCCACTACTGATTTGAAACGGAAGAAAATAAAAAGAGAATTGGTGTGACGCTGGAGTAAATGAAGAAACGGTGAGCCGCCTGGAGTAATTTCAACACCTCCAACTCTGAACTGCAGCCATCAATGTGCAGATTGAGTAACGAGGAGGGTAGATATGGAAGTGATCTAAGGCGACCAGCATCGAACACCACCAGAAATCGAGACAGCAGATGTCTCTGATGCTTGATGGCAGCAATTCCAGAAACTCCGCTCTATATATCCTCAGGGACTGGAGGGATCTACGGTTCTGTCGCAGCCATCGCTCAGCAGGCAATAAACTCTTCATCCCTGAAGCAGCTTCCAAACACAAACCTCTGGTCTGGCAGAAGATGACTAAGAGGTAGAAGATATGCTTGATTTTTGGTGTTTTCTTCTCTCCTCTTGATCTTTCTATGATCCATGATGACTAAAAGGTAAAAGATGAGTCTATTGATCAATCTTCATCCATCTAGATCACTCATATAGCAAGATTCAAGATCAAGACCGTTTTGGCTTGTTCTTGGCTTAGATTTGGGTTTTCGTGGTTAAGATAGTTTTATCATCAATTCATGTTTAGATTAGCTTGCTATAATATGTAGGAGTAGATCTGGATCATCCTCTTGATTAGAAACTCCTTGAGTAAGAACTAATTTAGATTTTAGGGCTTTTGGTGTTCTTGAAACCAAGATTTGGTTTTCTTTGATTTAATGAACCTGAACCAAGAATCTTGTGATTCTTAATTGATTTAGGTTTCTCATACCTTGAAGAAGTCTCATGCAAAATTTAGGAATGTTTGGAGGAGATTTGAGCAATTTCTTGGGATTTGAGTTTTGACCCAAGAGATTTTTAAATCTAGGAATAGGGGGCGGTCAGACTGACACTAGGCCTACAGTCAGACCGCCGTTAGACTAGCAGTTAGACCGGTCTTAAGCCTAGGTTCAGATTGGCCCAGTGATGATCTAGATCATTTTGTCTTTTGGTTGTTCCCTTGGCTATTTGGTTTTTGTTTGATGGTTGTTTCCATTGCGCATCTAATCCTCTTAGCTCTCTATAGCTATTGAAGTGAAGAAGTTTTTGTATTCGAATGGGGTTGATTTTGTTGAGTTAAAAAGAGTCAAAGATCATTCAGCTCCATACTCTCATGGCGATTTAGATATTAATAAATCATTATTTTGATGGCTTAATTGTACACATCACAAATTTACAGATCAATGAAACACAGTTCAAAGTTGAACTCAAATAATTTCAACGGCCAACAATTGGAATATGGTAAGCTTTTTGTTGTATAGTCAATATAAGAAAGCTTGTTAGCTCTGTTTCAGTTGTTAATTGAAACTCAAACGTGTACATGGTAAGCTTTTTCTTTGAAGGGTTTTAAATGATGTCAACTTTGTCATCGACACATCCTAGAACACCATGATAGCTCAAGTAATTACCAGAATTGGTTCTGTTTCTAATCATTATTATGGACTTTTAGAAATTTGTTTGTTAATGTGTGTACCATCTGGTGCAGCAGATGAACCAGAGTTCACTGTTTCAAATGTACTACTTGGAAAGGACACGTTTGGTATTACCGTATTCCCACATGTCGACTACGTGTTCGTCGCACCTCTTGTGATTCTAGATGAGATTCACAGGGGGAGAACGCAGGGACCCAACTGATTAGAACTTAGAAGGACTCTGATCCCAAGCTTCTTTCAAGTTCCATGGCAGTAATATTATCTCAAGTTATTGTTGTCAGCAGTGTTAACCGATCGAGGGTTGCATGTATATTGTGCTAGCAAGATGAACTGTGTTGCACTATGCTGATTAGCATTGTTGTACAATAAAGTGTATTTACATTTCATTTTATCACTATTATGCAATTGCTTACTGCAGTGAATGCTTGTTTGTTGGATATTTGGTTAGGGAAGTTGTTTGTTGAATTGTTACTGACCAAAAGGTAGTGGCATACAATCACATTCTATGTTGAGTTCGGAACAAAATGTGGTGACAATTTCATATTTCTGAAGATTCATCCAACAAATTTATCTTAGTGGTGGTTTACTAGATCATGTAATGAGCTTCCATGCAGCGTGCATACGGCATTTTTTGAGTCAGATGCCTACAAGGAATAAAATGAATATTGAAAATTTTGAGAAGTTGGAGCTAAAGGGATAGCCACTCTATTTTGCGAGGATCCTTATAAAGTTTCTCACAACAGTAGTTGTCCACGGGCCTACTTGGCCCATGTGTGATGTGTCCATCAAGAGGATGAAGAGCATCATTTTCGCAATTAAAGATAAAACTGAAGCAAACAGTAAAGTTTCCAACACTGCTTGTCTTCCTAGAACTTTAAAAAGCATGCATCCTTTTAGCAAGTGGAGCTTGTTTTGACAGTGCACTGCTGTATGTCTAGGGAAACATGAATAAATTATTCTTACGATATTTTTCATTGACTGTATCAAGTTGGCCTAAGCGCAGACTAGGGATGTGCACATCTCAACCGAACCGAAAAAACAGACCGGAAAAATCGAACCGGTCTACTCGGTTTGACTGGTTTTCGGTTCGGTTTTTACATTTTAGGTTTTTCTGGCCGAATAAAAACCGAAAAACCGAACGGCCGAGTTCTCAATTTCTCGTGGGCTGAAATAGCCGATGGGCTAGCAGAGCAGCCAGAGCTATATAACTTCGACCTTTGCCTGTCTCGCTAGGACTAACGAAAAATCGAATCCACGGCCCATCCACCAACCGAATCCTTCCGTGCCTAATCAGTCACTCAACTCAAACACGCTATTGCCGAACTCGGTGCCTAAACGCAGCATCTGTATTGTACGAGTGATTGACTCGTGATCTGCAAGGAAGCACCTCTCTGGAGCTCATTGATCATTGCGCTCGGCCTCTCTTGTTCCGGTTTTAAGTCTAGGCTTTTAGTTTATTATTTTTTAATTTCGTAGTATATATACTGTCATCTACTCGTCTCGCTAGTCACTATATCATTTGCAATTTTGCGTTAACTTTGATAAATATGGTATTTGTTAGAGATATGTATAGTTTGTTATTCCCCATTGTTATGAGGGGTTCTTTGCATATTTACCACTTGTACTTTGTGTATATATTCTGGCCCATTGGCCTCATATGAATACATGCGCTATTCATAACATGGTATCAGAGCCAAAACTAGGGTTTTGGCTTACCTAGGGTTCCGCGCGCCGTCGCCGACTCTGCATCACCGTCGTCGACTTCCGCGTGCTGCCTCCACCTCCACTGGCGCCGCCGCCGCCTCCAGCCCGCCGGATCCAGCCGCCTCCCGGGCCTTCCCCGAGCCGCCGCCGGATTCGGGCGCTGCCGCCTCCTCACGGACGCCGCCGCCTCCTCTCTTTCCGGACGCCGCCGTCCTCCGTCGCACCGCCGCCATCCGTCAGGCCGCCGTCACCTCGGGGTCTTCTCCCGATCTGCCACTCCGCTGCCGCCTCCCGGACGCCGCCGCCTTCCCCAGGTCGCGCCGCCGCCTCCCGGACGCCCCGCCGTCTTCCTCAGGCCGCGCGCCTCCCGGACGCCGCCGCCTTCCCCAGGTCGCGCCGCCGCCTCCCGGACGCCCCGCCGTCTTCCCCAGGCCGCGCGCCTCCCGGACGTCGCCGCCTTCCCCAGGCCGCGCCGCCGCCTCCCAACGCTCCAGGCGCGCCCGGCCACTTGAGCCCGCCTCCGTCCGGCCGCCTCCCGCCGCCGATCCTGGTCACCACCGCAGGCCGCCTCCCGTCGCCGAGCCTGCCTCGGTCGGTTTTTGTAGGCACTCGGTCGGTCAACCGGTCAATTTGACCGGATTTTGTAAAAAAAAAAGCAAAAAAAAGCAAAAAAAAAACGTCGTTCTAACCGCCGCGCCGTCCAGCGCCGCCTGTTAGACTTCGTTGCCTTGGTCGCCGCGCCGTCCAGCGCCGCCTACCAATGGGCACCGTTTCCCTCCCTCGCTGCCCGGTGATTTTTGATGGTGTTAATTACACCGACTTCGTGTCTCATATGCGCATTCACATGCGTGGTCTTCGTCTCTGGGGCGTCCTCTTTGGCGATGTCACCTGCCCGCCTTGCCCTATTCCTCCGACGGAGCCTCCGCCTGTTGCATTGCCTCCGACAGCTGATAAGGCTGCTGCTGATGATGAAGCTGCTGATAAAGCTGCCTCTGCCTACCAGGAGGCTCTGGATTCCTACAAGGATCGTCTGACCGTCTACACTCAGTGGTACGACGACGACGCTCGGGCTGCTGCTGTCTTCATCGCCAGTATCCAGCCTCAGTTTTCTTCTGAGGTTGTGGGACTTCCTTCGGCTTTCCAGATGTGGACTCATCTTCGTCAGCGCTACGAGCCCTCTGGTGATGCCCTGTACCTGTCCGTGGTCCGCCAGGAGCACTCTCTTCAGCAGGGTGATGCTACTGTTGACGCCTTTTACGCTCAGAGCTCTGCTGTTTGGCGTCAGTTAGACTCTCTCCGCACTGCTGGCTGTCGTACCTGTCCGTGCTGCCTGGAGGTACGTGCTGACCTGGAGTTTCAGCGAGTTTACGAGTTCCTTACTCGCCTTCGTCCTGAGTTCGAGCAAAGGCGTGCCCAGCTACTTGCACGCCACCCTCGTGTCACTCTCCTGGAGGCTCTTACCGAGATACGCGCGGAGGAGACTCGTCTGAGTGGTGCTGGTCTGCTGCCACTCCCCTCTGTGCTCGCCGCTCGTCCGCCTGCTACACTGCCTCCTCCAGCGGCTACCACAGGTGGTGGTGGCCGTCCTCCGTCTGGAGGTGGCCGTCCTCACTGTTCCTACTGCGACAAGGATGGCCACACTGAGTCCCAGTGCTACAAGAAGAAGCGGCATCTTTCACGACGCTCTTCTACTGGCACTAGTGCTTCTACGACGACGTCTACCTCGACCTCTTCAGCAGCTTCTCTCACCGAGCAGGAGATAGCCAGACTTCGACGCCTACTTGCTGCTTCAGGTTCTCCCTCGACAGGTTCTGCAGGTTCTGCTACTGACTCTTTGGGCACTGAGAGACCACCTCCTACACAGTCAGGTACCTCCCCGTGGATTCTTGATTCTGGAGCATCTTTTCACATGACTCCTGATCCTTCTACTCTGTCTTCTATTACACCTCTTGATTCTCCTGTCAGTGTTCTTACTGCTGATGGTACATCTCTTTCTGTCTCTGGTCGAGGATCTCTTAGCAACTCATCTTTTCATGTCCCTTCTGTTGCTCATGTTCCTCGCCTTACCTTGCAGCTTCTTTCTGCTGGGCAGATTACTGACCTTGGTTATCGGGTCATTCTCGACTCTGACTCTTGTTGTGTTCAGGACTGCCACACGGGAGCTCTGGTTGGTTCTGGCCCTCGGCGCCGTGACTCACAGCGTCTCTGGGAGCTTGACTGACTTCACCTTCCTTCCGCTGCCACCATCGCCGCCAGTCTCTCCGCTTCTGCCACTTCGTCTACCGGCTCTTTCCAGCAGTGGCATCACCGTCTTGGCCATCTTTGTGGATCCCGTCTGTCGTCCCTAGTTCGTCGTGGTCTTCTGGGGTCTGTCTCAGGAGACGTATCTTTAGATTGTCAGGGCTGTAAGTTAGGTAAACAGATTCAGCTTCCTTATCCTCATAGTGAGTCTGTGTCTCAGCGTTCTTTTGATCTTGTTCATTCAGATGTTTGGGGTCCGGCTCCCTTTGTTTCGAAAGGGGGTCACCGTTATTATATTATCTTTATAGATGATTTCTCTCGCCACACTTGGATATATTTCATGTCTTCTCGTAGTGATGCCTTGCCTATCTATAAACAATTTGCCACTATGATACACACACAGTTCTCCACTCCTATTCGTGTCCTTCGTGCTGACTCTGCTGGCGAGTACCTCTCTCGTCACCTGCGCAGCTTCCTTGCTGAGCAGGGCACTCTCGCTCAGTTCTCTTGTCCTGGTGCTCATGCTCAGAATGGTGTCGCTGAGCGCAAGCATCGGCACCTCCTTGAGACGGCTCGTGCTCTGATACCATGTTATGAATAGCGCATGTATTCATATGAGGCCAATGGGCCAGAATATATACACAAAGTACAAGTGGTAAATATGCAAAGAACCCCTCATAACAGCCTCATATACACCCTTAAGAGCAGAAGAGGGCTGGATGTTGACGAGATAGGTGGCAGTGGAAACAGCCTCGGCCCAAAAGTGAGGTGGAATAGAGGTCTACATGCATCCGCCACCTGGGTATTCTGTTCCTGAGGGCATGGTCTGTCGCCTTCGTCGCTCTCTCTATGGCCTTAAGCAAGCCCCTCGTGCTTGGTTTGAGCGCTTCTCCTCTGTGGTCACTGCTGCTGGTTTTTCAGCTAGTGATCATGATCCTGCGCTCTTTGTCCACACTTCGTCTCGTGGTCGGACTCTTCTTCTCCTGTATGTTGATGATATGATCATTACGGGAGATGATTCTGAGTACATTGCCTTTGTCAAGGCTCGTCTTAGTGAGCAGTTCCTTATGTCGGATCTTGGTCCTCTTCGTTACTTCCTTGGGATTGAGGTTACTTCCACTCCAGATGGTTTCTTTATGTCCCAAGCGAAATATATTCAGGATCTTCTTGATCGCGCCTCTCTCACTGATCAGCGTACTGTTGAGACTCCCATGGAGCTCAATGTTCACCTCCGACTCTCTGATGGCGAGCCTCTTTCTGATCCGACTCGCTATCGTCATCTTGTTGGGAGTCTTGTCTACCTTGCTGTTACTCGTCCGGATATCACTTATCCAGTTCATATTCTGAGTCAGTTTGTTTCCGCTCCCACTCAGGTCCACTACAGCCACCTTCTTCGAGTTCTGCGATACCTTCGCGGGACTATCTCTCGCCGTCTCTTCTTTCCACGTTCCAGCTCTTTACAGCTTCAGGCCTATTCGGATGCTACTTGGGCCAGCGATCCTTCTGATCGCCGGTCTATCTCTGCTTACTGTGTTTTTCTTGGTGGTTCTCTTATTGCCTGGAAGACGAAGAAACAGACTGCAGTGTCCCGTTCGAGTGCAGAGGCTGAGTTGCGAGCTATGGCTCTCTTGACAGCAAAGATTACTTGGCTACGGTGGTTACTTGAGGATTTTGGTGTTTCTGTCACTACACCGACCCCTCTCTTGTCAGACAGTACAGGTGCTATCAGTATTGCTCGTGATCCTGTGAAGCATGAGCTCACCAAGCATATTGGTGTTGATGCTTCTTTCATGAGGTCTTGTGTGCATGATCAGATGATTACTCTTCAGTATGTGCCTTCGGAGCTTCAGATAGCGGATTTCTTCACGAAGGCCCAGACTCGAGCACAGCATAGCTTCTACCTCTCCAAACTCAGTGTTGTTGATCCACCATGAGTTTGAGGGGGGGGGGGTGTTAGAGATATGTATAGTTTGTTATTCCCCATTGTTATGAGGGGTTCTTTGCATATTTACCACTTGTACTTTGTGTATATATTCTGGCCCATTGGCCTCATATGAATACATGCGCTATTCATAACAGTATTTACCGATACCGTACCAAAATAAATTAGGATTTACCGATACCGAACCGTATTTTCAAAAATACCGTATACTACCGAACTAACAATACCGTATTTGCCGTATTTACCGTATATACCGTATATACCGAACCGATTTTACCGAACTAACCGAATGCACAATCCTAGTGCAAACCAAGAACTTGTATACTGTGGTGCCCTCTTACCAATGAATATGGTGAAATTTCACAAATGTTCTGTTCATAACAAACCAATCTCAGTTTGTTGAGCTTTAGCTCTCAACCAGTATCTTGGTACCTTCTAAACTCAATGAAGTTTCTTAAAGAAAATTGGGGTGCTGCTTGTGCTAATTGTATCCTGTTGACAAACATACAGTAAATAATAGTACAGTGGCTGAGAACGATCCTCCAAAATAGCAGATATTGAGGTAAAGTGGTAAGGACAGAACCAAACTGCTGAAACTAGCTCTACTCTAAGTATGTTGGAGATTGCACAAACTCACAAGAATGTAATTCAGGAAGATGGACTAGTAAGTGGTAACTCATTTCATGGATAGAGATGAACTCTTTGCCTGATGTTCTATCTGGTAAAAAGAAAAAGCTGAACAATAATAATATCCAGCAGTGAACTACTAGGAGACCCTGCTAAGCTTTGCTAGGTACATTTGCAAAAGAACCTGATACAGTTTTCACGAAGATGGACTGGTAACTCATTTCAAGGGGAGAGATGATCATAGCGAGCGCCCCCTTCTTTAACATTCTGCCAATAATACGAGTTATAGTCAAGGCTAGCAGGGTCTTATACTGCTAGGCCTGTTCTTTTCAGCTTATGGGTGTGTTCTTTTGAGCTGTGGTTTATGGCTGCGGTTTATGGTTTTTGACTCTAATGCGAGCACTCGTGCAAACGAACTGAAAGCTGATAAGCTGTTTTTAAAAGGCTATCCCGATAAGCCGCTTTGAAATGGTGACAGAGAAGCCGTCCTTTTATTTGTTTGAGAGAAGTCATAAGCTATAAGCTGAAATAGGCCAATAGCATCTTATGGTTTAAGGTTTATTTGTCCCCTAAATAACCAAATGCGAGTGCTCCTTAGTCGTGTTTCTGAAGTCAGCGGCTTCACGAGCAGCAGGGAGAGGTCATCAATCCAAAGATTAGAGACTTGAAAGAAGCAACCTGGAACTAGATCTCCCTCTCCATCTTCTTCACTGGACGTATGCCCAGGGAGAGGGGGCTCAGCCTGCTCAAAAAGTCCTTCCCCTTCATTTCCGTCGGATATTTTTACATCCTCGGAAACATCCTTTATCGCATCAGATCTGCCATATGTCACCTGCGGCCATCTCTCTGACTTCACCAGATCTGCCATAAGATTGCCTTCCCCTTCATTTCCGTCGGATGCATATGCAGGAAGGGACGGCGCAGCATCTGCTGTTAGCTTGCTGCAGAGCCTGATGCGCAACAGAAACAAGGAGGAAGGAAGTGCTCCGAGCCCACCCAAGGACTGCAGGTTCTCGCATTTTTGTATAAACATTATTCTCAGTGACTTGACACCACTAAACACCTCAGCTGAAGGAAGGGATGTCACTCTCGAGCAATTGTTCAACTCCAGCGTAGTAAGGTTGTCAAGGCCATGCAGCGACCCGAGCAGTGCAAGTTCCAGATCTCCACACTGCTCCATATGAAGGCTTCGCATATGTTGTAGTAGGCTCTCCTCAACATATATTATATTTTCACAATTGCTAATTTGTATTGAGATGAGCTGACACGATTCAGTTTGAACCTCAACTCTTGGAAAGGTTTTCCACCCAACATTGTCTATTTTCAGATCCATCAGGTTAGGAGGTAGAACTGCCGGTTCCTGAAATTTAGCACACCTTCTCACTGTTAGACTACGAAGACCCAGAGGAAGGCACAGGTCATGGTGTCCACTTCTGGAGACATCGTAGAATTGACCTATGTGTTTTAATTCAGGCAGGTTCTCCAACCTGACATGTCTCAGCAATTGCAGCTCCCCGAGTGGGGGTAAGTATTCCCAGTTGCACCCTTGAAGCTTAAGTGATGACAGATTTCCAAATTGAACAGTTCTCATCCAAGTAGGAGGCCTAACTCCATTATGTCCAGAAATTTTTAGTTGCTGCAGATTGACATGTGGCTCAAGTTGATCAAGAACTAGGTCATCTTCATGCTTTGGAACACATTTACCTCCAGACCATTGTAGCAATAATGATCTAAGGTGCTGCTTTTCATGCAGTTTGGCTTTCTTAGCTTCTTCATGGCTCCCCACATTTTCAAGACCCAACACTTCCAGTTTGTGAAGGCTGTTTAGATCCCTCAGTGAACATATCTCATAACCCTTTCTTGGCTGAACTCGGAAATTTTGTAACTCTTGAAGAGATGTTAATCTACCAACGGGGAAGCAACCAAATTTATTAGTATCACAGGCAACATATCGCAAGTAGGCAAGGTTTCTCAGCTGCTTCGGTTCTATTTTAACAGTACCACGTGCAATAAGAACCTGAAGGTGGTAAAGCTTGCACAAACCATATACCTTCTGACCCCGAGGCAATGATATGTAACGAAGATGCTTCATACTAGTAACATCAATAGGGAAATAGAACTCCTCAAGTCCATATAAACTCAACACGCGTAGGCCTTTGAAGCTTTTTACAGCTTCCCTGATTGCAGCTAGAACATCTCTGTTCACTTCACCAATGGAGCCTTCTATGGTGACAGTGTGCAGGTTCTTCAATTCAGAAATTTTCTTCAACACCTGGGTAGAGAGAGTAGAAAGTTTGGCAACCCATAGATGCCGAACTGTACTCAATATATTTATATGGCCAACACCATCAATTCTCAAGCATTCGCCAAAAGAAGCAATGCGTGCCAAATCATGCAACAGTTCATGCATAACATAATGCTCTTTAGACAATAAATCAAAGAATGACTTTCTTGTTAGTAGCGCCAAATACTCTTCTCCAACATCCTCTAGCCTTCGGGTGCTACCTGTTGTTTGCATGATCATTCCTGAACACATCCACATTTTCACCAATTCTTCCTTTTTAAACTTATAGCCTTGAGGAAATATACTGCAATATCTAAAGCAAAGTTGCAGATGTGCAGGAAGATGATGGTAGCTCAATCTAAGAGCCATAGCAACGTCATCTGTTCCTCCCGTGAAATGATGCATTTCCTCATGCAAGAACCAGTTCCAATATTGGCGTGTCATATTGTCTCTCAAATGCCCACCAACAACCTTTGTCATCAGGGGACAACCTCTCATTTTTTCTACTATTTGTTCACTTGTCAACAGGAAGTCTGCACATCTTTCAGGGGCAATGCTAGCAAAAGCATGACTTTTGAACAGAGCCAAATTGGCACCTTCATCTAACCCGTTCAGTTTCAGAACCTCTGCTTTGCAGCCAATCACACCTGCAGCTATATCTGCTACTGACTGCATTCGAGTTGTTAACAAAATCTTGCTTCCCTTTTGCCCAGTTTGCAGAGGAGCCACTAAGTTTTCCCATTCCTCACTTTTGTCATCCTCCCAGACATCATCTAAAACAAGCAAAAACTTCTTAGAGCTGAGTTTCTGCATAAGAATCTTCTGTAATGTATCCAAAGCACCGACAGTGGGCTTCTCCTTATCAATCGATTCCAAGACGTTTCTTATCACAGTGGCTGCGTCAAAACTATTAGACACCCAGACCCAGACAACGAAATCAAAGTACTTTACCACGTCCAGATCATTACAGACGAGCCGGGCAAGTGTGGTCTTCCCCATACCACCAACTCCGACTACAGAGAAAATAGACACGCCATTGGCACAGGCATGTTCGGGCTCTTCTTTGATTTGCTCGGCCTCCATCAACCATCCCACTATCTGTTCCTTCTCCCTGTCTCGGCCAATGATCTTACCGGCTATCACTGTGCTGGCAGTCTCCCGATCACGCCCTGGAACATCACTCTGATCCTGATGCCGGCAGTGAGGACGGTTGGCAAGCTGAAGAAATGTGCCCACGCCTTCCGCGACCTCATCTAGCTTCTTGAGAGCCTCCCTCAGCTGCTTCAGGGTGCTCCTCATGGGCATGAAGCCTGCGATCCTGTTGACAAACCTGGTCATGGGGATCGCAGTCCCCACCTTGTCTTGCAGATCCCAAGCCCGCGCGTCGTCCTCCAGCTTGCGGTACTCCACCTCGTCGACGGCGTCCTCCGCCTCCTCCACGGCTGACCTGAGCCGCCAGAACCACTTGTCCAGCGCGGCGCTCTGCTCCTTGACCTGCTGGCGGTCGATGGCGTCGAACACGGCCTGGATCTCCACCATCCGCGTCGACAGCCTGGCCTCGAGAGCCTCCATGCCATCGGCGTTGCGCAACTTCTTCAGGTAGGAGAATGCCTGGTTGATCAGGAAGGAGATGGCCGGAGTCGCCACCGATTTGCCAGCGAACAGGAGGGCGGAAGCAGCAGCCATGCCTCTCAATGCTCAGTGTTTGTGCGGCTGAAAAGGTGGAAGGGCAGCGCCGGCGGGGCGTGGTTGGAGACGGAGGCGGCGGCGCGGCGGAGAGGCGCGTAATCACAGGAAAACGCGTTGGGTGGTCCGTGACGCCAGTCGGCGTGAAGAGGAGGTGGAGCGGGGGTGGTTGCCTGGCAGTACGGTGGCTACCGGAAGACACATGGGCACGGTCTAACACAAGGCCGTACCGCCCGTACGTGCTGTGCCCGATGCCCTACGTGTAACTCCATAATAAAGTAGAATTTTTTATTATTTATTTTTTCACTAAGTAAATTTTACAAAACAGCCAGTAAATTATGCTACATATTAGATAACTATGTGTTTAAGTAACTATTTTGGAGAACTATATATTTTACTCACAATTATGGTCATGCTCAATTCGGCTATACGGATGGTTTTTGGCTTTCGATTGAAATGGCACTATAACAGTTGGACAAAGCCACGGGTGAAACTATGGATGTTCAATTCGGCTATTAGCTTTTCATTTTTGATTGAGATAATTTAGAAAAGGAAAAAGAAAAAAATATATGTAGTACAAATTGAAAAGGATTAAATGAACATGGAAGAAAATAAAACAAAAAAACTTGACAGGCGACGTGTGCCCTAGGAGGGGTGACGGTGGCTGGAAGCTGCACCGGCGGGGACAAGGGAGGAAGGGTGGAGATGAAGGTGGAGGATGACACCGATGAGCGCGACTGGGCAGCGACCACCAAAGCTGGAATTTGCATGGGCTGGATCTGGCCGTAGAGGAGTGACAGCGTTGGCCAATCGGCAACAACTGTGATGGAGTTGATGGAAACAAAGTAGGGCTACAGCGGCCACGGATGACAATTCAAGCGAGACGAGCGCGGAGGTGGCGAGAGGAGGCGGCACCAACAGAGGAGACGGCGGCAAGGGCAGAGGTAGCGGCAACAGGCAACAACAGGGGAGGACCCAGGGGGCAAGGGCAAAGGAAACAACAATGGGTGAGGCAAACGGTGACCAGCAAGCGAGTGGTGGCGATTGCGGATGGTTAGGCAATTTTGTCACTGGCCGTTAGCAGCGTTGGGAGTGTGCTTCTTCCTTACTTCTTTACTCCTTCAGAGAATGAGGCTCCTCTCACTTTTTTTCGCAAGATCATCATGAAAATCAAGTAAGATCTTCTCTAAATCATCGGGTCTTTCTGATTGAATTCGCAATCTTGAGTCAATTGTGCATCGCCTGGTGAGCTTTGTCTCCGTAGGCAGCTAGGCTCGATTCATCTTCAACCTGGCAAACAAAGGCTTCCCTCTTGCGTTATCTCTTTTGGTGATTGTTTAGTGATGTATTTTTGGGTATTGCCTTGTTGTTTTGGATTCGACTGACTCTTAGTTGGACTGAGTAAGAAACTTGATTGATTCGGGTGTGTTTACCTCGGATCTGTGGTGGTCATTTGCTCGAAGAGGGCATTCGGCCGGTGCTACCTCTATGAGTCTTGTGCAACATAATCCCTATACCTCAGCTTTGTTCTTTGGTGTGTCCTGACGTGCGAAGATCGGCATTGTATGTCTGACGACCTCGTCCATTCTACGCGGCACAGCAAGGGTGATTTTCTAGGACAACGTTGTGTGCATTCCTTGCCTGGTCCTCTTCTCAGTGGATTTGAATTCCATCCGCATCGTAAGTATGTTTCGGCTGTGGGCAATTTTACTCAAGTGTGCTGCGCTAGATGCCTTATTTCATTGACTAGTATTGAGTGACTTGAATAAGGGCCTGTTTGGAACAGAGGAATTTCACAGGAATTTCACAGGAATTTTGCAGAAAACAGTTCAATTCCCGCAGGAATCGGGAAAAATTCCCGCATTCCAAACAGGGCCTAAATCTGTGTGGGATTGGTTTAATTGCTCAGTTAGGATTATTGTCACTGATGAAATTGGATTGATAAAACTAAATCAGACTTGAGCTAGTTGATTGCATACAATCATTGTTCCAATACTTTTCTATGGTTCAGTTGTCTTTCTGTTAACTGGAATACCACAACTTAAATCTGAGCATTATGCTGATTTTGTTGCCATCATGTTCCATGTTTTAAGTATATTGTTCAGCTTTGAATGATCTGATGGAATTACATGTTTACATGTCATTTTTGTCATTTATACGATGCTGAAATATACTTTAATTGTGCTAAATGTTGCTGAAATTAAAACTGAAGCATTAACTACAACAGTAAGATCCTTAAAAAATGGGATGCCAAGCCTGTGTACCATCTGACAAGTGCATGACGAAATGGGTCAGGCTAGTATGAGAGGCTGATGGGTGAATCTAGGCTGTCCGATCATGTCGCACGTCACGGATTGGCTAAAACTATAGCTTAGCTATACAATCGTTGATAAAATCTATAGTTATCTGGAATGGTTACTTAAATCTGCAGTTGTTTGATAGTTAGGACAATCTATATATAGATTTTTTGAAATTTACGTTTTTGATAATAGTTTATTAATAAGCTTTATAGACTTATTTTTAAATATGATCTTTTTGGCCAGGCCAACAGAAACAGCGTGGTAAATGCATCCTATCGCTAATAGCAATGGAAAACCGATCTATAAGAACACAAGGGGTTGGGTGGGATTACCTTCCTTGATGTTTCCAAAAATGAAAATAGAATACATTTTTCAGTGGGTTTGGGTTGGGGGAGGAGGGGAGGAAGGGGATGAGAAAGGTGGGAAAGGGAGGAGCAAGATGGGAATCCTCACGTGGACATTGTCCCTTTGTACCATCATGCTCCATGGTGTGGCTATGCTATGACTGGGCCACCATATCATTTACAAGTGGAATCCACACAGGCACTCATCGCACATGTGGTATCTTTTGCCACACCAATGTTGTTGGTGTGGTAGTATGTATTTGTCACATGTGTGGCCAAAAGATTATATTTAAAAATAAGTTTGAGAAAAGGTTATTAATAAAATATTATTAAAAATTAAATAATAAAACAATCTCTGGAGTGCTAGCCACACTAAAATCTAAACAAATTCCTTCCATGCCACTGTAAAAACTAAAATTGCCATTCACACACACCATCAGGTTGGCCCAACCACAAACAACGAGCTTGTGTACCGCAGTGCCCTGTTATCAATGAATATCATGAAATTTGATAAATACTCTGTTTGCAACAAACCAACCTATGTACTTTGGTGCTTGGGCTCTCAATCTAAAAAAAGCTGAACAATAGTATCACTCAGTGAAATACTAGGAAGCCTAATTTATGTAATACGGTAATACCATATGTCTAGTTGACTAGGTAGATTTGCAAAAAAATGCTGATTTGACAAAAGGAAGTATAGAAGCACCACTCATCAAATATGTATGGACCAGTGGATGACGTACTTCTATTAGACGAAGTCATCTCTATGTATGGTAATGGTATTGCAATTGAAATTGTACATCCCAACAAAACTTTATGATTGTCATGTATTATATGAAATTATCACTTAGAAATGAATAAAAGTGTGTGATTTCTTTGATATATCTGCCTCTGAAGTTTTAAATTTTTGATGCTAAATGAATAGTGATAATATCTGATATTCCACAAAAGAAATTACGTTCAAATTGAAAATTGTTGAGCTCAATTACTGAATCTAGTTATTTCAACTTTGAAGGCGGTTTATTGAATTGTTCTTTTGGATATACAAAATGGGGAAAATGCATGTAGAGATGACTTGTATCATCTCTAAAGACTGTATCTACACACAGTTGGCACAACCATCTCTTGATCATTAAGTTGTGGGCAATGGCAATGCCTTAGAGACTGGTGCTAAAGCCATCTCTGGCATGTATAGTAGCATGCAAAACTGTATCTACAGGATAGGAAACTGTCTCTGCATGCTAGCTTTGCTGAACAATGTAACAGACCAACACATAACACAAGGGGTGCTGGACCAGGGAATAATCTCCTTTACCATGACTAATATAAGCACCTTAGCAATATACTAAACTACTTTCATTGAGCACTCAGGCAAACATGATGACTAAACATTGGATGAGAGATCCACACTTTGATTTTTGCCCTGTCTTGGACTCAACTGACCACATAGTTTTAAGATGCAAGGCTGCTGATAACCTCTAGAAAAAAACTGGGTCTCACGGCTGATGCCAACATGGCAAACTGCATATTACAATTTGATGAACAAAGACCAATTGTTGAACATATTACATTCAGTGAAATCTGGCCAATCTGCTTTGTAGTCTACACGCGTATCTATTTGCCAAATTTTTAATGGTATATAAGGAAATTCCCATATATAGTTTTTCAAAATGATATTATTACCTCAGTGACAACACCACTTACAAGGCTTGCGACATCTGGGCACACCGAGCAAATCCAAGAGAGAGAACCCTCATCCGTCTATGGCCGCAACGCCTCATTTAACAACCAGCTCCTTTGATTGTTGTCTTTAACTATGGCTTTCCTCTGTATAGTCCTACTTCGCTTTTATTCTTCTTCTTTACTCTTTTACATGTTTCTGTTTCCCCCCATGAATGGCTTGCAATAGCAACTACACGTACACGATTTGATCCATTCGTTTTCCATCTAACGGTTTAAATCGAGTCTACCCTGATACCAATCATGTTCTACAACTCTTGGTGGATCCGGGCCTTTAGTTTCAAATCCTTCCACCTAGCTTTTGTCCTTCGGACGACAGAGAAAAAGATATACCAAACAACAGCTCAGGGAAAGCTAACGCCTGAAATGCCACCATGCAATTCATTCAGTTTCTTTCATTTTCCTCAAGAAATCGGTATACTATTTTGTTGGATTCGATGGTATAGCTCGTCTCTAGTGAAGGGGGCGCCGCCGCCGCTGCTTTTCCTGGACGGGTTCACCGTACCCTCCAGGATGTAGAGGGAGGTGTGGCCCAGTGGTGGGCAGAGGTGGAGGGCGTCGGGTGGCTGTGGAGGGACAGTGGCCAGCACTGGGAGGGTTGCACGGCAGGCGGAGGCACAATGAATTTTAGGTTGGGCGGGTCGAGATGGCAGGGGAGGGGGAGAGGGCGACGCGACAAGGCGGCGGGGTCACTGCAGGCCATCGATGGTGGAGGAGGGGAGGGGAGGCAGAGGACGAGCATGGAGTTGTGGCCAGCGCTGGAGAAGAAGGCGGGGAGGGTGGCGGGCCCGGAGAAGAGAGAGGGAGAGGAGGGCAATGGTCGGCGCCAGAGAAGGAGGCAGGTGGAGGGGAAGGGAGTGGCGGCGCATTCGAGAGGGAGGTGAGGGGGAGCAGCGGCAAGGGGAAGATATGCCATGGGGATGCCTCCTAACGACATACTGTGCATTAGTTCCTCTCAATTATTAATGGGTGGGTTTTTTTGAGCTTTGGTTTTGGTTTTTGGCTATGGTTTTTGGCTTTTGGCTTTGGCTGTTGTATTCTTTTGAGCTTGTGGCTTATAGCTTAAATTGTTGTGTTCTTTATGGCTAATGGTGTATGGCTTATTGCTTATTTTTGTATGATGAGCATGAGGCCAAATTGGTAACCTGCACCGTACCGTACCTTACATTCGAACATACCTCAATGCAAAATTTATGGATTGTGCCCAACGAGGGGGTAAAAAAAGATACATCCTACACCCCCTATGTGGACCCTGCGACTAGATTGTAAAAGATGACATCCCACATGTATCCCATCTCAGCCTCCCCATGCACCTCTATCGATGCCTTTGTGCTATCAGGCTCGTTGGACCTGTAACCCGAGCCTAGTGCAATGTCCTCGAAATCCATATCGCCTAACTCCTCATCGAGGATGAAAGTGTGCAGGGTCACAACTATTATCTTCGTCTGATGGTCAGCTAGGTAAGAAGATATGTCCTGCAGTATACACCACTTCTACTTCTACATGTCAATGCATGTTCGTTAACATTGCATAGTGACAAATGGTAATAGTTGAACATCTCTTGCCTGTCATGCAGCATTGGGCTATTTCTGAAGTCAGACATATGGTATCGGGTGTTTCTATAGGGGGCAAGATACCCTGTTCGGTTCGGATAGCCTGAGTCGATAAGGTAGTACTTACCTGCAACCACAATAAGGCATGAATCAGTGTGAAGATAGCACTAACGCATAGACATTACAACAAATGTTAGGCCGGGAGTACCTGAGGGAGGCTTGGGGAACAAGTAGCCGAAGACAACCAATGTATCCATCAAGATGCGGGTGTTGTGGGTTGAGCCCAACCATCTGGCGGTGACCTACATGACCTCATGTCGAAGTCACACACGGTCAAAACAATTTGACTTGTGTACCTATGCTGGTTCGTGTGCACAACATGCAAGACCTGGGAAGCAACTATGAGAATATATGTGTTGTCTATCGTGCCTATGGCTCCAGTAAAGTACGGGAAATAACGAGTCGATAACAAAGAGGTGTGGAGAGTTGTGAAAAGGGGATTTCACAGCTTAACATTGTAATGTGCCATGTGGTACAAGAGTCATAAGGAAACTACAGGGCTCTGAGCTCCACAACGCACCTCTGTTTTGGACGTCTTGGTAGAAAAGCCTAATGTGCGCAGTGTGCACCAATAATTCGCCTACTCACGGCCGAAGCTCCACGACGCACCCACAAAGCAGATTCCCGCGAGCTACCATTTCACTTCTCCTTGGATTCCCGCTGTGACCGTGATGCGTGCGTTAGTGTCCCACCCTCTCAGCAGATTCCCACACAGAAGCACACATGCGATGCAAACCCAATCAGCGATGCATTCAGAAATTAAGCAGTCATGCCCACACCCTTGAAGCACGCATAAACGCACAGCCTGCGTACTAAAGCTTTCTTGTAGGCTAAGTTGGGCGTCCAGAATATGGTACCCAACTCCTCTGGCGAAACAAGGGGATCGCACACGCCTCATGTAGGCACAACGAAACACAACACCTAGCCAAGCTTAATTTTTCTCAACATCCGCACCGGTGGCAAGCTGGTGCAACAAGTCCAGAATGAATAGTCCAACAATGTCATAAGGTAGGATTGGGTGAATGCATAAACACAACAGGTCTAACACAACGATTCGGTAACGAATGAATTTCAGATTAGGTAGATTAGCGGCCCGCACAACACACCTAACGAGATGAGCAGTAACCAACGTAGAGGATCTCACCACAGTGAGGTACTACTTGGACTATTTGTGTGCCCATTGTAGGATCGTCGACGGCAATCAGAGGGGGTGAATGATTGCAGCGTCTAGCGGAAGCTTTTCAAAATTTATTATTATTTTTAAACCTGCAAATCACAGAAGCACACACAAAAAATATCCAACCATAATGTATGCAAAACAATCTATATATGTATATATATTTGATGCATGCATGAATCAAAAGGTTAGAAGCTTAACGTAAAAAAAAACTAAGCAAAAAATATAAAACCTAATTAGCCTTACGTAATCCCTTAATACTAATTAAGTTTTCCTCTCTCCTCAATGCACTCTACGGATGCATGCAAAAAGTAATGGCATGAAAAAGTAACGGCATGGAAAAAGTAACGGCATGCAAAACAGTACGGATGAAAAGAAAAACCCGAGGCTTGATGGCAGCAGACCGTCGCTTTCAATGGCACTGTGCGCTTCTAATGCTCTCTGATTACATTGACGCTCGGCCAAAGCAAAACACACACCTCCTCGCGCACATCAGACCACGCAGTACCGCGCCTGACGTGCGAAGAGCCGAGACCAAAACAAATCGCTGCACGAGCACCAAAAACGGAGAGCAAACCGCCTCCGCAATCTTTTTCTTCACAAAACTAGACAGCAAGTTCGGTCTGAAAAGCCGTACAAAATCTCAGGACTGGACAACCCTTTTATACGGCCGCTACACTCCGTTTTCTTTTCCAAGAGCATGTCCGACTTCTAATCCTATCCCATACCCTCGCTATCTCTAATACGAACTCGTTTCTTCTCTTCAATCTACTAGAAACCCTAATACCACTCATCTAATTGGGCCTAGGCCTTTTTAACTCAACCAGACTTTTAGTCCACTAATTTTCAAGGGACCCGAAACCCTTCTTAACACGGGTTTTTAACACTTCCGACTTTTCAACTCATCACGTGTCGAAGCCTCCAGGACCGCACCTCCCGTAGCTTCTCCACGCACCATCCACCTTTGATCTCCATGTGCTCCAGCGTGAGCCCGACCACCTCGTGACATCCTCGACCGCCTGGACCTCAGATTTCCCCCTCCTAGTCCCGGTCTTCCTCGTCACCGACCATGACCGTCTCCACGCCCAATCTGCACATGCAAAGACCAAAGAACGTTTTTCCTGGCACAAGTTCTCACCACTTGACCGATATTAGTCCACGCACACACGCACACGCCTCGAATAACAATATACAGCAATGTTGTCAATTATTCATCATCATAAAAATTCTAGACCTAACCACATGGTCTAACAATCTCCCCCTTGATGAATACATGGACAACACCTCAAGATTGCATGACAAATTAGCTTCAAATAGATATAAGCGAAAAACTGAAGCCAAAAGTCTCAAATCTCTCCCCCTCAACACAAGAGAGCAAATTTCTTCAATATCTCACAAAGCACACCAAATCTCTCCCTCTTTGGCAATGTAATCATCAAGAACTTTCAAAGAAGAATTATTCTAAAAAGAAACAATGAGAATAAAAATCTAGAAGCTTTGTAGATTATCCAAGTCATTTTGAATTGATTTAGTAATTTAACCAAGCCATATTTTTGAGTAGAGCTATCTAGATCATATAAAGTCATATATCATATAGCAATATCAAAACAAAATTTTAATATGATTAGACGATTTATATCAATGACAGGCATCTCAACAATGACTAGACCAATTATAGAGAGCACAATGAGATATCACAACGAAAAGTCAAAACCTAAAAGTGAAGCAAATTTTAACTCTAGACGGGCTAGCAGTCTCATGTAACAACTTATTGCTCCACACTCAATTTTTAGGCAAGTGGCATGCTTGTAGCATACTTCTTTTTCATAATGACATATTTATTTATTTATTTTTGATGGTGGCATGCTTGAAGCATACTTCTTTTCATTTTGCGCACTTTTGTGTTTTTTTTTTGTTTCACCATGGCATGCTTGAAGCATACATCTTTTCAATTTTTTTATATACTCTCTTTTCTTAAAAACATGCCAAATTGAGTAATCATAAAAATTGGAACATGAAACATGCGAGCCTCATAGCCAAGAGTTAAAATAAGACTCACAATCAAGCTAATCCTTTTCGATGGACATCGCAAAGTAATAAATATAATTAATCTAGTCAAAGTATTCCGCCATGTCATACTTTTAATTCAAATGTAGCAATTTAATTATAAACAGTCCTGATCAAAGCTACACAACATATGAATAGATATGATAAAGAGAGCTCTACTACTCAATTGATTTCAATGACTTGGATTTGATGAGTTATTTGACAAGGATAATAAACAAAGCTTCCAAAAAAAAATTAAACAACAAGCTCCCCCTCAGAATAATACTATAAGATGTAATACTCCCAACTCACTTCGCAATTGAGGAAAACGAGAAGTATCAAACGATTTCATGTGCAAATTAGCAACTTAAGAATTTAACAAGATGTAAGACAACATCACCTTTTCCACATGGTCTTTCAAAAAGTGCAATCTCTTGCAAACCATCAAAAGAGTGAAGAACCATCAAGTGTTCCGATCAAGCGATGATGAAAAAAAACCGGAACCCAATTTAGCTCATGTTCTCCATCCTTGTCAGCTGTTCTTACATGACAGGAAACATCGGTCTCACAGTATTGGGGTTAGTAAAATAAGATTTAGGAATCCAGTACTGTGACACATGACGAATAGGAGCAACAAAGCTAGAACCAAAATCACGCGCATGTGGATGATTAGAATACCAAAAAGAGCGTGAATTATTTGAATTAAATCTCAATCTAGCATGTGTAGCAGATTTAAAGCCATCATAAAAGTTCTCTAAAAACATAGCTTTCACATTTGATCTAGGAACCAAAGACAATGCACGTTTTTGTCTTAAAGCATTTAACCTTTCATTCCTTTCTTTCTTAGCCCGCCTAAAACAAAATTCATACAAGTGTCCATCTCTTCTACAGTAGGCGCAATTAAATTTAACATAACCAGAGATCTTTTGAGATGATGAGCTAGCACCTATATTATTATTCGATGAACTTTGCACAAAGCCAGCAGATTTAAACACAGTTTGTTTTGGTTCAGATTTTACTTCAATCTTTCCATGTTCAAGAACCTTAACAACCTTAGGAGGATTATTCTTGGCATGCTCAACAAAATTAAATCCTAGACCATGATTTTTCACACTTGTTTTTGACTTATCTAGAATCATATTCAGATTTTTCTTGCCAAAAGAGAATCTCTCTAAAGTGTCCTTAAGATACTCATTTTCCTTAACCAAAGTGGAACAAGTAGTGCATTTAATAGGTTCATTCACAACATTCTTGGAAGCACTAGATTGAGCCAATTTTTTCTTTTCAGCAAAATCATCCAATTGCCTAGTTAAAGCATCAATTTCAATATTCAACTTAGGACAACTTGAGCAAGACATGTTTTCATGATAAAGCATCTGTTGAATTGTTTCCTGAGATGAACTAAGTCTAGCTTCTAGCAATTCACATTTAGAGCAAGCTTTAGATTGAACATTTAAAATACTTGACTCTAAACATGTAGAAGAATTAGATTTGAGTTTTTCAATTTCATCATTTGCAAGTTTTAATTTTTCATCACAAGAATCATGTGTCAATTTTAATTCATCAAATTTATCAGTTACATCTCTAAGTTGAACCAGATTTGATGCACTAATAGATCTAGCAGACTCCAACTCAGAATGTAAAACTTGACAAGACTCACATGATTCATCACTAGGAATTAAAGCCCTAAGTCTATCAATCTCAGAAGTTAAGCTTTCAACAAGACAATTACTTTCTTTCAATTTATTTTTTGTCTTTTTCAATTCAATAGCAAGTTTAATCAAACCATCTTCAAGCTCATCATATGACGGTCCTACCTCATCGGGATCAATGTAGTCGTCGCCGTCGTTGTTGCTTGCCGTGAAGCACATACTCGTGAAGTTGTCGTTTTTCTTTTTACCAAGACCAAGAGCTTGACGTAGCCGCCTCTCTGATGCCATAGCAACCGGCTCTGATACCACTTGTAGGATCGTCGACGGCAATCAGAGGGGGGTGAATGATTGCAGCGTCTAGCGGAAGCTTTTCAAAATTTATTATTATTTTTAAACCTGTAAATCACAGAAGCACACACAAAAAATATCCAACCATAATGTATGCAAAACAATCTATATATGTATATATATTTGATGCATGCATGAATCAAAAGGTTAGAAGCTTAACGTAAAAAAAAAACTAAGCAAAAAATATAAAACCTAATTAGCCTTACGTAATCCCTTAATACTAATTAAGTTTTCCTCTCTCCTCAATGCACTCTACGGATGCATGCAAAAAGTAATGGCATGAAAAAGTAACGGCATGGAAAAAGTAACGGCATGCAAAACAGTACGGATGAAAAGAAAAACCCGAGGCTTGATGGCAGCAGACCGTCGCTTTCAATGGCACTGTGCGCTTCTAATGCTCTCTGATTACATTGACGCTCGGCCAAAGCAAAACACACACCTCCTCGCGCACATCAGACCACGCAGTACCGCGCCTGACGTGCGAAGAGCCGAGACCAAAACAAATCGCTGCACGAGCACCAAAAACGGAGAGCAAACCGCCTCCGCAATCTTTTTCTTCACAAAACTAGACAGCAAGTTCGGTCTGAAAAGCCGTACAAAATCTCAGGACTGGACAACCCTTTTATACGGCCGCTACACTCCGTTTTCTTTTCCAAGAGCATGTCCGACTTCTAATCCTATCCCATACCCTCGCTATCTCTAATACGAACTCGTTTCTTCTCTTCAATCTACTAGAAACCCTAATATCACTCATCTAATTGGGCCTAGGCCTTTTTAACTCAACCAGACTTTTAGTCCACTAATTTTCAAGGGACCCGAAACCCTTCTTAACACGGGTTTTTAACACTTCCGACTTTTCAACTCATCACGTGTCGAAGCCTCCAGGACCGCACCTCCCGTAGCTTCTCCACGCACCATCCACATTTGATCTCCATGTGCTCCAGCGTGAGCCCGACCACCTCGTGACATCCTCGACCGCCTGGACCTCAGATTTCCCCCTCCTAGTCCCGGTCTTCCTCGTCACCGACCATGACCGTCTCCACGCCCAATCTGCACATGCAAAGACCAAAGAACGTTTTTCCTGGCACAAGTTCTCACCACTTGACCGATATTAGTCCACGCACACACGCACACGCCTCGAATAACAATATACAGCAATGTTGTCAATTATTCATCATCATAAAAATTCTAGACCTAACCACATGGTCTAACACCCATGCATGTCGAAGCCAGTCACCTCAGAGCACCGGCATAGAGATCATTCGGAACATGTCACAGTTGCGCTTCTTTCGAAGAAGTATTGTTGCGTAGAACCACTCCTCAGAGTCCTTGTAGTGTGGGCGTCGGCAATGACCTAGTTGATGAGGTCCTTTCACTCTATGCAAGAACTGTCTTCCTTCGCCACACGGGTTGCCATGTAAGATTCGTAGTAGTTGTAAATGCGCTCTATACATACGGTGGCCTGATCATTGGAGCGCTTGCTTCTGTGCGGTTCATGGAGTTGCCTTGAGCTGGCCTATTGTCAGTCCTTCTGTCGACGGAGCTAGGGGACCTAACTAGCGGCTCTTCCTAAGCTCCTGCCAGCGTAACGGCGTGCTCGTTGGTGTAGATTGCACCCACAAACACGTTTGCCTTAAGGTCCTCGTGCTACAGTGGCACCACCCGGAACTTACTGACAGATCCAATCACTACCGGAAAGCTGCTATATGCCGAGTATCAGGAATTTTGCCGAGTGCAATCTATCGGGCACTCGGTAAACAACCTCTTTGCCGAGTGCCCTCACTGGGACACTCGGCGAAAATAAAACACTCGGCACACATTTCTTTGCCGAGTGCTACGGATTAGACACTCGGCAAAAGAAGCTCTTTGCCGAGTGCTAACAAGAAAACACTCAGCACCAACCGCCGTCCGTTAGAGTCAGCTGCCGCCGTTAGAATTTTGCCGAGTGTCTGGAGCTGACACTCGGCAAAAAACGCTTTGCCGAGTGTTTTGCCTGCGGCACTCGGCAAAGAAATAAAACATTTTCCTTTCCTACCCTTCAAACTTTTTCTACTCTCCACATACAACATATGGTACTCCATGTTAAAATTAGGTATATTTTTGTATTTGTTTGCTATATTTAATCAATTAATTGTTTTTCAAGCAATTTTGTGAATCAAGTCAAATTTGAACTGCAAGTGATTCAAATAATAGGAAAAAATGAGTAGAAAAATGATATTCATGTTATTCATCCTGGTTTGAGGCCTTACCTG
The DNA here is from genome assembly GCA_017311315.1 of Dendrocalamus latiflorus. Classification (NCBI taxonomy): domain Eukaryota; kingdom Viridiplantae; phylum Streptophyta; class Magnoliopsida; order Poales; family Poaceae; genus Dendrocalamus; species Dendrocalamus latiflorus. The sequence goes on from CM029672.1 coordinate 15,721,410, forward strand.
TGAAATGAAAAGGAATTTCGAACATTTTGTTCAGGAAACACGACCACGAACGTGTGGCCGAATGGTTTTTAAATTTTAAAAAAAGCAAACGAAGTCTGAAAATCATGAGATTTGTCAAGATGTCATGATATCATACGTGGAGGCTGTGGTAAAAAATTGAGAAGATTTCGCATAAGTTGTCACGTTCGATGCTTACAAACCGAAGCATTTCTGAAGAAGAAGTGTAGGGTTTAGAAGGATCCGGTAAGATTTGGAGTCAAAGTGACAGTCAAATTGTGGTTTGACTACAGAACTTTTTGTATAGGCAATTTCTCTGATCCGTTTGATAATTTTAATTTTTAAACTGCAATTATAGAATTTTAATTGATATAAATTGAATTTGAGCTATAACCGCATGAAATAATGGTCTAATATTCGTAGAAGCATCGAATATGCATTGTTGAGTGAATTTGACAAGGCATTTTCAAAGTACATTTGAACAAATTTGTAAAACACGTTATGGAAAAGAAAGAGAGGAAATGAAGTTTTATTAAAAAAAAGCTTTGCCGAGTGCCTTGTGGGCGACACTCGGCAACAAAGGAGCTGTGCCGAGTGCTTTGTGGGCGACACTCGGCAAACATTACAAACAAAACGGCCAGAACCCCGCGGCCGCGCTCACACACGCAACAAACGCCCCCGCGCCCCGCACGCCCGCCGCCGCCCCGCCCCCGCGCGCCCCGCACGCCCGCCGCGGCGCCCGACGCCTCCCCCGACTGCCCCCGCGGCCGCGGCCGCCCGACGCCTCCCCCGACTGCCCCCGCCCCCGCGGCCGCCCGCCGCCCGACGCCTCCCCCGCGGCTGCCCGCCGCCCGACGCCAGCGACTTCTTCAACCTCTTAATCGACCCTCCTGATCCACGGCGATGATTTCTTCTCCGGCCGCCACCTCTTCACCGAACTGCGGCTCCTCCTCTGCTCTTCTTCGGTTTACCCCCAATCCCTCTTCCTCTCTTGTTGCTTTTCTTAATCAATGCTCTAATTTCTGTTAATTGTGCACTGTTAATTACACAACTGTGATTTGTGAACTGTGAATGTTAGTCTGGTTCTGTGATGTTGGTGAATTATGAACTGTGATGGATGCTTGTGATTGTGCTATGTTAATTTGTTCAAGAACTGCAATTCGTCTGTTACCAGTAGTTTGATTACAGTCTGCCTACAATTTGTCATCTTTGTTGATGTTGCGATCTTTGTATTAGTTAAATGTGGTGTGATTAGTTTGTGTTAGTAATTGTCATTGAATAATCTATGTTTAGGTCTGTCAGCTGTGAAATGTGTTAGTTGTCAGTGTTAGTTGCCATATCTGATTGGTATATCACTTTGTTATTGCTATATCACTTTGTTGAATGCCTCTGATTGGTCGGCCCAGTTTATTCTCTGGTTAGGCGTAACCTAGTTAGGCGTCTCCCGTTCGAAAGAGATACGGTTGGAAATATGCAGATCTTTGCATATCTATAACCGTATCTGTTTTGAATTCTCCACGTTTTTTGGACAACCCGATGATGCGTAGATGGGGTTAGTTTCCATGGTCTACTCCGATCCGTGACAGAGTTTCGGCATCATCTCCCTGTTGTTCTCCGGATACACAATCTCCCTGCCAGGACGTGTATTTGGAGAACAGCGGGGAGGTGCTGCCGAAATTCTATCTCGGATAGGAGTAGACCATGGAAACTAACCTCATCTACGCATCCTCGGGTGGGATTAGGACCTATCTTCACCTATTAGATAGGAGAAAGATCGTGTAGATGCATTTGATTCTTATATTACTCCCTAATATGTTAGAGGATGGATGACCGTGAGTGGATGTACACGGGCCGCTCAAGTCAGGGTTCGTTGTCCGATGAATGGATTGAGAAGACCGATGCTTTCTTGGAACTAGCATTTGCCAAGGTTAAAGGAGCGCGTGCCACTTGGTGTCCCTGCAGCAGATGTGCAAACACGCGTCGACAAACAAAGGAGGTCATGGGTAAACATCTTTGCAAGTTTGGATTTACGGCAGACTATACCCGGTGGATCTACCACGGTGAATCCGATCGTATGAGAGAGGAGGTCGTGAGACCACGCATCGAGGATTATGATGCTGATGGCGGGGTAGGAGACATGTTAAATGACTATCATGAAGCACACTTCGCTGAAGGACGTAGGGAGGAGGAGCCAGAGGCAACCGCAAAGGCGTATTACGACATGTTGTCTGCGGCACAGAAACCCCTTCACGGCCAGACGAAGGTTTCTCAACTGGATGGCATTGGACGCGTAATGGCCTTGAAGTCCCAGTTTAGCGTGAGTCGAGACGCCTTCGATGCTATGTTGACAGTTTTTGGCAGCATGCTTCCGGAGGGTCACATTCTGCCAAAGAGCATGTACGAGTCAAAGAAACTCCTTCGTGCACTTAAGATGCCATATGAGCAGATACATGCTTGTCCGAAGGGGTGCATCCTATTTAGGAAAGAACACGCGGAAGCAAAGTACTGTGCAAAGTGTGGATCCTCTAGGTTCCTGGAGGTAGACTCTGCTGATGGTCAGAAGAGGCAGCTTGCGATCCCCGTGAAAATCCTACGGTACCTTCCGTTCATACCGAGGATCCAACGGCTATACATGACCGAGGAAACCGCGAAACAGATGACATGGCACAAAAATGGACGTCGATACAATCCTGAGAAGCTGGTACATCCATCCGATGGTGAAGCATGGACCCACTTTGATGTGATTCATCGTGAGAAAGCTCTAGAGGCTCGTAATGTACGTGTTGCGCTGGCAACAGATGGGTTCAATCCTTATGGAATGATGGCCGCCCCATACACTTGTTGGCCCGTGTTCGTTATCCCCCTCAATCTCCCCCCCGGCGTCCTCTTCCAACGACAGAACATATTCTTATCGTTGATAATTCCTGAACACCCGGGGAAAAATATGGGTGTGTTCATGGAGCCTGTGATTGATGAATTGGTCCGTGCTTGGGAGGAAGGGGTATGGACATACGACCGAGCTACAAAGAGAAACTTCAAAATGCATGTTTGGTACCACTACTCCCTGCATGACTTCCCGGCGTATGGGATATTCTGCGACCGGTGTGTTCACGGGAAGTTCCCATGCCCAGTATGCAAGGCAGCTCTGAAGTTCATTTGGTTGCTGAAGAGTGGCAAGTATTCTTCGTTCGACAAACATCGACAATTCATCCCTCTTGACCATGCATTCAGACGAGACATCAAGAACTTTATCTGTGCTTATTGGTTTACTCTTTTTAATTGCAGGTGATTGAACAAAGATGGTGGGCGGTATGAGGAACGTAAGGTCGCTTTACCAAAGACGGCCCGATGCAGCTGAGCAGTCGGGGAGCAGGAGTAGGAGGAGCGGGAGGAGCAGCAGGAGCAGGAGGAGCAGGAGCACTCTTGAGGAGGAGCGGGAGCGGGAGGAGGAGGAGGAGCAGGAGGAGGAGGAGGAGCAGGAGGAGGAGGCGGCAGGGGGTTCCGCTTCCTCTGGTTCGTCGGGTGTCTGGTTGCGAGGTCCCTCGACCCTCCCGAGGCGACCGATACCTCGTGAGAGACGCCCGCTGATTCGACCCACTGGGGCTAGGTAAGTAACTTTAGATGTTATCACTACTTTTTCATTTGATATGTTGAAAATCACAATAGAAACTAATAATTTATCTTAATCACTTGGGCAGGGGTTGGACGCTTGAGGCTGCAGGTGATCACAAACGCCATGTCAATGGCATCCTGGGTCTTTTGTGCAGGCTACACTTCCCTGGCTTGGTTGCGTTTGGCGGAGGGCAGGAGCCGGCCTACACGTGGGACCACTACGTCGCCTTCCCCGATTTACCAGATCGGGATGGCAGGGTATTCGCCAACAAGGCGGCGCGGGTGACGGCCGAGCTGTGGGTAAGTCTTCCTCGCACTACATTGCTCAATACATCGCATTCATTGGACATTCTTGAAATAATAACTGGATACATCGCGTCTATATGCAGGATTTCTTCAGATGCCAGGAGGGATATGAGGCCAAGGCGGCTAGTGTGGCTCATAAAGCCTGTTATAAACTCGTGAAGGACATGCATTACGAGGCGCGCGTCCAGGCCATCGTAACATACAACGCTACCTACCTTGGAGTGAAGATCAACAAAACTCAAGCAAGAAACATGAGGCTGACCCGGGAAGAATACATGCAGGTAAATATAGAACATTAATACTGATTTTTTTCTGAGATTAAGTACGCTTAATTTGATCTTCTTATATGTCATATACTTGATGACGTGTAGGCGCCTCCGTGGTGGTGCGCCCAGCATCTCCAGTGCTGGGCACAGATGGTGGACAAGTGGTGTGCCGCCGAGTGGGAGGAGACGCACAACGCTTGCCGGGAGCGGCGTTTGATGATGCCAGGTGCACCACACCATCAAGGCAACCGTAGCCTCGACGAATTCGCGGCTACATGGGTACGCGAATTCATTTCTTTATTATAACGCTCAATTCTGCATAATTTCTAATCACCTTGCTGTTTTTTTCGCAGTCGTCGTCACATGGTGGCCAGCCTTGCTCCCAGTTCAAGGCATGGGCTTTGGCCCACAAGGGCAAGGCGACGTCCGACGTCGACTACAACCCGGAGGACCCGCCCTCGGTGTACAGCAATGCGACCGTCCACAGCCGCCTCAGTGAGTACACATCGGTGGCAAGGGCGGTCCATGGGCCAGAGTACGATCCGAGCACCCAGGACCTTGATGGAGAAGTCGTCATGAGGGTGGGAGGAGGCAAGAAGCATGGGCGGTACTGGATTGGCGACAGCACACTCGACACGGCCACTACTCCCACTCTCTCCCAGATTCGAGCAAGGAGCACGAGCTCAAGCCCGGTCATACGCCCACAGCCGGACACTGCACAGTCCCGGATGGAGGCACTCCAGGTTATTTCTGATTTATTCGTCGTTCATTAATTTTTACATACCTTTGCTTTGCATTGTAACATTGGGGTGAAATATTGTAGGCCCAGCTGGAAGAAGAGAAGAGGCTACGGGAGGAGATGGCGGCGAGGATGGAGGCCGATCGGCAGAGGAATGAGGCCGAGCAGCAGAGGATGGAGCAGATGTTTCAGTGGATGCAAAGTCTTGGCGAGAGGATGGGTCAACCTCTGCCACCGGAGCTATTCCCTCCTCCACCTCCTCCTGCAGCTACTCGTGTGAGTTTGCCTTCTCTACCTTGAGCTCTTTACTTACCATGTTTATTGCTTGTGCTTTGCTTTACCTTAAATCTTGTCTCACACATGCAATCTCTTCTCCTTTGTGCAGAATCAATCGGCGGCTTCGAATGATGTGCCTCATGACTCATCACATCAGTCGGGGTGGCCAACTTGGTGAATGATACTTGTGGTGATTACTTCTGGACTATATGTGATATGTGATATTGTGACTTGTGATATATTGTGACTATATGTGATATTGTGACTTGTGATATGTGATATATTGTGACTTGTGGTGATATATGTGATATATTGTGACTTGTGGTGATATATGTGATATATTGTGGACTATATTGATTACTTGTGGTGATTACTTGTTGATATAGCTGTGATATTGTGACTTGTTTGAGTGGGGTGTAATAAACAATTAAAATAGGCAGTTTTTGGTCACTTTGCCGTGTGTTACACTCGGCAAAGGGAGGTTTTGCCGAGTGTCATGGTAAAAACACTCGGCAAAGTAACGTTTCTGTACATTCTGGGAACATAGTTTGCCGAGTGTGTTAGCTTTGCCGAGTGTCATGGTAAAAACACTCGGCAAAGATTAAGCGTTTGCCGAGTGTCTTTACCATGACACTCGGCAAAGATTAAGAGTTTGCCGAGTGTCATTACCACGACACTCGGCAAACTGGAAGGATTTGCCGAGTGTCATTCCGTCCTGACACTCGGCAAAAGACGCCGTCACCGTGTTCTCACCGTCCACTGACCTTTTTTTACCGAGGGTCGTTTCGGCACTCGGCAAATCATTTGCCGAGTGCTCGATGAAAAGCTCTCGGCAAAGAGCTTTTTGCCGTCAGAAACTATGCCGTGTGAGCTATGCCGTAGGTGGCACTCGGCAAAGCCGTTGCCGAGTGTTTCTCGTGCTTTGCCGAGTGTTTAGTGAATGGGCTTCGTGAATTACGAAATGAAAAAAATTCATAGTTGCATAGGGAAAAGTAAGTAATGAACTTCGCAGGTATGAATCACAGGAAGTTCATCAAAAGGGACCAGCATAGTGACGTGTGCAAGACAAGAAAAACTAGTCCATCAACTACCCTAGATTGCAATGTATGTTATTACGCAAATAATCATAGGAAAATGCTAGTGTCCGGACTTCCGATCCAGGCGCTAGCTTCAAACACTCCGCTACATATCTATACATGTAATATTTTCGCCTATGTTTGTAACAAAAAAAGAACGATGTGAGTATTCCTATCCATAACATTCTCATCCATGTCTACAATATTTGTCGACCATATATGCAACAAAAAAGAACGATATGAGTATTCATATCGTACGCTCTGATGTAATATTCTTAGATAATGTATGCAACAATTTTAATCACCGTATGTAACAAAAATATGTGATGCAAAAATTGATGTTGCATACTCAAAATAAAAAAATGTTGCAACAAAAACGTGGACAAAAAATATTACAAATATAGATAAAAAAATATTATAAATATAGATAAAAAATATTATAAATATAGATAAAAATATTACAGCTGAGCGTCCAGCGCTATCATTCGGATGTCCTGGCGCTAGCATTCTCCGTAATCATCATCATCATCATCATAACTCTAAGCCCGTACACTTTCGCGGCTGCCCTGCACATGCCGCGTGTCTCGCCTCCATCTATGTTCGCCCGTAGTGCCGTATGTCGCCAGTTGCTTCCCAGCTCCTGCCCTGAATTTTTTGTACGGATAATCCATTTTTTATTCGAAATTACAGAAATATACCCGCGGGAAATTTTTTTACAAAAATAGGCTCCAGTCGCCTAATGGTTGGGCGACTGAAGCCTTTCGCCCAACCATTGGGCGACTTTAATCCAGTCGCTCTACCCTCGGGCGACTGCATCCAGTCGCCCAACCATTGGGCGACTTTCATGCAGTCGCCCAATGGTTGGGCGACTGCATTCAGGACCCCGTGAATGTTTTAAATTTTGTCAATTTTATAGTTTTAAACTGGTAAAAAATTTGCTGAAGTTGTAATAAAAGTTTATGTTCATTGTATGTTGTAGGTGTGTAAAAAATTTTGGGAAACTTTTTTTAGGAACAAATGACCATAAAACAATTGGTACAAACGATGGTAAGTAATATTTTGATTTACTGAGAATTTGGAAAGTGCATCAAACCTTCGCCAAAAAAAGTGAAAATTGGTGGAGCTGTTCTTCATACATCCAACAGCCTCTAGAAAAAAATTTGAGCAATTTCGGCTACGGGATCAAAAGTTATAGCAGTTTCAGTCTGTTTCCGACACACCTTCAGTAAAACGGGCATAACTTTTGCATACGGTGTCCGTTTTCGACGTTCTTGTACTCGTTGGAAAGCTAACGACGAGCCCGATCCAATAAAAACGACCCGCTTGCGCCAGTCGCCCTCCAAGACCCCGAAAATCGGCCATCTTTGGACCTAAACCCGCGTCGTAAGTTTTTGGTTTCTGTTGTTACCCTTTTTCTTGGTTTTCCTTTCAGAATTTGGATTTTGTGTCAACTGAAAAGTTGTAGATCTCATCGAAACCTTTTAAATGAGTATATATAAGCCATATACAACTTTGCTATTTTATCTTTTCAGACTAGTTGTTTATATTGCATCGATATATAAAACTTGTGATAGAGATTATTACAGATGGTTTGTATGTAGAACTGTCTGTGATAATCTGACCGTTGGGCCTGTCGATCCTCCTCAACCCAATCCTAGCCCAGAGACACGAATTCTCAATAACATTAAAATATCACTTACCATCGTATGTACCGATCGTTCTACGGTCAATCGTTCCTAAAAAAAATTTGCAAAAAATTTTGGTTTAAAACTATAATATACAATGAACATAAACTTTTATTACAACTCCAGTAGATTTTTTACCAGTTTAAAACTACAAAATTGAAAAAATTTAAAACATTCACGGGAGACTTGAGTGCAGTCGCCCGAGGGTAGAGCGACTGGATTAAAGTCGCCCAATGGTTGGGCGAAAGGCTTCAGTCGCCCAACCATTAGGCGACTGGAGCCTATTTTTGTAAAAAATTTTCCCGTGGGTATATTTCTGTAATTTTGAATAAAAAATAGATTATCCGTACAAAAAATTCTCGTTTGGTTTGTGATCGCGCCCCTTCGTCCCGGTCGTACCGGTGCATTCATCCATCTGCATCGCGGCACCTGCTTCTCGGCTCGTCCCCTGCCGCCTGCGATGTGGTCGCTACCGTCCGTCATGTTTTTACCCGCGCGTTCAAATCCATCCATGTCCTCCTCATGTCCGTCGCGGTCTCGGAGGTTCGATGGCTCAATTCACGAGGCGTCCGTGGGTGTGCCGCGGTGCGTCCCCCCTGACGATCCCTGTTCCCCCTATCGAGCTGCTCTTTCGTGTGGCTGTGCCGGCTTTCTTACGGATCTACGCTACCGTTTGTCCGCCGCAACGGTGCCGTCCTCGGTCCTGCGTCGCCACCTTCGTGTGTTGGACTTAATCCTGACAAGTAGTATTTGCATCTATCATCTATGCATTGGATGCTAGTGAAGTGCATGTTGTGTTAGTTTGCATGTGGATACAACCGCATGCTTAGTCTTTTATCTAGTTAGTCAGTAGGTTAGTTGAGTTTTTTAGGCGAGTGGGCGGCGTCTTCGGGTACGTAGAGTGAGAAGCGGATCGTGATGACCATGTGCGTGCGTGTGTTATATATCTTCACGTGTAATCAGTTTGTTTTGAAGTAACAGTGAAGAAGGAAAAATATAGGGTGTGTTTGGATTGAGCCTCAAGCCACCCTACTAAAATTCAGGTATGATCAAATTTAGGATATGACCAAATTTGGTACAAAACAGTCATTTGGATTGTAGCCATATTGGTTGCCATAATTTTGGTAAGATCATTAGGCTCCTATTTGGTTTGACGCCAATGGACCTACCAAACTTTTGGCAACTTAGTTGGCTAGCATTTAGCTTGATTCCAATGTCATCCATTCGATCCATCAATTCCATCATTTAGTAACTAGGTTTCGTGTAACAAAGCAACAGTCTCTTTTGAGTCTTAACACACAGGCAAAAGTCTATGGTAACCAAACATAATAAGAGTGTACAGGCAAGCACACCACGATTCTGCATGACAAGGTATATCAATTTCTACCATGACATGACATGAATACCTGAGAAGTAAAGAATAGTTCAAACACAAAATTTTTGTATAGCAGTAGAGCACTAATTTTTTAGACAAGCAACAGGCACGGAAACTGTGATGAAGAGTTCAGTAAATATGTAACTGTGCAAGTAACATATGATCCCTCGTGAATGCTGATGGTAAAGATGTTGAGCTTGCGCTAGCATACGTGAAAACCATCAGTGCACCATAAACGCATGACTGGATGCCCAAGCTGCTTGAAGATGGAGCCTCAAATGTCAGAGGCACATTATGAATGCCTACATCCACTGTGGGACTGCTTATTCCTGCACTTTTTACAGGTTTAACATCAGCGTAGCGGATGCTGCTATCAACAACCTTGCCAGCCCTCCGCTGCAATAAGCTCTGCATAAGCAGCATGTCATAGGCAGCCTCAACCTGAAATGAAACAAGAAACGGAGTCAAACAGGGCACTGTAAGAGCAACTCCAAAAGATGGGCTAAATTTGATCTCCTATAATCTCATTTTAGGGGACATGCCAAAAAGTTGAGGATCAATATAACTCCTTTGCTCCAACAGTCATCCCCAAAATTGATCCCCTAAATATTTTAAATCTGCTACATGGGCTTATGGGTCATATTAGTTATAAATCGGCATCACAAACAAATATGTCCAGACGTGATCACAAATGATTTCTTGTGTGCACGTCGCTACACATGCATGTCTACCTACGTGGTCATGGTAATCGGGACGTTGGGCTTGAAGGGGAGGGAGGACAGGAGGACGGAGTCGTCCTTGAGCATGATCTTGGGGTAGAGCAGCTTCTGCCGCTTAGGGAGCACCTCAGGTAGGTCTCACGCAGCGCGAAGAAAAACGAATTGGGCGCGGAATCGCCTACTCGCGCGCGGCAACGGTGATTGGGGACGCGTGGGGTGAGGCCAAATTTGGCTCCGGTGGGGTGAGATATTGGGGGTGTTAAAATTTTTAGTGGTGGTTTTGGGGATCTTTTGGAGGGGTTTTTTTTCACTAATCACCAAAATTTATTTTAGGGGATGTTTTAGCCCATCTCTTGGAGTTGCTCTAAAAAGGCAGATTGTTGTCGTTGAGTTCTGAAGATTGCTGTTGCCGAATGCAGAGATAGCCGACATTCAGAAATTGTGCATACATTCATTTACTATTCATGGTTGAGCTGTTGCCGATAATACTGGGATTCAGTCCGTCTGCAGAACTTATATGTTTCCTTCTATTGTTGATCTATTGCCGGCTATTGCTGTTCTGTTGCTAACAGAATATGCTATTCATTGTCTGGCACAATTCAGTTAGCCAATTAGTTTCCGATTGTAACTATTCTTGTAATCTCTTGTAATTGTTACGAAACCTGGCCCATGGTGGGCACCTCACCGGAGACTATAAATAGAGAGCCGTACCGGTATATTTTGTACACATGCAATCAGAAATTAATAAAGAAAGATCAGGAGTTCTCTCTACCTCTCTGTGTGATTTCAATCTATTATTCTGTCTTCTGTGATTGATTCGTTTCGTTCTAAGCAGTGGAATCGATCGGACTGGTCACCAGCGACGGTTCCTCAACAGTAATGTTCTCTTGTAATCCTCTGTATAAGAATATAAAAATAGAGGAGACCTTGAGGCTCCATTACATGTACTAGTAGTGTGCCCGTGCTAACGCTACGGTAAAATACAAAACAAGATAAAATTTGTAAAAAATAAAACGAACAATTAGATTCATTAAGATTCACGTCTCATATATTGTATAACCAAATATTTTTGTCACATAATGAATGTCACATAACGACTGATCCTTTGAGGAGGCGACAACATCATTGGACTCACCCACCGACGACCTTCTCCATCCCCACATTGTTTAAACTTGGGGCTACAAAGAAAACAAACATTTTTGTCACATAAAGAAATATGAAACACAGTAAGGAAATAGGTGTTTGTGGACTATTTACTTACCACATCACCATGCTAGGACGTCTTTATACACAATATTTTTGGTCAAAGTCAAAGTCTTAACTCCAGTAGCCTCAAAGGATTTGTTAAATATAGAGCTACTCTTGTTTACAACTATTAATGGGTAAATACAAACATCTTTTTTTTCTTGCCCCACTCCTGTGACCTACCCCTTAATTTTTGATATGATACTTCAATAAGATAATTGTAATTGGTTGACATGATTTTCCGTTTTTTGCTATGTAAATATATAATGAACCGCCATGTAATATATAGGAAATTAGGTTGCAAGTATAGGAACGTAGCCATGTAAAAAGGTAATATTTGGGAAACAGATGTGTGCTACATTTTATTATTCTAGTCAACTTCTCATATATATGCTAGGCGATAGTATTACTAAACAAGTTCACCTTGTCTAATGGTTACTATTTTCATCGCTTTCATAATCTTCTTAGATAAACGAAAGAACCTTTTCTATTTATATTTTCCTGGCACAGCCTACGTGTTGCCATATAGGATCGTTCCTGTCGAAAGTTAATTTAAACCCTTGAAGCATTGCTTGCATGGTCTGGTTATCTTTCATGTTCTCCTGCAGTCTTCTTTCCATTCTTTCCTCCCAGATTGTCCCCCTTCATTGCACCCATCTTCTTCTCAGCATACATCATCTTCACATCAAGCGTGGCGGCTCCTCCTTGTTCTCCAATGATCAGATACAGCGATCCATTGCTGGCAGCTGAATATCCTGGCAGGCTAGCAGAGCAGCCGCCAATTCCTTAATGTTGATGCAATCTCCAAAAAACCTGCAAATCAAACAATTTTTATATTGAAAACACAAAATCATTCCTCTCTTTCCAAATACTCCAAAATACAGCAGTAGTAACTGTATTCAAAACTACATGGTTTTTGTAACAAAGCCACCACTTGGCAGATTCAAAGTTTTCACCAATTTTCTTACCAGCTATCTCTGATATATTTCCATCCAGACCTGCTTATCAGCTACACACACACAAAGTCATTTTCACATCAGTATAGACAAGTGGCATCAGCCCTAACACTTTGACTTTTCGGGAGGTTATCTCGTCTGAAAATATTATCTCGACCATGCAAACAAATCATTAAGAATTACCTCCACTTGTTCCCAATTAACACTACATATCTTTCATGAGATCCTTGCAATCAAGCCTTGTCCTCATGTGAGCTATACACGCAAAGTCAATGCTCATTAGACATTATAGGCCGGCGAGTAGGAGCGCCAGCGCGGGCTTCTTGAGCGCGGTGAGCGAGTCGAGTAGAGTAATTTGGATGTTCAACGTGAGTGAAAATTGGACAAAGAAAGAACTACTGTATCGAAATAGAACTCACAGGGTAAAAGATTATGACAACCTGCAACCATGCCAAATAAAAATGTGACTTAAGTGGCCAACACCATTACATGCTAAACGAATTACACTTCTCCATGGAATAACCTACAGGGCAGCAGCAATGGCTATGTAAATTAATATCACTCTTTGCCCATGGATATAATATGCATGTCCTATACACCTGCTTTTTTACATGTGGGAAAAAACATGGATGTAAAGAAATTTCGCTGTATATTCAGCCTTGACAAACTATCCCTTAAGAGTAAGATGCATCCCAAACAATAAAAATTTTCAAGTGTTAGGGACATTTTTTTGCTCACAATAATATGCTATACATTAATACTGAGATGTTAAAAGGAACTAGTAACATGCCCGTGCTAACGCTACGGTGATACTAAAAAAACATTATATTTATGGGAAATGAGGGTACGCACAGTGGAAGTAACACATGATGTCCTATGATGGAAGTAACACATGTCTGAACTGAACATGATGTAGGAAAAGTTTGGGTAAAGAAATTTACTTACCAATTTTTCACCAGTCCAGGACATCTTTGTACACAATATTTCTGGTGCTTTTCCCTGTTGGATATAATTCCTTCTTTGGTTTGGCCAGAATTCTTGTTGTTTGCCTTGACACACCCCTCGACAAAGCAACATAGAGCTGTCCATGGGAGAACACAGGCTCTGGAAGGTAGATCCCAACATTTGGGATGGTTTGGCCCTGCGCTTTGTTTATGGTCATTGCAAAACTCAGGCGAATGGGGAATTATTTTCTCTTGAACTTAAAAAAAAGTGAAATATCATCCGACGGAGACATTGGGATCCTAGGTATGAACACCCTTTTCCCTGCATGTTGGCCATCAACAATTTCAGCATCAATTGCATTATCCTGGAATGCTCTTACCATTAGTCTTGTTCCATTGCACAAGCCATTGTTAGGATCAAGATTGCGGAGACGGATCACAGGACAATTAATTTTAATTTTTAGCACATGTGGGGGCAGGCCATTCGGAGTGATCGAATTCAAGAAGTCAATAGGATAGTTATTTCTGGAATCCTCATCGACAGAGTCAAAGCTATGATAAACCTTTTCCTCGCCCGGGAACATGTCAATCATCTTTGCGTTTAGCTGATCAACATGCTCATTTTTGGTAGAAAGAATGGCACGTGTACTCATATAAGCTGTTGATCTTGCATTTTCCTCAAGTGACGGGAAGACATCTTGAATGAGTTTGGTTATAGAATCTTCGGTGTCAGTATAACCAATCACAATATTCTCTGGCAGGCTAACATAATCATCCCCGATAGTCTTTTCAGTTCCATTCCCAATCCTAAGGAGGTAATCTGAAAACCATGGGTCAGATTGAGCCCTCATGTTTCGTGACAATCATATCTTCCTTATACTTTCCCATAGGTAAGGTCTCTGCAATGTAGCATCAGTTATCTGTGCTCTTGTCCCACGTGTTATGACTGGAAGTACCTGTCTGAAATCTCCACCAAATACCACTACCTTTCCCCCAAAGGGCAAAGATGAACTCATAATATCTTGCAGGGACCTATCAAGACACTCAACTGCTTGACGCTTTGTCATGGCAATTTCGTCCCAAATAATCAAGGATGCCCTACGGAGTAACTCTGCAGTGCCACTTTGCTTGGTGAAGTTGCACATGCTATTGTCAGCAAGCTTAATTGGAATTTTGAACCTTGAGTGTGTTGTGCGTCCTCCTGGCAAAATTGACGCTGCAATCCCAGAAGTTGCAGTTGCAATGGCTATTAATCCCTCAGATCGCACTCTAGCAAGGAGTGCCTGGTATAGGAACGTCTTGCCAATTCCTCCTGGACCATCCACGAAGAACACCTGGCTTTTGTTTGCAAGCACATGTTGTATGATTTCATCAAATCCTGCACGCTGCTCCCTGTTAAGAGATGAGTGTATATCCAAATGTTCTTGGTCTATGGCCACAGAAAGTTCTTCTCTAACCTCCCTCGTGATGTCATTCAAAAATTCACCTGATTGGCACAAAGGAATTTAATTTATCATCCACATAATTGGTCAATAGAAAAAAAAACAAATATGTGTACAGTATGTAAGTGAATCAAAAGTTTAGGTACTGGATTGGGACAAATTTACCTGAATCATTCACCTCCGGAAGATCATAATTTCTGATATCCTTCCCCATCGACTGAATCAAATCCCGAATGTCTCTAAGCACCATTTGTTCTACTGCTGCTGTGTTAGAATTGTCTCGGCTGTAATCTTCGGACATTGAGTCCTTGTGCTTGTCCCACAGTCCACGAATGTTGGTGGCCTCGCAAAATACAAGAATAGTCACAAATAATCTTCGCAGTGCGGGCGGCATCTGGAAAGTTGCAGACTCACACAAGCAGTCATCAAGTGACCTGTCCGTCTCAATAAGTCCTCTCTTCTCACATGCTTCTCTGAAAGTAGAGTATGTGATTCCAGCCACTGTTCTTAAATCTTCATATGAGGTTGCACCTCTAACATGGCTCAAAAGCACTCTCAAGAAATATCTCTCCCCTTCAGCAGGGTGTGCATAAACAACCCGCCCAATTTGTCCTCTCTGCTTTCTTCTTTGCCACACTTTTCTACCAGTGATCCACCGGTAGTATTCTGGGAAGTCTCTGTACAACAATGTCCTCGCAAAACTATCCACTATATTCTTCTTGAAGTACTCTGTGAGTGTGGTCATGGATGAAGATGGCTGGCTGACAACATCCTCAAGACTTTTACTCTCATCAATAATTACAGACTGCATGTTGGGCATATGAAGTTGGAGCTGCAAAACAGATGGGTAGACACCAAAGAGTGGGAAACCAAAATTCCGGTGTACAGCTTCCGGTGGTGATATGTATCTAGCATCCCTGTATTGACGAATCTCATTGATTACTCCATCTTCCTTATGTGACGGGTTTATTGAGAATGATGCACAGTCATGACCTTTGTATACGTACTTAAACAGGTACTTAATAGCTTTGATGCTGGAGCAAGCTTCAACATTGATGTGGTAGTTATATCTCATAAGCAGCCCAGGGTTGTATGGAACCACCCACCTATTGTCCAATTCCGCTCCTCTTATCTTTACACGGCGGTCATCATCTCTCCTCCTATACAAAGGGTAGGAATCTTTTCCTTGTTGTGTTGCTGCACAAAACTGACGAGGAAACCGAAAGCGACACTCTCCATCGACCATACAAGCACACTTCCTATTTAGCACTCCACATGGTCCATGCAGCATATGCTTGACGACAAGATTATGCAGCACATGGTATTTGTCTTTGTCTGGTATCTCTGCAGAAATGACTTTATCATAACCATCTGGGCTTGTTAACTTACTGCCTGACTTCATGATCAAGAGGATGTGTTCATGCGGCAAGCCCCTCTTTTGAAATTCTGTGACATGCACATACGCAGCAACCTCGCCAAAATAACTCCTCTTGACCAACAAATCCTTGATGTCTCGTAACTTAGCCCTGTACACACTTGAAACCAGGTCTGGCCTATCTTGTGGTGTTTGTCCAGGCTCAAGATTGGACGTAATCTCCTCCCAGTAAAGATTGCATGTCATTGTGATGAAATAATCTGGTTTACCGAAACGCTGGACAATAGCCATAGCATTTAGAAACCTTTTTTGCATATCGCAATCACCACCTGGAAAACTACGAGGCAGCACAACTCTCTTTCCAACCTCTGAAGCTCTTGTCTCTCCAGCAGAGATTACATCAACCAAACCCTGTGATAGAAATAACGTCATGAACCTACTGTTACTATAATGGCAGGTATAAATTTTAAATACTAAAAAATATAATGGCAGGTATAAATTTTAAATACTAAAAAATATAAATTTTCTGCTAATTACCTGGTACAGCTCAGCCCATATGAGTTTCTGGTTCTCAGGGTTAGAGTACCAATCAAGCCTCATAGACTCTATCTTGATATACATGTCAACAGCCCATTGCTGGAAAAGCCGGCCTCCGAACAACAAGATGTTAAAAAGGCCCTTTCTAACTTGCATCAAGAAACAATAGTATTCCCTTGCCGTCACAAACCGTTTTGATTGGGTGTCATCTACCAGTCTACTAATGTAATCTCCTTCTTGTATGTCATCATCACTTTGTTGACCATGATCTGCATAAATAAAAATAATAATGGATGAATACAATTAACTAAAGCGCTGCTGACAAGGCAAATTAAAGACAGAATTATATTTGGAGTTAGTGACGGTACCAGTAGGCTCGGCGGGAGTGGGTTCTTCCATGGACTGTACATTTAACGAAGAAGGGGTCTCCATGTGTACAGTAGGCATTTCATTGCCATGTACTGTAGGCATATCATTGTACGGCATAAAGCGGTTCCATCCGGTTTCACCCCTAGGGAGAAATAAAGGATACGACAATGGGTCATAACAACCATGGTACGCTTTGATATAGCGCGGGCGATCCCCTCTGGCATATACAAGTACACTTCTATCAAAATTTCGTTGTGGGTCATTCCCTTCCGACCAAATTGTAGCAACTTGTGAAGCCGTGGGCGCATTGTACCTTTGTTGGGCAGAAGTATACACATTAAAAAACCATTGATAAATTCAGAAATATGTAATGTATGTATGTATTGAATCATTGCACTAAAATATCGTACCTTCGCTGGTCAGGTGTGACATTTGTATTGAGTTCAATCACGTAGTCATCTAGGTTAGGAATAGCACCAACTCTATTTAATGTATGCACATAAGGATTATCCTGTAATATTCTCAGAACAGTTCTAATGAGATTGATATCAAGATCAGGAGATCTCCGTACTCGGTGGGATAATGTATCATCTTCTGTATTGTAAAAGTATAGTTGCAAATGACGGGGGCCCTTAGATCCTGGCACCAAATGGTCGAGACGATGGTACAAGGCACCATGGACATGAAATGTATACACACCAGTCCCGGCTGCTGTAGCAACTCGTCGGTCCAACGTAACCCCAAGGCTTGTGAAAGAGAAATGAGAGTTGAAATACCGTATGTGCTTTCTGAAAGACATGGTGACTTGGGAGGTGTGAAGAGATGGAGAGAGCACTGGAGCTTGATGATATTTAGAAAAGAAATCTGATACACAAGAGAGAAGTAAAGGAGGGCACTTCGGATGGTTTGAAAACAGGCACTGCATAACATCATTGGGATGCCAAAACTGTAGGGTAGATGTTTGAGGTAAAAATCGTGTTCCTGTTTGGATTTGTTCCCTGTACCCAGTAATGTAGTCAAGCAAAAAGTGGCACATTAGTCTGCATTTTTCATTTAGGCATTTGTTTGGAAAGGGAATTATAATTCAATATGATTTTTTACACTAGCCGTTGACGAACCTTTTTTTACATGATTCCCACAAAAATCTTGATGTTTGACGTTGCGCACCGCCAGCGTCATCGGACTGCTAAACCAGGATCCGACCCTAGGCAAGCTAAACCAGCGGCCTAGCTTAGGTAGTTGGGCCATAATACCCGCAAGCCCAACAACCTTATAAATAGTCTTAGATCATCTTCTCCAAAAGACTAATATGATATATGAGTACACAATCATCTTTATAAATTGTGTCCTACCTCCTCGCACAACTGATGTGGGACTATCCCAACAAATCTCCCCCTCACACATCGAGTGTGCTCCTTGACAACCGTAAGGCCTGAGATGTATCCGGAATACCTGAGTTCCGATACCAATTGTTGTAAATAATGCAAAAAATAGGAACAAGAGAAATGGATTTTTTATGTGAAAAACTCTTTTGAAAAAAAAACACAAACGCACAAAGGCAAATCATTATATAAAAAAGATGTTTACAATGGAACTCTTGCTCTTCCTATGGATGACAATTGTACATATATAGATTAGGGATCAGAGTCTAAAATGAAGAAAGAAGCCAAATCAAAGTTGGATGCGCTAGCCATTGTCACATCTAATACGGCTTGGTGTATGCACCGCTCAGCGCCACATTTGGCACATTGATCGGTAAAGACATGATAACGAATTTATATCACACTTTAACATTCGAAAATTCGCCTCACATAGTACAACAGAAATATACACAAGGGCGGAGGAGAGGGGACTAGCAGGTGCCATGGCACCTCTCCTCAACATATAAAAATTGTAGTTGTACCTCTCTGTGCTTCAATGGATTTTATTTGTTTATATGCCATTTCGCCACTGAATGTATATTATTCAATTTAATAGATTAACCAAACAATAGATTAACTCAATTTGCTATCCATGCAGGAAAAGTTCAAGGTGAGGCCCATCGTGACGATGATCCTCTTCTTCTGCCTGACCACGCCGGTCGGCACCGTCGTCAGCGTTGGCATATCAAATATGTACAATGAGAACAGCCCGACGGTGCTGGTAGACTGGTAGTGGAGGGCCTCCTCAACTCCGTCGCGGCGGGGATCCTCGTCTACATGGCCCTCGCCGACCTTCTCACCGAGGACTCATGAACCCCAAGGTGCAGAGCAGACGGGAGCTGCAGCTCAGGATCAACTTGTCCATGCTAGCTGGGGCCGACTCATATCCATGCTGGCCAAGTGGGCATTATTAAGGATCTGTTTGGCAACGGCTGCGACTTATGACTTTTGGCTGAAATTTTTGAATTTTGGTTATTTACGGTACATATTACAGAGAGAGATACTCACTTGCGATTTTGGCTGGTACAGATGTTAGGCTTTTAACGTATACATCGTTTAACTTGTGGACTCCATCTTGAGAAAATACTTCGTTTGAAAGTTAGATACTGTAGCAAAAGCCAAAAGCCGCTAGCTTCGGAGGAAAAGAACATGCCCTAAGTCCTACTCCAATAGGTTTCTGCTTCTGGTTTTTTAATTTCGTCTTTTTTTGTTTTTTGTTTTTTCTTTTCCCCTTATTTCTTTGTATTGTCCGTGATGATTTTTTATTTTTAAAATTTAATTACTTTGAAAAAACTAACAATCGCTATAATGTATTTTCCGTTACTACAATGTATTTTTAGTCACTATAGTGCCTAGACTTAAAAGACCTTTGGGGCATTACCTTAAGATTTTGCTATATGAAAAATGGGTTCTAGGTGTTGATCGTGCAAAAAATAGCACACCCGCAAGTGCACGGGTTGCCACTGAAATAACGGCGAGTGTCGTGTTCTCCATAGGGACTAGACTGAGGCTACCGGTGCTCAGC
Organism: Dendrocalamus latiflorus; assembly: GCA_017311315.1. Taxonomy (NCBI): domain Eukaryota; kingdom Viridiplantae; phylum Streptophyta; class Magnoliopsida; order Poales; family Poaceae; genus Dendrocalamus; species Dendrocalamus latiflorus. Next base: position 15,741,275 of record CM029672.1, read on the forward strand.
TAAAGCTAGGTCAATTGAAACGGGGGAGAAAACTAAACTACTAAACGAACTCTAACTCATACGGACGAAACGACGAAACTAAGCAATCAAAAGACAACGGGACGAACGACCGTACGAATGGACGTCGTACGACCGAACGAACAAACACGACGACGACACAAACGACACACGAACAACAACGACTACCGACCGATAACCTAACTAACTACCGACCGCGAGACAGAAAGGGGGAAGTCGAGAAGCACTGGGGGAGTCTAGAAGCAAGGAGGGAGTCGAGAGAGAAAGAGAGGGAAGACGGTCGACAGCTAACTAAACGACGACGGCAGGATAACACAACAAACACAGAACTACAAACAACTACATGACTTAACTACCGATCGACCGCGAGAGAAGCAAAGAGGGAAAGTCTAGAAGCAAGGGGAGGTCGAGACGGCAAGGGGTAGAGAACGGTCGCCGGCTAGCTAATCCGTGCAGGACAAGACAAACACAAAAAACTACTACTGACAATGGCATTTAACAAACAATGCGAATATCAGATGACCACACAAACTAAGAACATAACACAAGTACTATTAAATTTGAACGTCACAAACTAACATATTAAAATATAACAAATTCTCATCCACTATTCCACATCCACATATATCACAATGACAGAACAAGACACGATATCATCTCCACTGATCACATTCACATAGCACAGTGCATACATCAAAGTTCACATCTCACAAACATAGATCACAAATCACAGGCAAAAATGAGAACAGTAAAGTGAACAGTCAATAGAGATGGGGGAAATGATTCAACCGAAATGAAGATGATGCCGGAGAGGTCTCGGTGAAGTGGATGCAGCAGAGGTTGGCGTCGGCGGCAGGTGAAGCAGAGGAAGAAGTCGGTGAAGAAGTCGTCGCCGGTGTCGGCGCACGGAGGGAGCAGTGGAGGCGATGTGGAGGGCGGCCATCGGTGTCGACGCTGCAGAGGCCGGTGGCTGCCGGTGTTGAAGTGGAGGGCGGCGCCGATGTGGGCGGACCGAGGAACAGGAAGACGGCGGCGGTCGGTAAGAAGAGAAGCAGGTGATGGCGGCGGCGAAGATGTAGGTTAGAGAGGTGATGTAGGCAGCCGGAGAGGCGGATCTAGTGGAGGAGCAAGGTGAGGACGGCGGCCGGAGTAGAGAGAGGAGACGCGGTGGCGAGAGGAGGCGGAAGTAGACGGGGTGGAGAAGCACAGAGGGGCTGCTACGACCGGTGGGAGAGCAAGGGGAAGAGGTGGGGCGCCGGTTGTGGAGAAGAAGGGAGGCGGCTGCGCACCGGTAGGAGCAAGGAAGTGTCAGGCTAATGGAGGAGATGAGGATGGCGGCCGCAGTGGAGCTGGAGGGAACTAGGCGGTGGCACAAGAGGGAGATGGTGGCGGCTAAGAGCAGAGAGGAGAGGCGGTGGCCGCCGGCGAGGTCTGGCCCGGCCCTCGCCGGTGCCGGAGCTAGGGAAGGAGATGAGCAAAGGGTGGCTAGGGTAGAAGGAACAAACCGGGCTCCAAAATCACAGGCGGCGGCTAGGCATTTTAGGGCAGATTGGGGGGGCATCGGCTATTTTGCGATTTAGTTCTCGAAAATTTTGGTAATTGCGAATAAGTCCTTCCCCCATTTGATTTCTTCTGTTCGGGCCCTCTTGAACTCTGATTTCTTGGCGAAAAGGTCCTACACGTCCGTGACGATGCGCACATTTGTACAGAGCAGTCCTAGAATGCCAAATTTGTCGTTTATGCGTCTCGATCGCGCCAGCCTGCAGAAAAAGCACAAAAATGTAAAATGGTCCATTTCGAGCAATTAAATATAGAAAAGCGTGTAGATAGTGATAAATGGTCCCAAAATGCGAAGAATAAGAGGGTAAAATGACGGCTAAATATATGCAAAAATAACGCATGTCATACCCCCAAGCTTAAGCTTTTACTTGTCCTCAAGTAAATGTCATGATATTATCGAACCCGAACGATAAATGCATGTGATAAGTCAAGAGGCATACAACAATGTGAAATGAAATTATCTAACTTGAGTTTTGAGAACCATCCAAGATGAGAATGAAACATTCAAGCAAAGATGTCAAAGTGATAACTACAGCATTTGACCAAATCAAGTTACACACAAAAGTGTCGGAATACACTCAAGTGATCACATAAATCCAACCAAAATTGTAAAGCATCGGAACTAGGAATAACATCAAGAATGAACATAGCAAAGGGTCATGCTAAGGCATATGCTATTTAAGACAATGAGACTAATACTTGTATGATATTTATGAAAAAGTCCACACTTGAGCCATGATACCTAATTTTTGTTGATTTTTAGCAAATTTAAAACACAATGGGCACTTGTGCCACTTATTCAAACCCTTGGGCAAACTTTGCCGCTTATTCAACACACTCGAAATTCACTTGGGCAATAATGCCACTTATTCGACATATTTTCAAACCAATGTGACATAGTTACTTATTCCACACACTCACACATTGCATCACAATTTTTTCTTTTCTTTTTTTTCAGTTTTGATTAAGCATCTTTAACCGGTTTTCATTAATGCTAAGTAACACATGTCCTGAGACATGGATACCTAGATAAATCAACCAGGTTATTGGCTCAAGATAGGACTACCCCTTTCACAAATTTTACATTCAAGTAAAGTATCAATATCTAAAATAACATATGCCAAAGCATGAAACTAAGATATGATCATTCAAGAGGCTATGACTAGAACCAATTCAATCCGCAAATGGTTAAAACACATGCGTAACTTGTAATGAATCAAATGCTATAGAATCACAAGGTTTCTAAGCACATCAAGGATAATAAACAAAACTTAAGCTCTAATATGATACCAAGTGACTTCAGACATACAAGTAACTAGTGACAATATAGCTCAATTAAGAAAATTTCGGCATGACCTTTCTTAATTAATCATAGCATGGTCTCACATGGCAAAGATGTGCAATAAACATAACATGAGAGCAAATAGTAAAGGTCATATATCATCACATAGGCATAATATGAAGCATAAGAATAACCAAATATCATCAACTACACGACTATAAGCTCAAATGCTCACAATATATACAAACATGCTAGAACATCATCCATACACATACAAGTCCTCCCCCAAGCTTAAATTGAGCAATGAATCAAGAATGCGCTTAAAGGGGTAAGAAACAGCTCACCGGGCGTATATAATGCAGTGGAAGTAAACAAATCATCTCGTGGCTTCGCGCACGTACAAGGATGAAGATCTAGCACGGGACCTGAAATAAAAAGAAAGAAAAGAAAAGAAACCAACAAAAACTAACAAAAGGTATGGAAATAAAAAGATAAAGAAATGCTCATTTGGATGTAGCGGGAGGAAGGCCAAGGACGGGACATGGAAAAGGCACATGTCCGCCCTCCACATGAAACAGCATGCCTCAAAATCCACCAGGATCCCATGGGATGTCGACTCGAACCATATCCGCTCGTAGTCGATGGTAAACAAGCGTAACCCTGCAAATAGACTCAAAAACATGGCAAGTATGGGTGATAGGGTCGACGCCCTCTAAGTCATCAATAGAATATCCAATCATGTAGGTATATCGATAAAGTACATCATGAGGACTATACGTGAGATGAGCACAATCAGCGATAGAGTATGTCTCGTCAGAGCCAAGGAAATCAAACCTGAGGCGGTCGGGGAAGAGTTTCCAAACTACCTGAAGTGTAGGTGAAGGAGAGCGTACGGTAGTAGAAACCTCCAGAGGGGCGATGTCGATGAAGGAAGTAGCTCGTGGTGGATCAATAGAAATGTGCTCCTCCTCGACATCGAAAGCAGCCCCCTCATCATCAAGAATGAATATCTCCATCTCAGGCTCAAAGATCAAATGATCATCTAAGTGGCCCTCATCCTCAAAGGTGAATCTCTCCATATCGGTCTCAGGAAGCATAGGATCGAGGTCAAAGCAGTGAGAGTCTACCACATCAAATCTCAGAGTCTCATGCTCGGGCTCATCAACACAAGTATCAGGGTCCATATATGGTGAGTCCATGGCATCAAAAGTGGCTAACTCTAGCTCGGGTCTGTCAATAGAAGGATTATCATCAAAGCGAGGCACCTCTAAGGGGATAGGGAGCGTCTAAGTGGCACTAAATGAAGACTGCGATGTGGCATGATTGTCCAAGCAACTACTCAATGACTGAAGTGAATGTCTATGATCATCCACTTTTGAAATCAATATGCTCAATGCACTCAACTGGTTTTTTATGTCACTAAACTGAGTGTCCACCCTAGTAATATATGATGCCACCATCTCCTCCATCTTGGACATATGATCAGAGTGAGAGGTAGGAGGCGGATGCTAAGATACAGGATAGTGCTGGTGTGACCAATGAGAAATATCCTGATCTCCATATCTAAAACCCTGCAATGGTATACTAGAAGAAAATGATGAGATATCAGGGTTGTTGTTTCCATATGACAAACTAGAGTGCTCAGGCCATCCAGGGTGATAAGTGTCAAGGTATGGCCCACTCGGTTGAGCAAAGCTCATCCCGTAACACTCTGGAGTGGACAAATAACCACGCTGGCACTCAGCGGGTGAATGGCCCTGAAAACCACAAGTCTGGCATATAGGAACAACTGGAGAACGGGCGCCTGATAAAGAACTGTACTGATCGTGCCCGCTCTCTAACACAACTCCCCGCTCTAAAGCATAGCGTTCTAACTGACGGGACAATAGATTTACCTGTTCTTGAAGAGTATCATATGTGCTAGGTGCACTCATAAAACCACGAGAATCAGAATAGTAAGCCATAGCCTCAATAAGTACCAATATCAATCAACCTGCGAGAATGGATACGAAAAATCGCAAAAGAGAGAAGTAACTAGCGAAAGGGTTAGGGATTAGCAATATATCACAAATATGAACAATGACGAAAAGAAAGACAGATCAGCAAAAACACAAAACAAGAAAAAGAAAACAAACGACCTAGTCTATAGCCTAACACTGTCGCTCTAAGCTAATCCCCGGCAACGGCGCCAAAATACTTGATCGTGCAAAAAATAGCACACCCGCAAGTGCACGGGTTGCCACTGAAAAAACGGCGAGTGTCGTGTTCTCCATAGGGACTAGACTGAGGCTACCGGTGCTCAGCTAAAGCTAGGTCAATTGAAACGGGGGAGAAAACTAAACTACTAAACGAACTCTAACTCATACGGACGAAACGACGAAACTAAGCAATCAAAAGACAACGGGACGAACGACCGTACGAATGGACGTCGTACGACCGAACGAACAAACACGACGACGACACAAACGACACACGAACAACAATGACTACCGACCGATAACCTAACTAACTACCGACCGCGAGACAGAAAGGGGGAAGTCGAGAAGCACTGGGGGAGTCTAGAAGCAAGGAGGGAGTCGAGAGAGAAAGAGAGGGAAGACGGTCGACAGCTAACTAAACGACGACGGCAGGATAACACAACAAACACAGAACTACAAACAACTACATGACTTAACTACCGATCGACCGCGAGAGAAGCAAAGAGGGAAAGTCTAGAAGCAAGGGGAGGTCGAGACGGCAAGGGGTAGAGAACGGTCGCCGGCTAGCTAATCCGTGCAGGACAAGACAAACACAAAAAACTACTACTGACAATGGCATTTAACAAACAATGCGAATATCAGATGACCACACAAACTAAGAACATAACACAAGTACTATTAAATTTGAACGTCACAAACTAACATATTAAAATATAACAAATTCTCATCCACTATTCCACATCCACATATATCACAATGACAGAACAAGACACGATATCATCTCCACTGATCACATTCACATAGCACAGTGCATACATCAAAGTTCACATCTCACAAACATAGATCACAAATCACAGGCAAAAATGAGAACAGTAAAGTGAACAGTCAATAGAGATGGGGGAAATGATTCAACCGAAATGAAGATGATGCCGGAGAGGTCTCGGTGAAGTGGATGCAGCAGAGGTTGGCGTCGGCGGTAGGTGAAGCAGAGGAAGAAGTCGGTGAAGAAGTCGTCGCCAGTGTCGGCGCACAGAGGGAGCAGTGGAGGCGATGTGGAGGGCGGCCGTCGGTGTCGACGCTGCAGAGGCCGGTGGCTGCCGGTGTTGAAGTGGAGGGCGGCGCCGATGTGGGCGGACCGAGGAACAGGAAGACGGCGGCGGTCGGTAAGAAGAGAAGCAGGTGATGGTGGCGGCGAAGATGTAGGTTAGAGAGGTGATGTAGGCGGCCGGAGAGGCGGATCTAGTGGAGGAGCAAGGTGAGGACGGCGGCCGGAGTAGAGAGAGGAGACGCGGTGGCGAGAGGAGGTGGAATAGACGGGGTGGAGAAGCACAGAGGGGCTGCTGCGACCAGTGGGAGAGCAAGGGGAAGAGGTGGGGCGCCGGTTGTGGAGAAGAAGGGAGGCGGCTGCACACCGGTTGGAGCAAGGAAGTGTCGGGCTAATGGAGGAGATGAGGACGGCGGCCGCAGTGGAGCTGGAGGGAACTAGGTGGTGGCACAAGAGGGAGATGGTGGCGGCTAAGAGCAGAGAGGAGAGGCGGTGGCCGGCGGCGAGGTCTGGCCCGGCCCTCGCCGGTGCCGGAGCTAGGGAAGGAGATGAGCAAAGGGTGGCTAGGGTAGAAGGAACAAACCGGGCTCCAAAATCACAGGCGGCGGCTAGGCATTTTAGGGCAGATTGGGGGGGCATCAGCTATTTTGCGATTTAGTTCTCGAAAATTTCGGTAATTGCGAATAAGTCCTTCCCCCATTTGATTTCTTCTGTTCGGGCCCTCTTGAACTCTGATTTCTTGGCGAAAAGGTCCTACATGTCCGTGACGATGCGCACATTTGTACAGAGCAGTCCTAGAATGCCAAATTTGTCGTTTATGCGCCTCGATCGCGTCGGCCTGCAGAAAAAGCACAAAAATGTAAAATGATCCATTTCGAGCAATTAAATATAGAAAAGTGTGTAGATAGTGATAAATGGTCCCAAAATGCGAAGAATAAGAGGGTAAAATGACGGCTAAATATATGCAAAAAAAACGCATGTCAGAGCGCTGTCACCGAAGCACCCCGCCGGCCGCACCACCCTCTCCGTGGCCAGCTCCCTCCGCAGCTCTCCAGCTCCTGCCACCGCCGCCATTGTGAGCCCCTCGGCCCCCTGAACGTGTAGCCGCCGGTGATTGGGCTAACTCGCCGCCGGTGACCTCCCTCGTCGCAAAGAACTCGAAGCACCCCATCTTCCTCCCGCCCCCTCCTTTGATCCTCTCCCTTCCAAAGCCCCAAAATGGATTCCCCTCGCTCCCCTCTCTCTCCTGGTGCCCTTGATCGCTGGCGACGCCCCTCCCCGCGCCTGGACCGCCGTCGCCACCGCTGCTCTGCCGCGGCCACGCTGTAGCGGCTGGAGGTAGAAGACGATGCCTCCCCGCGACGTGGCTCCCCCTCCTCCGTCCATCGCGCCTGTAATATCTAACCTCAGCCGCCCGATCTCACCATACCGATTCGGCCGCCTTCCCCGCTCCGCGGCCGTCCGATCTCCCCTCACCTCATCGCACCCCGTTCGCCCCGCCCCCATCTGGGTCATCCGCCAGCGCCACGCGTCGGGCATCCCGACCCGGAGGGCGCCGCGCGTGGTCCGCGCCCGGCCTGCTCGGCCGCGTTGCACGCGCGCCGCGCGTGGGCCGCGCCGGCCGCACAGTGCTGGGCTGCGCTGTGGCTTTGGGCCGGCCTAGCACTGTTCACCGAATTTCCAGATGATTTTCCAATTTCCAAAATCCCAGAAAATCCAAATAAATCCTAGAAAATCACAGAAAATCCCAAAAATTCTCAAATTTCACCACTTTGCTCCAAATAATGTCCTGAACCCATTTTTGGCCTCCACTTCCACAAAATCATCCTAGAAAAATTCCTAAAATTCTTATTTGAAGATTTATGCATTTTACTGCCTTTTAATAGATTATTTTTCCTCGCTTGATTAGGCTCAAGCCGGACTTATTTTATTTCATGTGTTTGCGCTAGTTTCGGAGATCCCAGAAGTTCAAGTGCAGTCTCAGGATCCAGGTGCTTCTACGATCGAGCTAGCCGAGATCGTCCAGATTAACGGCAAGTCACAAGTCCTTGACCATATTGAGATCCCATTCCATTTAAATTATGTTATTATGCTATTTACATTAAGCTAGTTATGAAATGTTAGTTCAAAAGTAAAATAAAATGTTTACAATGACATGCTATATAGTTAAACCTACCACCGATAAATGCCATGTTAAACTTGTAGCCATGCCTTTGTAACCCTAGAATTAATTATCGATTAATCTAGATGATTGTAGGTTATTATTATCATGCAAAGTCTTTGCACTACTAAGGTTGTGGCTACGGGCCAATAGAATTTGGAAAACCCGACTCTAGGGCAGGGTGGTATGGGACACCGTGCCCTAGGGCGGAGTATGTCGGCATGCAGAATAGGGTAAGGATTCTTACCCTAAGTTGTAAGGTCGCGGACCTGGCAGGGGTTGCGGGCCCCTGGGGGAAAAATGTAAGGACCAGACCCTTATGCCGAGCAAATGACATAGTAATCGCTCAACCACAGGAGTTGACTTGTCAACACTGGTTTAGTAGCTGCTCAATTCGATTGAAACTCTACAGGTGTTGTGAAGCAGGAGTTTGGGTAATAAGGTTAGGCAGGCCGTGCTGCGGGTGCCTAACAACGGTAGAGTTCACTCGAAGCGGACATTTGTTTTCTCTTCTTGTGGGTGTGTGTGTGTGTGAGCCAGACCCGAGTGGATTTTACCGGGTAGAGCCTATATAAAGAGTTGAGCAGTGAAACGACCTGGCTTTATTAGTTCTTTAGCGGGAGTTAAGGGATCGTGTGGGTAAAGCTGAGCAAACTCTGCAGAGTCAAATAAATGGTATTCGAATACGCCGTGCTCCCGGTTAATGGAGCTATGTCACTTGGGTGATTCCACCAGCGAAACTTAAGTAGTTTTGTACATGCTTTAACTTGATTAGTTGGTTAATTAACCTTTCATGAAAACCCCTGAGATCTTGAGGAGTAGTTTTGGGTCCGTTTTATCAAAATGTTTGCAAATAAAATTGCATCCACTCAAAGTTAATAAACCAAGTATACTCCCTTCCTTTGTTGATCCATGCAAGTAGTAAGTTAGGGTTTCCCTTGTGATTTGCTGAGTACGGGGTTGGAGTACTCAGTCTTGCAAAATTCCACAGATGCCAGAAGAAAAGAAGGCAAATCAAGATTCGTGTTAGAAAGGTCTCCCCGTCGAGGACGTCCTGAAGGATCTCTTCTTCGACGAGGACCCGTGGCTTTAGGTTTTCGCCGCGTTAAAGCGGATCCTGGAGTTTTTGTAATGTAATTATACTTTGGGCTTGCACGCCCCGCTGTCAAAACTGGATGTTATTCCATATGTGAAATATATGCTGGACTTTTGTTGTAAGCATGCAATGGTATACTCTTGCGCGACACTCCATAACTGTTCATGCATGAATAGTTGCGGAATACCGTGTCCGTACGCGCCCCTGGAAACGGGGGCGTTACAAAGCATGTCTCTTCTCTTTCTCCCTCTGTCCTTTTTGTCAGCTCGTCGAGTTAATGATTTGGTGCAGTGATGCGCTCTTTGACTGTATTACTGATTTACGATTGATGTAATGCCGATGACTGATGAGGCAGTCGGAATGTGTGGTAGTACAGTGGTAGTGAGTGTAAGAGGAGAAAGTTCCTGATCACATCTGAAGATTCCGTATGTTGTTGAACGAAGAGATGATAGATTCCTAGGTGTACATATCCAACTTAGTATGGGTTTATTAATGTGATATAAGGAAATTGGTCTTCGAATAGTCAAGGAGGATACATAAGCGATTGTATCTTGAAATATGCTCCTACTGATGATAGCTGCATGTATATAGCATAGAACTTGTTTAAACTATATGCTTCGATTTTGAAAGATTAAGCATAGAACTTGTTTAAACTGTATGCTTTGATTTTGAAACATTAATAGAACTTTAGCCTCGACAGGTAGGTCAGGTAATTAGAAAGCTTCCTAAATATGAATTTGTATTGTTGACTATATACAGATTCTTACCTCCTCAGGTCTGGATAATATGCTGACGCATACAATGTTTTGGGTCTTTCTAGATCGTTATTGACAGACAATATCTCTTGTGGTAAGTTTCAAATTCTTGGTTCGGTTAGTCTCTAATTGCAAGTGGAGCAGCTAAACTGGGTTAATGGAAGGGTTATAACTTGACTTTGCCCCTGTACGTGCAATGGAACTCATTTATGGACAAATCAATACTTGATCCACCAACAGCTGTTCTCCTTCATGGCATCCTTCGGAAGTTTAGAGCAGGAAAAAATGGGGTAAATGAGCAGTGCTTGGTTTCTAATTAAAGTTTGTTCTCCTGGTGTGTTGGCTCAGTTGTGGTTGTGTTTAAAGTTTGCAAATGAGTCAAATATTTTGACATGTTTTTAAGATATTTTGGATGTGTTACGGATATAAAATTGTATAACTAATTAATTATGTTGGTCATTGAAGGGTCTTTTACGAAAAGGTTGGCTCAAGAATTTCCTATGTGGCAGGTCAGTATCAAGGATAAAACAATCAGAACCGGAGCAAATCCTGGCCACCGGGCGGTACCGGTTACCGGAAATCCCGGAAAAAAACCGGTTAAATTTTGCCAAATGGATTTTTTGCGCGAGGTGAGAGGAGACCGGTTACCGGTAATACCAATGGAAAAACCGGTAGAATGAAGTATGAAGATTGAAAAATATTTAATGAAGTATTTAATAAAGTTGAGTATGAAGACTACAGCCTAACTCTTGCTTATGTCTTATATACTAAGGGACTGCATGCAGAATTAAAGTGGCATGCGCAGCACTTAAGAGGCATGCGGAATACTAAAAGATACAGCAGAATTCTGAGAGGCATGAGCATGCAATGCATGCAGGAGACTGCATGCAGAATTAAAGTGGCATACGCAGCACTTAAAAGACATGCGGAATATTAAAAGATACAGCAGAATACTAAGAGGCATGCGCAACATTTAAGAGGCATGCACATGCAATGCATGCAGAATTAAAGTGGCATGCGCAGCATTTAAGAGGCATGAGGAATACTAAAAGATACATCAGAATACTGAGGGCATCTCCAATGGTTATAGCTAGTAACTAACTATAAGACTTCCACATCATCTATATAGTACACACTAAAGTTAGCATTCTAAAGAACTATCTATAAGGATAGCTATTTGATGCTTACATGCACACACAGAATTTATGGAGGCTGCCTCGTTTGTCGCTATAGACTATCTCTAGAGCTGTAGAGAGCTGCGTTCTCTTTCTTCATTTAATATCTTCCACGTAGGACAGTTGATGACATGGACTCTCTTGTAGAGAGCTGCTATAGACCCATTGTAGATGCTCTAATAGGCATGCGCAACATTTAAGAGGCATGCGCATGCAATGCATGCAGAATTAAAGTGGCATTCGCAGCACTTAAGAGGCATGCAGAATACTAAAAGATACAGCAGAATACTAAGAGGCATGCGTATGCAATGCATGCAGGATTAAAGCTAACACGCTGCATTTAAGAGGCATGCGCAGCATTTAAGAGGCATGCACATGCAATACATGCAGGAAATCAATTTATTAGTGTTAATAATGTAAATATCATTAGGGAAATCAATTTTTACATTCAAAAGTTTAAATTTGAATTAAATAAAAAACCGGCGGTTTTTTTCTCCCGGTCGGCACCGGTAAAACCGGTTACCGGCGGTATTTGGAACCATGGTCAGTATATCTAAAATTCAGTTAATCGTCTGAACTATATGACATTGCAGAAAGAACAAAAAGAATTATACCTGACTTCGCTTCATGCAGTTCCTCTTGGTTGATTTGCATTGCCATGATGATTCAGCGTCAGTTATGAAAAGAGGACCACACACTGTTGCCTCAACTGCTCTTGATGTTCTAAAGCTGGTTGTATTTATTCTCTATCTTGGCTTCTGATATCTGCATTATATGTGTCGGTGACATCTAATCTCAATATAATAAAATATGTATCTTCTTTCGAAGGGCAGCATAAAAGACTATATGTGTGCCTGTGTGATATCTGTTTATACATCTAGCTTTATGCATTGAGAGATAGGCAGCATTTGAGAGATAGGCAGCATTCCAAGTGCTTCGCAACTTGCCTGGCATACTTCTTCATGGCATAGTACAAGGACATTGTACTATGATTATTGAACTTTAAGAGACATAGTAACATAACATCTAGATCATATGATATAGGATGCAAATTCTAATGTCTCTGACGATATTAGAGTAAATGTCATGAAGTAAATTACCATCTCTTTGGATATGCATGTGTTAAGTAAATGGACTGAACTGAATTCAGACTGATGTGACATCGCATTTGCGATCTTAAGCGAAGTGCTCTGTTGTCTGGCACTGCACCTATTTTAGATCTTTCAAATCATATTGATAGCTGTCTCTTATTTCTTAGTCTTTCACATCTTAGTGGCTTTCAGTTCGCTTCTCTTTTCTTTATATATCTCTGTGACCCTATGCTGATTCATCTAAATGCAACAGATAGTGCAGCTCAGGCTAGCCTCTCGAGTGTTGGTTGGTTACAGCTTTGGTGGAAAATGTTTTGCTTGTTTCCTTCTGTTTCTCTTATTTCACTCGCCATTACCTTTTGCCTATGGTATGGTTTACATTGTAAATAATCCATAATTGCTCCGGTACTCATAGTCGTGCTTTGCAGTGGTTTTGAGTATGGTAGAACAAGCTGCAAAACCACTCGCCCGTCCTGCGAGGGTCACTTTGGCTACTTCCGAATGATATTAGTGTACAAGTAGTGGAAGGACAGTAGTTGTTTCTAATCTTTATGCTAAATTCTTCTGTATATTCTGCTCCTTGAAGGTATGGGTTCTTGATGATACTCCTGGCAAAGTTCGTGCTGGGGAAGATGCCGCAGATCACCCTGCTGAACTTATTGAGTTTCTCAGAAGAATGCCTATGCAGGTTGGCCTTTTAGAATTATCGACACTTGTATTACCGCAAAATACATTTTAGTCTACAAAAACAGCTTCTCTATGATTCATCATTTGCGTTATGATTTTAGTCCTGTAAGTAATCCTGTGTCTAAAAGCATTCTTCATAGCAACTTTTAGATAAACAATTGTGTTCCAGAAACATTTAACTTAATGAATTTATGGTAAGTACAAAATAAATGAAAGGTTATTAAAAAAATATATGGCAAGCGAAAAAAGAAGAAACTCCTTGCTACGTGCATGCAAATTTCCAAAATATTCTTGCTGATGTAGGGAATTTCGCTGTGTGCTATAAGGTACATAATACAGTAGACAGAAGGTACAAGATGTGCTTACCATGTTTGCACATATCAACATATTCAGCGCTTTAGATAAGCTTTTTACAGTAAGAAAAGATATATATATATATATATATATTACCTTCGTTACTATGATGTGATTACACATTTTGAGAGAATGCTTCGGTCATCTTTGGTTGACCACGTATCCGCTCGAATTCTTTCATGCAAGCAGGGACGTAGCCAGCAGCGAGGCTTCGTAGGACTCGAGCCCACCCTCCGCTGATACCGGTTACTCTGCATGAGGTATCTTTATTGTATTTATTTTTCTTTTAGATTTGTTTCTCTTCTATTTATGTATGAATTTGGATTATATAAGCTCAGTTTGTTATGTTTATCTCAATTTATCTTAATCCTACTCAGTTTTTAGTTTTTTAAAAAATAGCTTAATCCTTCGAGCCTCCCCTCCGATTTCATCCTGGCTTTGCCATGCAAGCTATTTGTTCGAGTTCATCTGTGCTTTACAGCACCGCGCTTGCTAATCTCATACACACTGAAATTATATAAATATGATGTCTTTTTATTTGATGCCCTATTTATATTATTGTCATGTAATTATGGCAACAAGAATTAATACTTGTTTTAAATTTGAAAAATATGCATATCTGCCACTTTTTAGAGAACAATTTGAAGGATATGCGTGCCACTAATAGCCTCACCCAGTACCTTACCTGGATCGTCGTCCCCTGAACAGCACACGTAAATTTCATCCATGAATAATGACAATATTCTATCCTTTACATTGTGTTTTGTTCTATTCTAGTCTGTCCCCATTGAGAGTGATCCTTTCTTCATTGTGCATTTATCCTCTTCTCTTCTCATCTCAAGATTGTCCAGCTCCTTCACTTTCCAGCTTTCCATCTATGTGTGTCGCGATTATCCTCACCATTGGAGAGTGCTCAAAAATTGATGGAGAGTGAGTTGGTCCCGATGTCGATTTATGCAAGATTATGGTGCGGATTTGATCTATCCCTCAAAAGTGCTTTCGCTGGATAGATTTTTCCCTGGAATTATATCATATTTGTTTATGATGCTTTGTACCATTTGTAACGCCCCCGTTTTCAGAGGCGTGTACGAACACGGCATTCCGCAACTATTCACGCATGAACAGTTAAGGAGTGTCGCGCAAGAGTATACCATTGCATGCTTACAACAAAAGTCCAGCATATACTTCACATATGGAATAACATCCAGTTTTTGACAGTGGAGCGTGCAAGCCCAAAGTATAATTACATTACAAAAGACTTCCAGAATCTGCTTCGAGCGTGGCGAAGACCTAAAGCCACGGGTCCTCGTCGAAGAAGAGATCCTCCGGGACTTCCTCAACGGGGAGACCTTCACCTTCGTCTTGATCCTCTAAAGAGTGGATTAAGCAAGCCGTGAGCCAAACAACCGGCTCAGCAAGCTCCAAAGGGGACTCTATCTTACTACATGCACGGAACATCAAAGGAAGGGAGTATACTTGGTTTATTAACTTTGGTGGATGCAGTTTTATTTGCAAACATTTTAATAAAACGGACCCAAAACTACTTCTTAAGATCTCAGGGTTTTTTTTATGAAGAGTTAATTAACCAACTAATCAAGTTAAAACATGTACAAAACTACTTAAGCTTTGCTGCTGGAATCACCCAAGTGACACAGCTCCATTAACCGGGAGCACGGCGTATTCGAATACCATTATTTTGACTCTGCAGAGTTTGCTCAGCTTTACCCACACGATTTCTTAACTTCCTCGTCCGGGTGAAGAAAGCCAGGTCGTTTCACTGCTCAACTCTTTATGTAGGCTCTACCCGGTAGAATTCACTCGGGTCTGGCTCACACACACACACCCACAAAAAGAGAAAACAAACGCCCGCTTCGAGTGAACTCTACCGTTGTTAGGCACCCGCAGCACGGCCTGCCTAACCTTGGTACACAAACGCCTACTTCTCAACACCTATAGAGTTTCAATCGAGTTGAGCAGCTACTAAACCAGTGTTGACAAGTCAACTCCTGTGGTTGAGCGGTTACCATGTCATTTGCTCAGCGTAAGGGTCTGGTCCTTATATTTTCCCCCGGAGTCCGCAACCCCGGTCAGGGCCGCGACCTTACAACCTAGGGTAAGAACCCTTACCCTATTCTGCACGTCGACATACTCCGCCCTAGGGCACGGTGTCCCATACCACCCTGCCCTAGAGTCGGGTTTTCCAAACTCTATTGGCCCGCAGCCACAACCTTATCAGTGTAAAACTTTGCATGATAATAATAACATACAATTATCTAGATTAACATATAATTATTTCTAAGGTTAACAAAGGCATGGCAACAAATTTAACATGGCATTTGTCGGTGGCAGGTTTAACTACATATCATGTCATTCTAAACATTTTATTTTATTTTTGGAACTAACATTTTAGAACTAGCTTAGTGCAAATAGCATAATAACATAATTAAATAACATGGGTTACAACATGATCAAAGGATTTGGGACTTGCCGTCAATCCGGATGATCTCTGCTAGCTCGAACGAAGAAACACCTGGATCCTGATCCTGCACTTGAACCTCCGGAATCTCTGACACTAGTGCAAACACATTAAAATAATTAAATCCAGCTTGAGACTAATCAAGCGAGGAAAAATAAACTAATTAAAAAGGAGTAAAATGCATAAATCCTCAAATTGGAATTTTTGGAATTTATCTGGGATGAATTTGTGGAAATGGAGGCCAAAAATGGGTCCAGGATAATATTTGGAGCAAAGTGGTGAAATTTGAGAATTTTTGGGATTTTCTGTGATTTTATAGGATTTATTTGGATTTTCTGGGATTTAGAAATTAGGAAATCACTAGAAAATCGGGTGAACAGTGCCAGGCCGGCCCATAGGAACAGTGCGGCCCGGCACTGTGCGGTCCGTGCGGCCGAAGGCCAGCACGGCCTACTCGCGTGCGCGGCGCGCGGCCTGGCAGGCCGAGGCGCGGCCCAACGCGCGCGCGCTCGTTCGGGCTGGATAGGCGACACGCGACCCCTGGGCGGACGGCGGAGATGGCATGGGAGAGGACGGCCTGGATTCGGGACGGGGTGATCGGACGGCGATGACACAGGGAAGGCGGGCGGAACGGATCGGTTGGATCGGGCGGTGGAGGGAGGCGGTGTTCAAGAAGATCAGACGACCGAGAATAAAAGGGATCCCACGGCCGAGGTTAGACGGCACAGATGAGATTGACGACGGGAAGGCGGCCACGTCGTCTTCGTCTTCCTCTCGCAGGCGCGAGGACAGAGGGGGTAGAGCTGGCGGCGCTCCCGCTATCCGGCGACGGCGAGGGTCTCCGGCGGCCAAGGGGAGTACCAACGGGAAGAGTTCGACAAGGGGAACCCGTTTTGGGGTTTTGGGGCGCGAGGGAAACAACGGAGGGGACGGGAGGCAGAAGGGGGAAGAAACGGCTTCCCGGCGGCGAAGAGGGTCACCGGGGCCGAGAGGGGTCGATCGGGGGCGGCTACACCGTCTACGGAGGAGGGGGCTCACATTGGCGGCGGCGGTTCAAGCTGGGGAGCTTCGGAGCGTGCTGGCCACGGAGAGGGTGGGTCGGCCGGCGGTGAGCCTCGACGGCAGCGCTCCATGGACGTCCTCCTGGCCAGGGAAAAGCACCAATGATGTCAGGGGAGAATGGTGATGCTCTTGGCGAAGGCAATCGGAAAATGGAGGAGGGAAAGGAGGAGATTGGGTTACGAGGGTCGCCGGCGTAGGGGACGATGGCGGCGGGGCCTGGGGCAGCGAGGCCTCGATTGGTCGCTCCTGGGGACCCTTGGAGGCGGTGGGAGGTGATTGAGGGTGGTGAGAAGGCTTGAGGGGCAAGAGAACGCGCGGGGGAGTGGAGCGGGGTTTTATACCCGGGTGGAGGGAGAGGGGATCCGAGGAGGAGAAGGCACGGGCGCGGCGCCGGGAGTCAACAGAGGACGGGGAGCTGGTGAGGCGTCCTCTCCGCGGAATGGAGCGGCAACCGGAGCTCTGCACAGGAGTTAATGGCGACGCGACAAGGGATGGGAGCAGGTGAGCTCAGGCGTGGGCGAGGGAGCATCCGCGCACGGGAGAGGGAGAAGCGGCGACTGCCAGGCGGGGCCGGAGCAGAGGCGGGCGACGTGGCGCGAGGACGTCCACACTTCGGACCGGGCTGTCGGGGGCGCGGAGGAAACCGCGGGCGCGGAGGCAAGCAGGGGCGGTGCGGGAGCAGGCGCAGGCGCGAGCGCGGGGGACACTGGGGGCGCGGCGCAAAGGCGGTGCGGCCGCGGGTGCCAGCGCGCATGCGTGCGCGAGGGTGGAGGCGGGGAGGAGCGAAGGCGCCAGTGGAGGGAAGGCGTGGGCGCAGAGGAAAAGAAGGAGGCGGGGAGGGGGAGCGGCGCCAGGGGAAAGAGGTGGCGGCAGGCGCCGAAGGGGAGAGAAGACGGAGGGAGGGAAAGGCGCCAAAAGAAAGGAGAAAACGGGGAGGGGAGGAAAGGCGCCAGGGAGATGGAGAAAACGTAATAGCCAGAAGAGGAAGGCGCATTCCGGGGAAACTTTCCAAAAAGGGAAAGTTTCCAGATTTCACTTAAAAATGCAGCAAAAATAATGAAAATTTTTTGTTTGAATTTTTAGGGACTTTTCACCATTTGTTTGCTGGAATATGGAATAAGATAATGTATAACTTTATCAAGGTTATTTATGATCCTTCGCAGCGTTCTTTCCAGGATTATGGAATAAAAGTGTTTCCAAGTTCCAACTATAGAGGTATTCATCCATGCAAACCCTTAAATGTATCATCAAGGAGCAAGAATTGATACTTTTGGTACCGTCTTTTTCTTCTTTTGCCCAACTGGTTTCAGCTTAGCAACTCTACAACCAATCCTTTCTTTCAGGTGGTACCATCAGACCTATGATATAGTACTGCAAAATTACTTAAAATATTATCCTCAGAAATTTTACATCAGGTTTAATAAGAAATGATAGTTACATGCTTATGATTGGAAACGTGCAGTACGTTGCAAAAGTAGTAGAAGTCAACATGATTACCAAGAAGCCGAACTGGGCTCGCCATGAGGGCCTGCAGACCTTCTCTATTGACATCCAACCCAGTGACCTTCTCTCCGCCACTGCCGCCGGCGACCAGAAGGTGTCCTCCGAAATTTTTACTCTCTTTTTAGCCTATTTTGAGCTCTCATGTGCAATTTTTTTTCTCGAACATGCAGGAGAACTGTGTATCATTACATTAAGAAGAAAAAGGAGTCAAAAGAGACTCATACAAGCCCAAAAAAGGCCAGGAATACAAAAGGCGACCAAAAGACCACCCACACAACCATGCTATGGCCAAATGCGCCTGAGGCCTTTGGCCCCCGCCACACACCACATTTTTGCCTCATCTCTAATCTCTTGCACTAAAACGCTAGAGTTAGGGGAGGCCCCCTCAAAAACACATCTATTCCTATGCTTCCAAATCCACCAAGCCACCAACAGAACTAAAGAACTAAATCCCTTTTGTATTGTTTATGCAGTTGCCGCAGAACTTGGCGCCACCAAACAAATAAGTTTGAATCAGTGGGCCCAGGTGCATGGTGCTGCATGCCAACAATGGATAAAACTGTGAACCACACTGTTCTTGAGAACACACAGGTGGTGAGCAGATGTTGGACATCTTCCTCCTCTTGATCACAAAGTGGGCATTTTTCGGGATGGTCCAGTCCACGACGAGCCAAACGATCGGCGGTCCAACATCGATTAAGAGAAGCCAACCACATGAAAAATTTGCAGTGAGGGGGTGCCCAAGATTTCCATATCTCTCTCCAAGGCTCAAACTCAACATCCCCCACAAAGAAACGCCTATAGGCTGATCTGGTGGAGAACTCCCCTGACGGTGAAGGAACCCATAAGTGTTGATCCTCCACTCCAGGAGCAAGGGTCACCTCAGCTAACAAATCCCATAGCTGAAAATACTCCAAAAGCGCCTCTGTAGACATACCACCACTAATATCACGGACCCAAGTAGTATCAGTTAAAGCCTCCTGCACAGTTCTGCAGTTTGCAATTTTCCACTTCACATGCTTACACAGGGATGGTGCAAGGTCAGGCAAGGATTTTCCATGTAACCATTTGTCAAGCCAAAAAAGTGTTCTACGACCATCACCTATAATTAGATGACTGAGGTGGTGAACAAAGCAACCGAAATGGAGTGTACGTGGATATCAAGACCAGCCCATGGACGATCAGGTTGTGTCTTCCTTAGTCATAACCATCTCATCCTCAAAGCCCACCCAATCACTTCTAGATCAAGTATTCCCAGTCCACCAAGCTCAATTGGCCTCTTTACTCGTCCCCAAGCAACAAGGCAATGTCCACCATTTACTTCCTTGCGACCTTTCCAAAGAAAAGCTCTTCGAATCTTGTCAATGGTTTTAATAGCCCATTTGGGAAATTCCAATGCAAAGAGCTGAAAAATAGGTATTGTCGTGAGAACTACGCGAACAAGAGTGGCTCTCCCAGCCGAATGCATCATGGCTGCTTTCCACCCGGGTAGCTTATTTGCTATCTTGTCGATGATTGCATAGTAATCAACCTTGGAAAGCTTTTTAATGGACAAAGGAAGCCCAAGGTACCTACATGGGAAGTCTTGTACTTTGCAAGGAATGGATGTTTGTACTGCCTCAAAGTCCTGCACTCGGCATTGGATTGGGCTTACCGAGCATTTATTGATATTGGTGACCAACCCCGATGCTTCACCTAAGACTCGGAGAATTTCTTTAATCATTTACATATCTTCCACACAAGGCCGCAAGAACAGTACTACGTCATCAGCATAAAGAAATACCCGCTGGCTTGAACCTTGCAATAGAAGGGGCTGTAGCAAGCCATCATTGCTCACCTTGTTGATTAGAGCATTAAGCACATCCATAACAATAATGAACAACATTGGTGATAGGGGATCGCCTTGTCGCAATCCCTGTTGATGATAGATTACTTCTCCTGGCACTCCATTCACCAACACTCTTGTAGAAGAAGACCTCAAGAGCTTGGATAGAGTGTTGCACCACATGGGGCCGAACCCCAGGTGTCTCAAAACCTGTATCAAGAATGCCCAGGATACCATGTCGAAGGCCTTAGATATATCCAATTTGAGGGGCACTCAAGGTTCCTTTTGCTTGTGTAGCATTCTTGCTGTTTGTTGCACCAGCAAGAAATTATCATGAATGCACCTTCCTTTAACAAAGGCACTCTGGTTGAGAGAGACCAAATTTTTTAGTTTAGGAGCCAACCTAATGGCCAACAGCTTGGTGATCAATTTTGCAAAGCTATGCACCAAGCTTATTGGTCGATAGTCTTTTATTTCCAATGCATCCGGTGTTTTGGGAAGCAAAGTAATGTATGCCAAATTAAGTAAGAACAATCTGCTCACATCTCCCTGCAACACCCGATTAAGTGCAGCCATGAGGTCCACTTTTATGATATTCCAACAGCTCTTGTAGAAGCGTCCCGTATATCCATCGGGGCCTGGTGCCTTATCCGAAGGAAGAGATTTAACTGTTGCCCAAATCTCCTCCTCAGAAAAATGCATCTATAGGGGAGACAGGTCATGAAAATCCTGATAAAAGGATTGTAAATTGAGCGTACGATCCCGCTGCGATACTGTACCAAGGAGATTAGAGTAGAAATCCCATGCTGCCTCTTGCTTCTCAACTTGATCAGTAAGAATGTTATCTCCCACCTTGACCTTGGCTATGAAATTCTTCCTCTTCCTATATCGAGCATGCTGATGAAAAAAAGGACGTGTTTGCATCACCTTCTTTTAGCCAACATAAGTTGGAACGTACCCGAGCAATTGTACGCTCAAGCGAAGCCAAGGCGAGAGCGTGCAGCTTGAGCTATCGTCGCAACCAGTCCTCTTCCCCCGAAAGCAACCGGTTGTCGTGGGCAATTTCCAGCCGGTGCAAGAGTTCTTTCGCCAATTGAAGTTGTGTCTTCATGTGCAAAATTTGGCTTCCTGCTATCAGGCTTAATTGAAAAGAGAGAACCTATAAGAGTTTGCATGCAAGTATTTACTAACATATTGCTTGGTAAGTATAATCCCTTCAGTTCATTTTTTGTTTCGCTAACCCTTAGTGTTGTATAAGCTATTGCTAGGCCATCTAATTGTCTACACGTTGCCTTTTGGTACTATGGTTTCAACTGGTTTATTCTGTATTTCAGTCTTTCTTTGTATTCCTTGGGTATGGCATCGAGTAGACCATCATAATTGAGAATCTATAAGAAGATGATGCGTTGATGCTGTTCTTTGACATGTACATGAAGAAATACCCTTTGTTTACATTGATATATTCCCGTTTGTTTACAAGTTAAATGATTTGACATCCTTCCAACTAATGCAGAGAAAATATATGATGGAGATTGAAGGCATGGAACATGGACCTGAATTGATACTTTCGGTGGCATCTTTTTCTTTTTTTGCCCAACTGGTTTAAGATTTGCAGCTCTACAGCCAACCCTTTGCTGTTGATATGATCTTGTTGTGTACTCGTTTTTTATGTTGCAACTCTCGATGATGTTTGGGAATAAATAAGGCAGACAACTTGAACCTTTGCGATTTTCCTTCATATATAATAGCTGTTGTTTTTGTGCTCTAGATTTATATTTCCAAGCATCCTTTGTGTACCTCACATGCATATTTGTAGCTGTAGGTTTAAAATAGAAGACTGAAAAAGATTTTACTCGCATTTTGTTTGTTTGTAGGATCACGATGAGCTGATACGAGAAAAAAGATGTGTTCTTGCTTTCTCTAACATGTTCTTACCAGCTGGCAACTATTATTAGTTTATCTTTTCAATCTGCACTCAGAAACTAATTCTTTTGGCCTTCTTAGATCCTTTTACCCCCTTTTGTTAAGAATCTTGCTCTTTGAGTTACCGATACGTGCCTTTACTTTCCTTGTTTTACTCTAATATTTGGAATATAATATTTTCACATGGTATGAGAAATATCATGGATAACATGGAGGGAAGGAGGAAGCAAGGAAGTCCAACTACACTGATATGGTAATAATCATCTTATTTTGAAGACAGATGTACTACATGTAGTATTTTGGTAAATTTGATACCTACCTACTGAAGTTATGTGCCTGCAATGTATAGTTGTGCAACAAAAGGACTATAACTGTGTAGTTAGCTTCATTGTATGCAAACCGAAAGCAAACCGAATGCTGTTACCTTGCAATTCTGCTTTACTAAATATCCTCGAGGATGAATGTTCTTCAGAACATGTTTAAAAGTTGCATTTCTCATATAGCTGGGATGATGCTCAAAACTAGAAATACAAATGCAAGCTCTACGTTCTGCTGTTTACAATCTTTGTGGCTGTTAGAGATATGTATAGTTTGTTATTCCCCATTGTTATGAGGGGTTCTTTGCATATTTACCACTTGTACTTTGTGTATATATTCTGGCCCATTGGCCTCATATGAATACAAGCGCTATTCATAACATGGTATCAGAGCCAAAACTAGGGTTTTGGTTTACCTAGGGTTCCGCGCCGCCGCCGGCCTCCGTGCGCCGCCGCCGCTGTCGCCAGTCTCCTCCGCCGTCGCTGGCCTCGGCGCCTCCCCCGTCGCCGCTGCCGCCCTGCTGCCGTCGGCCCCGCCCGACTCCCACCCGGTCGCCTCGCCGGCCTCCTCCGCTGCCTCGCGCCTCCCCGCGTCGCCGCCCGGCCTCCCCGCCGCTCGGGCTCGGCCGCTCGGGTCCTCGGTGCCCGCTCGGCTCGGCGCCTCCGCCGTCCGCCCGGCCTCCGCTGCCGCCCCTGCCGCCGTCAGCCCCGCCTCGGCGCCCGCCCGGCCTCGCCTCGGCTACCCGACGCCGCCGGCTGCTCCCTCCGCGCCGGCGCTCCCTCGCGTCGCCGCTCCCTCCGCGCCGCCGGCCGCACCCTCCGCGCCGCCGCCGGCCGCTCCTGCTGCCTCTTGCGCCGCCTGCCCTAAAGGGCGTGCGTGAGTGTGGTTAACGGGCCGGAGGCCCGTTAAAAGAAAAGAAAAGAAAAAAAAGAGCAAAAAAAAAGAGCAAAAAAAAAACACGTTGTTCTAACCGCCGCGCCGTCCAGCGCCGCCTGTTAGACTTCGTTGCCTTGGTCGCCGCGCCGTCCAGCGCCGCCTACCAATGGGCACCGTTTCTCTCCCTCGCTGCCCGGTGATCTTTGATGGTGTTAATTACACCGATTTCGTGTCTCACATGCGCATTCACATGCGTGGTCTTCGTCTCTGGGGCGTCCTCTCTGGCGATGTCACCTGCCCGCCTTGCCCTATTCATCCGACGGAGCCTACGCCTGTTGCATTGCCTCCGACAGCCGATAAGGCTGCTGCTGATGATGATGCTGATGATAAAGCTGCCTCTGCCTACCAGGAGGCTCTGGATTCCTACAAGGATCGTCTGACCGTCTACACTCAGTGGTACGATGACGACGCTCGGGTTGCTGCTGTCTTCATCGCCAGTGTCCAGCCTCAGTTTTCTTCTGAGGTTGTGGGACTCCCTTCGGCTTTCCAGATGTGGACTCATCTTCGTCAGCGCTACGAGCCCTCTGGTGATGCCCTGTACCTGTCCGTGGTCCGCCAGGAGCACTCTCTTCAGCAGGGTGATGCTACTGTTGACGCCTTTTACGCTCAGAGTTCTGCTGTCTGGCGTCAGTTGGACTCACTTCGCACTGCTGGCTGTCGTACCTGTCCGTGCTGCCTGGAGGTACGTGCTGATCTGCAGTTTCAGCGGGTTTACGAGTTCCTTACTCGCCTTCGTCCTGAGTTCGAGCAAAGGCGTGCCCAGCTCCTTGCACGCCACCCTCGTGTCACTCTCCTGGAGGCTCTTACCGAGATACGCACAGAGGAGACTCGTTTGAGTGGTGCTGGTCTGATGCCACTCCCCTCTGTGCTCGCCGCTCGTCCGCCTGCTACACTGCCTCCTCCAGCGGCTACCACAGGTGGTGGTGGCCGTCCTCAGTCTGGAGGTGGCCGTCCTCACTGTTCCTACTGCGACAAGGATGGCCACACTGAGTCCCAGTGCTACAAGAAGAAGCGGCATCTTTCACGCCGTTCTTCTACTGGCACTAGTGCTTCTACGACGACGTCTGCCTCGACTTCTTCAGCAGCTTCTCTCACCGAGCAGGAGATAGCCAGACTTCGACGCCTACTTGCTGCTTCAAGTTCTCCCTCGACAGGTTCTGCAGGTTCTGCTACTGACTCTTCAGGCACTGAGAGGCCACCTCCTACACAGTCAGGTACCTCCCCGTGGATTCTTGATTCTGGAGCATCTTTTCACATGACTCCTGATTCTTCCACTCTGTCTTCTATTACACCTCTTGATTCTCCTGTCAGTGTTCTTACTGCTGATGGTACATCTCTTTCTGTCTCTGGTCGAGGATCTCTTAGCAACTCATCTTTTCATGTTCCTTCTGTTGCTCATGTTCCTCGCCTTACCTTGCAGCTTCTTTCTGCTGGGCAGATTACTGACCTTGGTTATCGAGTTATTCTCGACTCTGACTCTTGTTGTGTTCAGGACTGCCACACGGGAGCTCTGGTTGGTTCTGGCCCTCGGCGCCGTGACTCACAGCGTCTCTGGGAGCTTGACTGGCTTCATCTTCCTTCCGCTGCCACCACCACCGCCAGTCTCTCCGCTTCTGCCACTTCGTCTACCGGCTCTTTCCAGCAGTGGCATCACCGTCTTGGCCATCTGTGTGGATCTCGCCTGTCGTCCTTAGTTCGTCGTGGTCTTCTGGGGTCTGTCTCAGGAGACGCGTCTTTAGATTGTCAGGGCTGTAAGTTAGGTAAACAGATTCAGCTTCCTTATCCTCATAGTGAGACTGTGTCTCAGCGTCCTTTTGATCTTGTTCATTCAGATGTTTGGGGTCCGGCTCCCTTCGTTTCGAAAGGGGGTCATCGTTATTATATTATTTTTATAGATGATTTCTCTCGCCACACTTGGATATATTTCATGTCTTCTCGTAGTGAGGCCTTGTCTATCTATAAACAATTTGCCACTATGATACACACACAGTTCTCTACTCCTATTCGTGTCTTTCGTGCTGATTCTGCTGGCGAGTACCTCTCTCGTCACCTGCGCAGCTTCCTTGCTGAGCAGGGCACTCTCGCTCAGTTTTCTTGTCCTGGTGCTCATGCTCAGAATGGTGTCGCTGAGCGCAAGCATCGTCACCTCCTTGAGACGGCTCGTGCTCTGATGATCGCCGCCTCTATTCCACCTCACTTTTGGGCCGAGGCTGTTTCCACTGCCACCTATCTCGTCAACATTCAGCCCTCTTCTGCTCTTAAGGGTGCGATCCCTGTTGAGCGTCTCTGTGGTCTTCTTCCTGACTACTCTGCCCTTCATCTGTTTGGCTGCGTTTGCTACGTTCTCCTCGCCCCTCGAGAACGTACCAAACTGACCGCTCAGTCTGTTGAGTGCGTTTTTCTGGGGTACAGTGCCGAGCACAAGGGCTATCGGTGTTGGGATCCTGTTGGTCGTCGGATGCGGGTTTCTCGGGATGTGACTTTCGACGAGTCTCGTCCATTCTACCCATGTCCTGCCTCTCCTTCGGCTTCCTCTGTGGAGTCTCTGTCTTTCTTGACCTTTCCAGATACACCTATCTCTGTTTTGCCCTTGTCCACCGGTCCCACTGAGTCTCCACATATTCCTCCTGTGGCCTCTCCGCCGTTGTCGTCGCCTGTGTCGTCTCCTACGACTCCCCAGGCTCCTCCTACTACCGTACCTCCTCCTCTTATCTTCTACACTCGTTGGCCTCGTTTTGAGGATCTTCCAGCTGAGCCATCTTCTTCTGATGTTCCCTCTTCTTCTGATGCTCCATCTTCCCCTGATGGGCCATCTTCTCCTCGCTACGCTCTCCGCGATCGCCAGTTGATTCGGCCTCCTGCCCGTTTTGCCTTTGCTGGCGCGGCTACTCGTGAGCCTGTCTCCTACCGGGATGCTGTTACTCACCCTGAGTGGCAGCTTGCCATGGCCGAGGAGATTGCTGCCCTTGAGCGTACTGGTACTTGGGATCTTGTTCCTTGTCCATCTCATTCTCATCCCATCACTTGTAAGTGGGTCTATAAGATTAAGACTCGCTCTGATGGCTCTCTTGAGCGCTATAAGGCGCGTCTTGTTGCTCGTGGTTTCCAGCAGGAGTATGGTGTTGACTACGATGAGACTTTTGCTCCTGTAGCCCACATGACCACTGTTCGGACTCTTATTTCGGTGGCGTCTGTTCGCCACTGGTCTGTTTCTCAGCTTGATGTCAAGAATGCCTTTCTTAATGGCGAGTTGCGTGAGGAGGTCTACATGCATCCGCCACCTGGGTATTCTGTTCCTGAGGGCATGGTCTGTCGCCTTCGTCGCTCTCTCTATGGCCTTAAGCAAGCCCCTCGTGCTTGGTTTGAGCGCTTCTCCTCTGTGGTCACTGCTGCTGGTTTTTCAGCTAGTGATCATGATCCTGCGCTCTTTGTCCACACTTCGTCTCGTGGTCGGACTCTTCTTCTCCTGTATGTTGATGATATGATCATTACGGGAGATGATTCTGAGTACATTGCTTTTGTCAAGGCTCGTCTTAGTGAGCAGTTCCTTATGTCGGATCTTGGTCCTCTTCGTTACTTCCTTGGGATTGAGGTTACTTCCACTCCAGATGGTTTCTTTATGTCCCAAGCGAAATATATTCAGGATCTTCTTGATCGCGCCTCTCTCACTGATCAGCGTACTGTTGAGACTCCCATGGAGCTCAATGTTCACCTCCGACTCTCTGATGGCGAGCCTCTTTCTGATCCGACTCGCTATCGTCATCTTGTTGGGAGTCTTGTCTACCTTGCTATTACTCGTCCGGATATCACTTATCCAGTTCATATTCTGAGTCAGTTTGTTTCCGCTCCCACTCAGGTCCACTACAGCCACCTTCTTCGAGTTCTGCGATACCTTCGCGGGACTATCTCTCGCCGTCTCTTCTTTCCACGTTCCAGCTCTTTACAGCTTCAGGCCTATTCGGATGCTACTTGGGCCAGCGATCCTTCTGATCGCCGGTCTATCTCTGCTTACTGTGTTTTTCTTGGTGGTTCTCTTATTGCCTGGAAGACGAAGAAACAGACTGCAGTGTCCCGTTCGAGTGCAGAGGCTGAGTTGCGAGCTATGGCTCTCTTGACAGCGGAGATTACTTGGCTACGGTGGTTACTTGAGGATTTTGGTGTTTCTGTTACTACACCGACTTCTCTCTTGTCAGACAGTACAGGTGCTATCAGTATTGCGCGTGATCCTGTGAAGCATGAGCTCACCAAGCATATTGGTGTTGATGCTTTTTTCATGAGGTCTTGTGTGCATGATCAGGTGATTACTCTTCAGTATGTGCCTTCGGAGCTTCAGATAGCGGATTTCTTCACGAAGGCCCAGACTCGAGCACAGCATAGCTTCTACCTCTCCAAACTCAGTGTTGTTGATCCACCATGAGTTTGAGGGGGGTGTTAGAGATATGTATAGTTTGTTATTCCCCATTGTTATGAGGGGTTCTTTGCATATTTACCACTTGTACTTTGTGTATATATTCTGGCCCATTGGCCTCAT
Source organism: Dendrocalamus latiflorus (assembly GCA_017311315.1). Taxonomy (NCBI): domain Eukaryota; kingdom Viridiplantae; phylum Streptophyta; class Magnoliopsida; order Poales; family Poaceae; genus Dendrocalamus; species Dendrocalamus latiflorus. The sequence continues at coordinate 15,769,271 of CM029672.1, forward strand.
ATGAATACAAGCGCTATTCATAACAGTGGCTACATATCAATTGTTTCATTAAATATCTTAAACATATGTTTTCGAATGGTGCCTCTTTCTTGTCTGTTTCGAAGAATGAAATCTTTAATGTTACAAATTGATAGTGCTGGTATGTGTTCACTGTGCTGCATAATCACATGGTCCATGATAGTGGTAGATTGTTTCTGGCCCATTAGGTTTTGAATATCAGCAGCTCATACTATGATGCCTTATCAGGTCAATAAATACTATGATCTTACTACTAGCTTCTATGAGTATAGCTGGGGTGAATGCTTCCACTTTGCTCACAGGTGAGGACTCTTGTGGAAAGAAAAAGTAATTGATCTTTCATTTATCAGAGAAAATACCATGCTGACAGGGAACTAGCTGCCAGTGGCTTCAATACGTTAAGATCTTTTTTCTTTGTAAGACAGCTACGTTCCTCCACATTAGGTGCACGCTATTTGGATTGGTCAATGCCTGCAATCAAAAGAGAAGCGGGAGGCATTTGATATTCGTCATTAGGTTTGACTTCTACACTCCATTTACCATAACAGACATATGTATTTCCATGTGCTTTATACACTTACGAAGCACTAGGAACAATTACATGGCCTACTCTAGGAATTTGCCAACTTTGCCATATGCTTTTCCATTCAATACCGAATACTCTGACTTCATGGTTAAACTTCGCCGAATGCGAATGACAGTCAGCAGCCACTGTGGGACACCAGCATTTTCACCCGGCAATGAATGCTCTCTCAATTTATGTTGGAATCATGTTGGGTTCCCAGAATAACCAGCAGCCAGTTCAGAATGTTCATTACCATAGAAAGAACTTATGATAAAAAGGTTAGTAATTGAGGATTTAGAACAGTGTAATGGGTAGATATTCAGCTGCTCTATCTTGATACTCAGAACTTCTAGCATAAACACATTGTGTCTCTAGGACTGCACATCTCTTTCCTTTTTATTGTTTAACATCTTTGTTGCACATTATCTTTTTTAGGTCCTACGTGTTTCCCCCCTTTCCCCTACATTAGTGACTGTTCTTTAGCTGGTCATTTACAAACCAGCTGAAAGATGGCCTACTCCAGAAATTCACCAGCTTTATGATATGATATTTCACCCAATACCGACTACTCTTAGCTTAATAATTGAGCATGATTAAATACTCATCACAGACAGCAGACAGTGTGGGACACCAGGATTTTCACCTGACAGTAGATATTCTCTCAGTTTATATTGAACTAATCTTGAATTCCCAAAATAGGCACTAACCAGTTCAAATTGTTGATTACAATAAGAAGAACTAATGATAAGAAAGTTACTAATTGGCAATATAGAATTCCCTTTTCCCTCATACGTTGGTGATTGTTCTCTATCTGGTCTTTTACAAAACAACTGAATATAGTTTTGTAGGACTTCCATGGGATACTACCACATATCGTCGCCGTCAGGATCACAGCCCAACATGAGCATTCACCAGAATAAGCAACCTGCCAATCTACTACGCTTTTCATGACCTACACGCTTGGCAGACCAATCTCCACATTTGTTGATTCACGCACGGTATTAACTAAGAAAAACATCGTATCTCAACTTTCGTATACACAACTTTGCTATCAGCAACTCAAACCAACACGGCGCGACGTAGTGCGTAACTCATTCTAGCATTGTATACATGTGGGACGCTTTCCCCGTTATTTTATCATTCGCACTCTTCAGCAGGGGAAAAAGGCCAAGGTCCGGAACTTATAGACCTATTTTTTCAGCTTATGAAAAAGAGAAATACAGTCTAATAAAGAATACAGAAGATTATCCTCCCTATAAGTCTACATATTTGTGTCTATATTCTGTGCTATGTTGTGTAATTGAACTGTGAGCATTGAACCTGTGCTCATTATACGTGTGGACTGGAACGTGGAAAGGACGACATCAGTGAACATTGAACAGCGATGTCATTTTTTTAATTAAAAAATCGTTATGATGATAACCATTTTTTCCTTCTTTTTCTTCTTCTATGCAGCTAAAAGGCATGCTTTCAGTTGTGGCTGATAGCTTTTAATCCTAGTGAATGTTTGTATGAACGAACCAAATATGATAAATCAGTTCAAAAATGTTATCCTGATAAGTCGTTTCAAAAAGACGATAAAGAAATCTTCCGATTTGTACCTGCTTAAGAAACCACAAAAACTTCTCCAATTTTTGTTTAAGGAACCTGCTTAAGAAATCACAAAAACTTCTCTCTCAAGAAGAAACACACAAAAAAAAACAGCATTAGGCAATTTCACGGTATGTACAAGTCGACCAGTATGAGAGGACGAAGTAAAACTTGCAGACGGCCGAGTGGTTAGCCACACGAGATCAAATAAAACCGCGGGTGAACATTAAATCGTGATGCCCGTTATATTGTTTTTGCTGTTTTTGAAGTTCTGATACGTTCGTCCAATTGCATACGTCTATTCATGATCACTGCTGCCTAATGTTACTTTGGGAAAATAACTGACTGTAGGACCGAAATGACGACAGAGGGGGAGTGAATGTCGACTTTAAAAAAATGACCCCCAAAAATACTCACAAATGCATGTAGCAGACCATAAACTCTTGTAACCCACTACTGCAGTTTCAACCGAAAAAGGAGAGTAGATTTCTTTGATCTGGCCGAAAGCAAAAGAGGAAAAAGTAATCTACTGCAGTCTGGCAAAGAACCAAGGGGCTATCGGCACTAAAGAAATGGATATTTCTTGCATTTGATCACAAAGACTAGAAAGGAAGAAAGAAGGACTACATGCCACGTTACTTGTTTTGATCAAAGAGCATGCAATCATTAATGAATGTCATGCATTTTTTTTTTTGCTTGGCCGAAAAGCAACAATGAAGTACTGTTGAAAGCTTCAAATGAGAGACTAGAACAACTGCAAAGAAGTATGAAAGGAGACTCGGTTTGGAATCTGTCCAAAAAGAGACTAAAGGATTAGAAAGTACAACATGCTGCTTACTACATGGCCGAACACAATATTTATTGCTGCTGGCCAAATCAATCACTCCCAACAGAGAACATAGAGCAGAACCGAACAGCAAGGATGGAGGCTGCAGTTCAGAACACACAAACCTCCCTTCACAATAAAGGAAGACAAAGAAGGCCAGAGATCAATGAAGAAGAAGATGCTCAAACAGAAAACAGGAGAAAGAGCAAATTAACAAGAACCAACAACCTCATATGGGATTTCATATCCTGGGCAAGATTTAACCCACCATCTCCATTCAAGGATGAAAGGAAAACAAGAACACAAGATGAAATACAAACGATACGGAGACATACATGACTAAAATAGAGGAATGATTACATAGTTGTTCAGCTCATCTCCCTCTCTCAATCCTCAAGAACACCAAGAACTACATGGTTCTTGGGAGGAACACAACCCTATCTCATACACCCATTCTCTCAACCACTAAAGCTGTAGGACCGAAATGGCGACAGAGGGGGGTGAATGTCGGTCAATAAAAAACTTGCCCCCAAGTACTCACAAAAGATCCACTCATTCAATAGCTAAGACCCTATGAAAGATATGCACCAACTCACTGAACCTTGGACAAGAGCAATTTTTCAGATAGCAAACAGGAGTTCCCTTCCCTTGCCAAAACCAAGAAAATCAATGAGACACTTCTATTCTTTTTGGACAAGGGAAGCAAGAAAGTAACTACAATAGCTAGAGAGACCTAGAGACCAAGGAAAAACAACCCAAGAGCAAGAATTTCAGAAATATGACAAAACCTGAATATTACTGGCAGCAGCTACAAAAACTTAAATTCCCACTCAATCCTTGAATCTTTGGCCACGAAACTTTGAGGATAGCTACTTAATAGCCATAGGAATCTGCATGCCAAGTTTCGTCATTTTTCGAGAAGGGAATTAAGAACAGCCCCAAAATGTAGAGAGGGCTGAAAACTGAAAAAATTCAGATTTTTGCTGTTTTCAAGCAAATGAGAGAAATGAATCTTTTCTTTTCAGACCCAAACACCAAGGAGCTATTCTCAACATAATAGGGACCCCAAACAACTGAAAGGCAACACAAAAATACAAGAAATTCAGAGATTAAACCAAGAACTGACAAAGTACAGAGACAACTCTAAAGATCAAATTACTCCTCCATCTTTTATCCTTTGGCTCTAAGATTTTGCAAGTATATTAGCAATAGCCAAGGGGTACTCCAGACTTAAACTCAGATTAACTCAACAAGAGAATTGCAAGAATCATCAAAACCCTAGAAATCTAAAAAAACTTCAGAGAAAGCACAAGAAAGCCAAATTACTCCATGATCATAAGTCCATTGCATATGAGGTTTTGCAGGTATGTTAGCAAAAGCAAATAGACCTCTCAGACCAAAAACCAGGGCAACTCACAAAGGGAATCAAGATTTTGCTCAAAACCTAGAAACGAAGAACATGAACAGAGAGGCCTCAAAACTGAAATTTGATTTTTGAACCAAGTTTGCTCTTCGGGAAATCGATCAAATGACCTTGTGGCACTAACCTATCATAGAGCAACCCATTTTGGGCCTTCCCAACAAGAAACAACTCGAAAATCAAAAATCAAGAAATCTCAGAGAGGGGCATCGAAGAGAAAAATGAACAGAGAGCTCAAATATGAAACAACCACCATCTCATATTGATATTGAGGATCAAAGAGACGTCCCCATACATGATTACAACCAGAGGTATGATTACATGACTCTCAAACCATCTCCTCACACTCCCACATCAAGAACACACTCAAGAGGGAGGAGCACACACTCTGTTCTACCAAGAAACCATCGAAGAGAAGACACTCACAGAGGGGACACAGCCCTGCTGTATACACCAACCCTTCACCAACTAAAGTCCTAAAGTCAAACCATCCCACAAAGCCTCTTTTGACTAGAGCTAACCCTAATTCCCTCCAAAATGCTCAAGTGGGCATGCAGCCCTCTCCACCTATTTATAGCCTCATGGCTAACGGGTTCCCGCCCCGTTACGCCCGCTAAGTCCAACGGAGCCCGCTCCCGCTTGTGCAGCCACGCGAATTTCCCGATTCGCCCCTCGTGCACCTTCCGGGAAGCTTCCGCGCTCCTTGCCTCGCACGCCTCGCAACCACCTCGAGTCCACGTCGTCTTCGACACATCCCGACCGTTCTGACCTCAGCGCCATCTGCGCCTAGTCCGGTCCACCGTGTCTCACCACGACTCCGCCTCGACGTCCTGCAGCCACACAGACAAAAAACACATCAAATAGCACCGCTCGATACATGAAAGCGTAAATAGCACCATACTTACCATGATGAAGTCCAAACCTGTCGAAACATCGAAATATACAGCCTAAACCCATACGACCAGGAATGACTGAGTCCGACCAAGTCCATCGCACCACGCAACGACTCAACTCCGAACCACTCAAACCAAACTCGACTAACATAACCAATGTCAATTACTCATCATACACATGTGGTCACATCCACATGGTTCATCAATCTCCCCCTTGATGAGTATATTGACAAACCCTGAAAAAGCAATAAGTTGAGTTTGAGTTTGAAGAATCCAACATGGTCCAAAGAAGGGAATGAAACACATGACCATGTCGACAGAAGAAACACTAGAGCAACAACTGAAAGAGCAAATTGTTCTGCAAGCTCTAAAATGATCCCAAACTAGCTTTTTCTTCTCTATTCTCCCCCTTTTGGCAATAAACACATCAAGAATGCAAAAGAGAGAATAAGACATGTCAAAGGATGAAATGGCTGAAGTTTGATTATTCTAAGCAGTTAGAGCCATGAGAATTATCCATAATGACCAACAAGTACTACACCAAGCCATAACTCAATAAAACTCTATCTAGATCATGACAACATATATATAAGCCAGCTGGAACACATGGATGACAATCTGAAATATAGTGCTGTTTGTGATCAAGTCAAGTCATCAATGGGTAAAGTCCAACTAAAGATATCCAAGGATGATGCAGGCCATGTCAATAAGCTAAGCGTAACTAAGAAGCTCAAATTGAGGCCAAATAGAGTGCTATGCTCAAGTATGAAACAATGATTCAAGTACTTGGTTCTTTTTGTAGTTTAAGCAAATTGAGCACATAAAAACATTGTTTTGTTAAAATTCATGGTTGTTTCCAATCCAATTTTTTGTTATGTGCTAGATCTCAAGCCTTATGCGACTACTCCAAGCAAGAAGCTTAAGAAGATAGTCTAGGTCATCCAAAACTCCCCCTAAGTTCATGCCAAGTGCAATGGCAAGCCGTCTCATAGGAGAGAATTGGTGAAATCAGTTTTTTCGCACAAAAGAGATCTTTTTGCTTTTTAACATATTGTACTAATTCATGCATCATCGAGAGACTAAAACAGCTCGATCTAGGGCTCAGTAGAGATTCAACGCTCAACTTAGCCTATTTGACATGGCATGAATCATAAGAGGATAGCTAAAGCAAGACTAGACTCAAATGCGAGCATGACAAGTTTTAATTCAAGTTGAGCAATTTTAATTTACTTATCATGGCAAACGCTAGCGTACACATATGAAGTCATGATGAAGCTAGCAAACAAGCACAAGTCATGGCAAGGTGTAAAGCATGTAAGCATGTCAAAACAGGATAATAAACAGGGCTCACTGTAGTTATATTACAATACTAAATGTTGAAAATGCATAAAATCCAACTCCCCCTCAACATATGATGCAGCTTTAAGTTCAAGTGGAGTTAAGTCAAGATTAAGCTCTAGAAGCTCCCAAATGCACTCCCCCTGAACCAAGACAATAAATCGAGAAGCTGGCAAAGAAAATCAACCAGGCAGTCCTTAAAGCACAGATAAGATATAGAGATAGCTATGGCTCAGACAGACTCTCATCTACCCCATATGACTCCAGGACTATTAGCTGACCGTAAACCACACACTAGAGAGTAAACACGTACCCTGTCTACTCGAGGGTGGCCCGACCCTCGCTAGATCCTACAAGAAGTGAGTGAGCTCAATCTAGTGAGATAAGTAACAGCTAATAAGAAGCATCCTGGAAGCACAAGATAAGAGTAAGAAGTCTAAGCAGCTAGACAAGAGAAGCACTCTAACCTATGCTAGGAGGACTAATCCCGATGCACCCAAAATGCAATGCAGCAACAAGGAATAAGAGCAAAATCAAAATAGTAAGGCAATAAGGCACAAACTCCCCCTCATAACAGCCCATAAGGACAAACCACCCCAAGCTCTCCCCGCAAAGCTGAAAACCTCGAACTATCCAAAGGCTTGGTGAAAATATCAGCCAACTGGTGGTCACTCTCCACAAACTGGAGCACTATATCACCCTTCTCTACATGGTCTCTAAGGAAGTGATATCGGATATCAATATGCTTGGTCCGAGAGTGCTGCACTGGGTTCTTAGCAATGTTAATCGCAGAAGTGTTATCACAAAAGAGTGGAACACTATCGATAGACAACCCAAAGTCCCGCAGGGTCGAGACCATCCAAAGCACCTGGCTACAGCAACTGGCTGCAGCAACGTACTCGGCCTCTGCGGTGGACTGTGCAACTCCGGACTGCTTCCTAGAAGACCAGGAAACGAGAGAAGTGCCAATAAATTGACATGTGCCAGAAGTGCTCTTCCTATCTATCCTACAGCCAGCAAAGTCTGCATCCGAGAAGGCTCTCAAGGAAAGATAAGAAGAGGAAGAGTACCAGATACCATAGTCAATGGTAGCTCGAAGGTACCGAAGAATGCGTTTCACCGCCTGGCGGTGAGATACGCGAGGAGAAGCCTGAAACCGATCACAAAGACACACAGCGAAGTGTATGTCCGGTCTCGAGGCAGTGAGGTACAAGAGGGAGCCGATCATACTCCGATACTCCTTCTGATCAACTGGCTCGCCATCCTCATATGGGTCGAGTGAAGCTGAGGTAGCCATCGGAGTGGACACCGGCTTACCATCACTCATATCGAAGCGCTTCAGGAGGTCTCGAGTGTACTTGCCCTGATGCAAGAAGGTACCCTCCCGAGTCTGCTTGATTTGGAAGCCAAGGAAGAAGGTCAATTCACCCATCATACTCATCTCAAATTCGAAGCTCATGACATCCGAGAACTGGGAAACGAGAGCATGAGAGGAGCCACCAAAGATGATGTCATCGACATAGATCTGGACGAGCAGAAGGTCATTTCCATGTCGGCGAATGAACAAGGTCTTGTCTACTTTACCCATCTCAAAACCATGACTCAGAAGGTAGGACTTAAGCCTCTCGTACCAAGCTCTAGGGGCGTGCTTGAGTCCATACAAAGCTTTGGAAAGCTTGAATACATGGTTAGGGTATTTGGGGTTCTCAAAACCTGGAGGCTGTCGGACGTAGACTTCTTCCTCAATAAAGCCATTGAGAAAGGCACTCTTGACGTCCATCTGGTAAAGTTTGAAACCCTTAGAAGCTGCAAAGGCAAGCAGGATTCTAATGGCCTCAAGTCGAGCTACCGGGGCAAAGGTCTCCTCGAAGTCTAGACCCTCAACCTGGGAAAACCCCTGAGCTACCAGTGTAGCCTTGTTTCGAATGACTACCCCATCTTCACTCTGCTTGTTTTTGAACACCCACTTGGTTCCAATGACATTGTGACCTCGCGGGGGCTCAACAAGCGACCAGACCTTGTTTCTCTCGAAATTCTCTAACTCCTCATGCATGGCATTGACCCAAGACTCATCGAAAAGAGCATGAGAAACATCCTTGGGCTCAAAGGAGGCAATGAAAGCAGAATGGAGACAGAATTGAGATAAGCCAGATTTTGAGCGGGTAACACGCTCGAACAGGTCTCCAATCATCTGCTCAGAAGGATGCCTTTTCTGGATATGTCGGGGAGGTCCAGGATGAGATGAAGAAGTGGCCTCTACCTCGTGAGCTGACGAGGTAGGAACAGAGCCACTAGCTCCAGAGGAAGCAGAAGGCATGGGCTGATCACCTGGAGGTGCGGTGGAAGACGGCACCTCAAGGGGTGGATAAGGGACTGGATCGGGTAGACAACCCTCATCTCCATCGTCCTCGTCATCCACGAAGATGGTCTCGGACTGCTTTAAAGAACCTGAGATATCAGGCCTAGTCCCCGGACTGGCCTCGTCAAAGGTCACCTCACAGGTCTCTACCATTTTGCTAGACTCGTAGTTCCAGACCCTATAAGCCCGCGAAGAAGGCGAGTAACCTAGAAAGATGCCATCACAAGAACGTGACTCGAACTTGTCTAGGTTCCCGGACTTCAGAATAAAGCACATGCAACCAAAAACACGAAAGTGGGAGACGCTGGGCTTTCGCCCGTATCTCAACTCATAAGAAGTGCGGTGCAAGTGTGCCCGAAGAAAAACTCGATTCGAAACATGGCACGCGGTCGCAATAGCCTCAGCCCAAAACTTCTTCGGTGTAGAGTACTCATCGAGCATCGTCCTGGCCATCTCGACCAAGGTACGGTTCTTCCTCTCCACGACGCCATTCTGCTGTGGGACGTGCGGAGAAGAGAACTGGTGCTCTACACCTGTCTCACCACAGAAACTCTCAAAGTAGGAATTTTTGAACTCCGTGCCATTGTCACTGCGAATCGCTCGTAAGGCACCCGGGAGCTCAACAGAAAGCCTACTGAAAAGACCTCGGAAATGTGAAAACGTCTCATCCTTCGAGGCTAAGAAAAACACCCAAGAATACCTCGAGAAGTCATCGACCACAACAAGAACATACCACTTCCCTCCTGCTGACTGCACTCGAGCTGGTCCAACTGTGTCCATGTGGAGCAGCTGTCCTGGTGCATCAGTCATAGTAACTGTGACCGGAGGATAAGAAGCGGCAACCATCTTGCCGTGTCGGCATGGAGCGCAAACAAGATCTTTGACCATCTTGAGTTTCGGCAGACCACGAATGAGATCGTGGCCGCTAACTCGGGTTAAATGGTCAAATCCGATATGACCAAGTCTCCTATGCCAGAAAGAAAGGTCGCGGGACTCAGAAGCAACTAAACACCTGAGAGGGTCACCAGAAGACTCAGAAAAATCAGCACGAAAGATCCTCCCATAACGAGAAATCCCGCAAACCAGACTACCCGAAGAGTCAAGAATTTTGCAAGCATTTTTCTTAAAGCTCACCTCATAACCGTCATCGGTAAGCTGAGAAACCGAGAGCAAATTATAACGCAGCTTACTAACCAAGGCAACATCTCTCAAAAGAAACGAATCATTAACGCGCACAGTACCTTTGGCGATGACGCGCCCAGATGAAGCATCTCCGAAGGTGATTGTCTCATCACCTGGAGCACGGGCTAGGGAAGAGAACCAACGGGAGTCTCCGGTCATGTGTCGTGAACACCCAGAGTCTACAAGCCAAACCTCTCCCTTCCCAGCCCGGCGAGCCTGAGTCAAACAGAGAGTAAGTCTCAGTACTGGGGTAAATCAAGAGTGATTTTGGCACCCAATACTGAACAACACGTCGAGCAGATGAAGTAGTCAAGCACGACTGACCTCTATCTACGCTACGCTCTCTGTCACTCAGAAAAGCAGATGGTCTACGAGTAGACCTAAAGCTGTTGCTGGGTCCGGCTGCTACAGGCAAGCGAGTCGGAGCACCGGCAACAGGCTGAACACGCCGCGGGTAGCTGTCTCGATGGGGGAAACGAGAAGTACCCTCAGGACGGCGGAAGTCATGACCCGAAGCAGCATGAGGACGAAAACCCGAAGACTCAGAAAAACCAAGTCCTCGATGCTGCCCAAACCCGTCAGAAGTAAACCTGGACCTCGTGCTAGTCTTAGGTGCACTCAGCATCTGGGGCTGACCCTGAATACGCCTAAGTGTCTCTGCACGGTCTCTTCGCGCAATCCTGGCGCGCCTGTAGCATCTCTCGATCGAGTGCCCATCCTTCTGACAGAAGGTGCAGTGGTACTTCACCTTCTGAGAGGTGGAAGTAGCACGAAGAGGCTTCGCCTTCTGAGAGGCCGAAGCAACAGGTGGAATCACCTTGCTGTCAGAGATCCCTTGGACAAAGCCCGCTGATTTGAATTTAACCTCATCAGATCTGGGCTCAACCTCGATCACACCTCCTACGATGGGTCGGAGAATAGCAGGTGGATGCTTCCTCATATCCTCGTAGAAATCATATCCTAGACCTTGATTGAACTTGCAAATCTTGGATTGGTCTAGAATAAGATTAAGCTTCTTTTTGCCGCCTACAAATCTCTCGAGAGTGTTCATAAGGTACTGACACTCCCGAAAGAGAGAGGTGCAAGAAGAGCAGGGGGAAGAGGGAACAGCAGGAGGTAAGGGAGCAGATGAAGAACCAACAGCAGAGGAACGAATGGCTTGTGCACGCACAGCCGACTCAGATTGGACAGTCCTACTGCTAGCAGGTTGGTTCACGTCGCTAGGCGTCTCTACCTTACCCTGGGGCTTCTCCCCCTCCTCAGCAATCACATTACAATCTGATGGTTGCTTCTCTAATAAGTCCTTAGTTAGCTTCACACATTTTTCATCCAATGCAATCAAGTCAATTTTTAGTTTTTCACAATTTTTGCATGGTGAGCTAACAGGGTCCTTAGAAGCATGATTAGCCAGTTTCTTATTGTGGTCAATCATTTCTTGAAACTGCTTGGAAACAGATTCAAGTTCAGCAGTTAATTTAGGACAGTTTGAACATGAAGCAGCTGGCTCAAGCAACCAAGAATACACCTCAGATATTTTATGATCTGCCCGTTTTAGGTCCATCTTCAAGTTATTGCAGTTTTCACAAGACTCGGGCAGATCTAACAGCATGGTATAAAGACCTCTAAACGCATTGTCCTTATCCTCACATGAGGTGCAAGCAATAGTCTCAGCAGTAGTAGATGAAATAGGCGCTACTCTACTCATCTCAAGCTCAGCAAGAAGACTAAGATTCTCCACCTTAACAGTATCAAGCTCAGAGGACAAACTATCATGCGAGGTCCTTAATTTCTCCAAATCACACAACAAAGCAGAGCATGTATCACAATCATCACTAGCAGGAGCAGATGTAAGAGCAATAATCTCTAGTGACAATCTATCTACTTCCTTCTCTAACTCGGTACACCTAGCCCTAGCTCTAGCATGAAATCCACCTAGCTTAAGAAACGCATGATTAAGCTGGTCGTAGGTGGGGCTTACCTCGTCCGAGTCGGAGTACAGCTCTCTGTCGCTGAGTTCGCCCTCGAGAGCCATGAAGCACATGCCGAAGAAGTCGTCGCCGCCATCCTTGGGCTCTTGGTCACCCGTCCCGTCGTCGTTGCTCCATCCCTCCACCTCGCTGAGGTCGAGGTCGTCGAAGGCGGTGAGGACGCGGTGGAAGAGCTTCTTGGCTTTGCCAAGGTTGCGGAACTTCTTCTTTCCCGGCGTCTGAACTGGAGGCTTCTTGTTGCGGTTCTTGTCGGTGTAGTCGATCTTGCCCGAACCGCCGTAGTCGTTCTTGCCCTTCTCCAGCTTGGGGCAATTTGCCCGAATGTGGTTGGGGCCACCACACTCGAAGCAAATGACAGGTCCTCCTCTCTTTCTGTCCCTCCTCCTCTTGTAAGCATGGGAAAACTTCCGAGCTAGGAGGGCCAGTTGCTCATCCTCGAGCTGCTCTAACTGATCATCAGTTACGTCACATAGAGCAGCAAGGGAGAAACCGCAAAGCGAACTCGAAGAAGGACCAGAAGAAGAAACGGGATCGGTGACCAAGGCCATCGACTGTGACTTCGATCTACGAGAGACAACGTCAATCTCGTGAGTCTTGAGGCGCGAGTACAGCGCGTCAAGAGTCAAGGTCGAGAGGTCTGTCGTGTCTTTGATGGTGGTCACTTTCATCTCCCAAACACGCAGATCAAGTGCAGTGAGCATCTGTCGAGCATTATCCGAGTCGGGGTATGTCAGACCGACCGCTCGGAGGTTGCTCAGGATCTTGTGAAAACGCGCAAAGCACTCATCTAAAGACTCACCAGCAAGCATCTCAAACTTGTTATACTCCCGCTTGAACTGGTCCTGTCGCACCGTCTTAATCTGGGTGGTGCCCTCATGGTAAGCATCGAGGGTCTCCCAGATATCGAAGGCGGACGTGAGATGAGAGATGCGGTCAAACTCACTGCGACTCAAGCCCTGGATAATGATGTTCCTCGCCTTAGCATTCGCCTCAACATCAGCCATGTTGCCGGCATTGATGTTCTCATCGGCAGGAACAGTAAACTGGACCTTGACCTTGCGCCAGATGGCGTACCCCTGGGCCTGGATGTATGTCTCCATTCGGCTCTTCCAGAAGGGGTAATCGATGCCATCGAAGATCGGCGGCTTGGTCGAGTACTTGTCCGTCGCCATGGCTCTTGAGACCGGTTAAGATCTATTGATTAGAGCTAACCGGCTCTGATACTAATTGTAGGACCGAAATGGCGACAGAGGGGGGTGAATGTCGGTCAATAAAAAACTTGCCCCCAAGTACTCACAAAAGATCCACTCATTCAATAGCTAAGACCCTATGAAAGATATGCACCAACTCACTGAACCTTGGACAAGAGCAATTTTTCAGATAGCAAACAGGAGTTCCCTTCCCTTGCCAAAACCAAGAAAATCAATGAGACACTTCTATTCTTTTTGGACAAGGGAAGCAAGAAAGTAACTACAATAGCTAGAGAGACCTAGAGACCAAGGAAAAACAACCCAAGAGCAAGAATTTCAGAAATATGACAAAACCTGAATATTACTGGCAGCAGCTACAAAAACTTAAATTCCCACTCAATCCTTGAATCTTTGGCCACGAAACTTTGAGGATAGCTACTTAATAGCCATAGGAATCTGCATGCCAAGTTTCGTCATTTTTCGAGAAGGGAATTAAGAACAGCCCCAAAATGTAGAGAGGGCTGAAAACTGAAAAAATTCAGATTTTTGCTGTTTTCAAGCAAATGAGAGAAATGAATCTTTTCTTTTCAGACCCAAACACCAAGGAGCTATTCTCAACATAATAGGGACCCCAAACAACTGAAAGGCAACACAAAAATACAAGAAATTCAGAGATTAAACCAAGAACTGACAAAGTACAGAGACAACTCTAAAGATCAAATTACTCCTCCATCTTTTATCCTTTGGCTCTAAGATTTTGCAAGTATATTAGCAATAGCCAAGGGGTACTCCAGACTTAAACTCAGATTAACTCAACAAGAGAATTGCAAGAATCATCAAAACCCTAGAAATCTAAAAAAAACTTCAGAGAAAGCACAAGAAAGCCAAATTACTCCATGATCATAAGTCCATTGCATATGAGGTTTTGCAGGTATGTTAGCAAAAGCAAATGGACCTCTCAGACCAAAAACCAGGGCAACTCACAAAGGGAATCAAGATTTTGCTCAAAACCTAGAAACGAGGAACATGAACAAAGAGGCCTCAAAACTGAAATTTGATTTTTGAACCAAGTTTGCTCTTCGGGAAATCGATCAAATGACCTTGTGGCACTAACCCATCATAGAGCAACCCATTTTGGGCCTTCCCAACAAGAAACAACTCGAAAATCAAAAATCAAGAAATCTCAGAGAGGGGCATCGAAGAGAAAAATGAACAGAGAGCTCAAATATGAAACAACCACCATCTCATATTGATATTGAGGATCAAAGAGACGTCCCCATACATGATTACAACCAGAGGTATGATTACATGACTCTCAAACCATCTCCTCACACTCCCACATCAAGAACACACTCAAGAGGGAGGAGCACACACTCTGTTCTACCAAGAAACCATCGAAGAGAAGACACTCACAGAGGGGACACAGCCCTGCTGTATACACCAACCCTTCACCAACTAAAGTCCTAAAGCCAAACCATCCCACAAAGCCTCTTTTGACTAGAGCTAACCCTAATTCCCTCCAAAATGCTCAAGTGGGCATGCAGCCCTCTCCACCTATTTATAGCCTCATGGCTAACGGGTTCCCGCCCCGTTACGCCCGCTAAGTCCAACGGAGCCCGCTCCCGCTTGTGCAGCCACACGAATTTCCTGATTCGCCCCTCGTGCACCTTCCGGGAAGCTTCCGCGCTCCTTGCCTCGCACGCCTCGCAACCACCTCGAGTCCACGTCGTCTTCGACACATCCCGACCGTTCTGACCTCAGCGCCACCTGCGCCTAGTCCGGTCCACCGTGTCTCACCACGACTCCGCCTCGACGTCCTGCAGCCACACAGACAAGAAACACATCAAATAGCACCGCTCGATACATGAAAGCGTAAATAGCACCATACTTACCATGATAAAGTCCAAACCTGTCGAAACATCGAAATATACAGCCTAAACCCATACGACCAGGAATGACTAAGTCCGACTGAGTCCATCGCACCACGCAACGACTCAACTCCGAACCACTCAAACCAAACTCGACTAACATAACCAATGTCAATTACTCATCATACACATGTGGTCACATCCACATGGTTCATCAAAAGCACAAAGCAAAAGCCCTAAAACCCCTCTCCAAGTCTTTCAAACAACCAGGAAACACACTCCTATTTATAGCATTTCTTGATGGGTTTACACTTTGCTTTGCCCATTTTACCCCTCCATGCTTTGCCCGCTAACCCGCTTCCTTTTGCAGCCTCGCGCTTTTACCGAAACGCCCCTGCTGCACCTTCCGGGAAGCTTCCGCGTTCCTTGTCTCTCACGCCTCGCAACCACCTCGAGTCCACGTCGTCTTCGACACATCCCGACTGTTCTGACCTCAGCGCCACCTGCGCCTAGTCCAGTCCTCCGTGTCTCGCCACGACTCCACTCGACGTCCTGCAGCCATCACAGACAAAAACAACATCGCATAGCACGGCACAAAGTATATAAACATGATTAGTACCAACAAATCCTACTCAAGCGAGAAATGGCCCAAATGACCAACCGGGAGGACGACCACGCGTCAAATCTGTCTAATCATAACCCGACCTCGCCGAAAGCCAAAATGACACAAAACACTCAAACCAAACTCACTCTAACCAAACCACGTGTCAATTACTCATCACCAACTTGGGATTTAGACTACATGGTCTCTCACCGATAGACACAAACCAAAAACTACTGTTCAAAAGGAAAAAAATCTGAACAGCAGCGAGCATCTTTCCAAATTGAGAGCCTCCTCACCACAGCTTCACAAGGAGAGCAATGCTACATTGGAAATTAGTGTGCTTGTTTATTATCTGTGTGAACTGTCAGATCGAGAAGCACATGGCAGCAACAAGCAGCAGATAAGAATCACAACCAACAAAACCGTGTGAAACACCACCGACTGTAGCACAACATGAAGCCCATTCAAGGTGGTGATACCGTGATAGAAACCAAATGCAATTCATGTGCACTATAGTATCACTTGTATAAACATAAAACATATGGAAATTGATTGGAGGGGCAACGCTCCGTTGCCCATGTGCAGGAAAGTCGTAAGATACATATAAAACATCATGTATTGTTAAACGCTGGGAACAACCAAGGCAGGGAATAATCAACTGAGGATATCATATCGGAGCCATCTCTGTTGGATGCCTGCCATTCCAAGATTCCAGATTAGTCAGGTTCGCACTGTCCAGGGCAAAGATTTTCTTTGAATTCAATCCCGATTTCCGGTTCTTGAACGTTTGGATCACCAGTCAGTGTGAGGAGAGCGCAGTGACCAGTCCATAGCCGGCAAAAGCCAGGCCAAAGAGGAAACCGTAGTCGAGCAATCGTCGCCACAGGCTCACCGAGGAGCCCAGGACGCTCAGGTGGAAGAGGGTAGTCAGCACAAAGGACAGCAGCGCGCACACTGTGCTCCCGACGAAGGAAATGAAGAACCTGAATGCAGGGATGAGTGACGCCACCACAGCCAGGATGGTCACCACAATGATGCGGCTCTACTGGGAAGCCTAGCCATCCAGCATCACGAACCTTGTGGGAAGGCTTCTGAAGCATCCACTTGATCTGAACCTCACCTCGACGATCTCGTGGATCGGGTGCATCGTGACTGGGAATGTGAATGCTAGTGCAATGCATAGGCCAACCTGTCAATAGATTTCAAACTGTTAGGTCGATCACATCACTATTCCATTGGTGTTCAAGTCCGCATGATGATTAAGTGACTCAATTATTTAATTTCCACGCGGGGATCCAAAGAAATTTTAGAGGGTTTGCATGATTCGTGCAAAATTCTAGCATCTCCTATTATATTATTGAAAAAGCTTAAAAGAAGTCATCTTATTCATTCTAAAAGGCTAGAAGTCCCCACATTAATCCGGCAAAAAGAAAGATATATGCAGTTTATTTTAGTGGGTCTATATTGTAACGGTGCAAACAAATTAGATATATACTAGTGATGTAATAGTTGCATAAGAAATATAGCTGTATTTGCAACCAAAAGCATTATAATTGTATTACAAATACATCTCTATTTTTAAATATAAATATGTAATGTCTAGTAATGCAATTGCTCGTGGGAGAACATAAAGACTTTTCCGAATCAACGATTGATGATAAGTTCTAGACTGTAGCGACCTATTCGCGGCACAAGGATCCGAAACATTTTATTGCTAAGCGCAATGGTTACACTCCCATGAATTTTTTAGATTTGATTTTACGATCAATATAATGTGTTTTATCTAATCAGAGTACGTATATATGTATATGTATTCAGCAGAAAAACGAGCGTCCATACTAAGTGAGGCCGTAGAGCCTCTGCAAAATTCCTAATATGTGGTTTGGACATGCACACATGCATATAGTGTGTAGCGCATATGTTGTGCAGCGCCTTTGTTCTCTTAGAAAAAGAATAGTGCTCTCCCTGGAACTATCGATGGATAGAGAAAATACAGTGACATCCCGGCCCCAACCAAACAGGACTAAATCACTAAACTGGACATGTACTGTTAAAATAGGACTTGTCAATAATTTCGAGGTAAATATATGTCCTTGTGATGGCTGAAGGATCATATAAAAAGATCTAGTATTTTGTTATGATAAATCATTTCTATTTTAGAGGAGTGGAGATTTGAATTTTGCAATCTTGTAGTTTTACAGTTTTCTGGACTAATTGCAGTTCTAGTGGTCTGACCAACCAGAGGCAGCGATCAGACCGACCACCTCCAGTGGTCTAACCGGCCACCACCAGTCAGGCCGGCTAGAGGCAACGGTCTGGCCGGCAGAGATGTTTCAATTCGGCTGAAAAGTGAATTTTTGGGAATTTGGTCATAGGGTGATTTGGTTTGACCTAGGTCAGTGCATATATGTTGCATGATGCATATTTTAGCTAACCTAGGTCAAGTTGTAAAGAAATTATACCCGAAAATGATTTCTTGGTTTTTGTACGTGTAGGGACATTTAGAGTCAACCATGGTCAATAGCAAGAATTGGAGCTACGCTCATGGAGAAGTTGAAGCATAGAAATCAATGATGTCGGGTGAGATGGCTGAGCTCAAGCATGTCACAAGAAAGACCGGAAATGTTGAAGGAAAATTCAAACGACGGGTTGCATGATGTGGCTTGGTTGGTCCACGTAAAGCATGGTCTGATGGAACCAAAATAGAAGAGACTTATCAATACGTAGCAAGTTAGTGGTGTATCTACACTTAGCAATCATTATGATTGCTTGTAAGGGAAGATAAAGACCAGGTCAAGGAAGGTTGTAAGTTGACCAAAATAATAGAAACTACCTCGGATCAAAACAGCAACACTTGGAAAAGCAGTTTAGGTCAAGGAGAAGCTGAGAAGATTAAGGGCCTGTTTGGGGGAGCTAGAGATTCTGAGAAGCTAGCTGGTCTGAGTAGCTAGCTGGCTGGTCTGAGTAGCTGGCTAGTCTGAGTAGCAGCTGATCTGAGTAGCTAGCCTGTTTGGCATCCTGGATTCTAGTTGTCCAGCTGGTATCCTGATAGATGTATTGACTAAAATGCCCTTAAGTGAGTTGATGTCCTGATTATTTATTGATAGATGTATTGACTAAAATGCCCTTAGTGGTAGAATGTTGTCTCTCAAAACCCAAAACTGCACTGAAATAATTCATTCATTCAACTGGTGCATGGACAAAAAAGAGCATGCATTTGTTAGGCATCATCCAAAACACATTGATGTTCTTGTCTAATTGAACTTCAAGCAAACACTTCTATTGAATATTTCATTCACATTATCACATAACCACAAGTACAAAGACAACAAACACTTGTTTATCTGCTACAATTCACTTGCCAAACCTAGCTACCAGTACTCCTACCAACATAAAAATGAAAGGAGCATTGATCATTGCTCTCTTCTGCAATACAGAAGCAAATTTGTTCTTCTCTGCTAGCCCTTTTGAAGCAAAGATCTCCATAGACTGTTGCCCCAGCGATTGTTCACTCCAAGCAGCAGTGTTGATTAGGCCCAATTTTAACATTACATTCAGGTGAACTATGACATTTACACATATCTGGAAAGGTATACATTTTTGAACATTTTACAGTGTTTCTGAACATGTTCCAATCTCTGAACTCTGATCACTAACACGTTTAAGAGAGATTGCAGCAAAGTGCATTGAATTGAGAAAAGAAGTTGAACACACCGCAATATACAAAAGATTAGATCACCTGATAAATCATGAATTGCAAGGTGTATCATCAATCTACCTCAGATCCGACAAAAGAAACTATCAAACATCATGGACAAGGGCATGCCATGAACGAGCAGCAAGTCATGGTACACTGGCATCCTTTCCATGGACAAGCAGACAAGTCATAGCAAGCACAAGTCATCATTTTCATGGATTCATGGATAAAAATAACAAGCAGTCCAAGAACCATCTGCCATGAGTCACCGCCATACATTCTAATCACCAATCAGTGGGGAGGAGGAGTAGGAGGGGGCGGAGGTGGGGGATCCGGGGAGAGGGGAGGGGGCGGCGCGGGGGAGGAGGGGGGCGGCGGCGGGGGGTCTGGGGAGGGGTGAGGGGGCGGCGCGGGGAGGAGGGGTACGAGGGGGGCGGCGGCAGCGGAGGGGGCGATGGGACGGCGGGGGGCGCCAGGGTGGGCGGCACCGGGGAGGGGGAGGAGGGAGGCGTGCGGGAGGAGGTGACGGGGCGCCCGGTGCGGATGTGGGGAGGGGACGCATGGGGGGCGCGGGGGATCTGGGGAAGGAGGTGCCCGGGGGGGAAGGCGGGGGGGGGGGTTTATCCAGTGGCATTTGCGGGTAAATACTACCAACTTTAAGTGGCATTAGCCCGCAGAATCTATGAGAAGCTGGGTTTTTGCAGCTTCTCGGTCCCAGTACAATTGTGGCTTCTCCAGATTTTCAGATTCTCAGTAGCTGGCCCAAAATCTGGACTGTTTGGGAGAGCTTTTGGCTACTAGCAGTAGCTAGCTTGTCTAGAATCCGAAACAAACAGGGCCTAAGTTGGATCAAATACTAAGGACTTAGTGGATTTTGGTTTATATGCTTTGAAAAATGTACAGAAGTGTAGTGTGTAAGTAAAATCCATGTGTGGGGTTATCGAGTTTTCTCCACTTGTGCTAAATGGATAGTATCCATTAGGGTTAAATAGGGCTGATTGCCTTGTCTATTTAACGGGTTGGGATTGAGATTTGCTAGTTAACCATCCAACCATCCTAGTCCAAATGTTATAGGGTTAGGGTTTGAGAAGTGAGAGTGCTATGGTGTGCTATGTTGTTCTTTAGATGGAGTGGCTATAAAAGCTCATCCCCAAGTAGTAATACATTAACTTTGTTCATTTCTCATGGATCCTTCTTGTGTTGGTTGATTTGCTCTTGATTTGGTTGATTTTGATCTTCTCTCCCTCTTCTTGATCTTCCTGGATGCTAAGGATGAGAAAGTGATGGGGATATCCATGAAAATTAATCCACATCCATTTAGGTAACAGGTATGATAAGTTCTTGAAGTTGCCCGATTTTGCTTGCATTTGACCTCATCTTGAGTTTTCTTTATTCAAGTGTTTTTCCCTCAAATCATTGGGAGTTCTTGGCTGATGTGACATGTGGGAATACATCTAGAGCCATATACCTCGTTTTAGGTTTTTGCCCTATTTTGATGCAATCTTGCATGATTTTGAGAAATGTCAGAATGTTGACATAGAACCTTGCGATCCTTGGTTAGAATAGGTTTCTGAGACCTTAAGCAAGGTGTGTGCAAAAATTTATATCATTTAGACTTGTATTTTTAGAGTTACATCAAAAGTTGCATCGGCTTGGGCTGAGCTTTTCAGTTCTGGAACAAGGGAGGTTGGTCATACCCCCCCCCCCCCATTTGGTTAGACCAGCACCTAGTCATCGGCTAGACCTCTAGGCCTAGACAAACCGCTCTTTGAAGTCATTTTGACCGACTAAGCCCTGAAGGTCTTGGGATTTTGGTTCTTTGATTTGCTAACTTTGGTGTCGGTTTCCTATCCTGATCTTCGTAACTCTGTAGTTATCAGAGTGAAGAATCAGCGAATACTTGAAGAAAATTTGAAACCACCAATTACCCCTCTATTGTTATATCGGTCCTACACTATCACCACTTGATACAAGAGCCCAATATAGATCTAATAGTAGTATACCTAGGGCTTCAAGTGTTTCGTGTTCATGTTGTGGTTTCAAGATATGTCAATTGGTAGGATATGGTTCGTGATGGGTCAACCGTTGCTTAACTCATCAAAGTCAATAATTTTATTTACACTAGTAGAGAAATGCTAACATGAATGTAATATGGCTAGCTTGACACAGCACATCCCAATTTATATGCAAAAATGCTATTATATGGGTGTCCATGGAAAACTTATCCCATAAACATCTGCATAAGGCATTGGATCCTGCTTGCTTACGCTCTCCACCATCGTATTAGAATTTGCCAGGTAGCATGGGGTCCATTACTTATCTATAGGAAGTGCAACAGTGAGAGATAGTGGTGGCTGACACCTTTGTATCCCTTCTATCCACAGGGTTCACTGGTAAATTATAGTTTGTCATGTAGCATGGGTATCCACTACTTATCCTCACAAAAGATGGGCTGGCAGCGATAGTTGACGGCGGTTGTCACCTTCATCCGGTGTGTTACGTGACAAACAGTGGTCGACAAGAGATAGATTGGCACCTTCATCTCGTGTGTGACAACTAAGGGGGAAAACTGATCAGGATACTTGCCGACTGATCTTGACTTTTTCTATTTCGGCTAGCGTCAGCTTGGATAATCTTCGGCTAGTGTCGGCTCGAAAACGACAGATAATTTTTATTAGAAAAATATGAATATGATATAATACTATCCGACAGATATGGGTTCAACTAGCCAGCCATAGACAATATTCGACTAATCGGGAGATATGGCCTATTTGCCATTTGGCCATTTAGCTAGCCAGTAGTCCACATCAACATGGGCCATGGCCAATATCTAACCGGTAACCCTAGCCAGCCGACTTGCCAAGTGACATTTGCCATATGAGGCCATGCGCCCATGCTGACTACCGATCCCCTCATCCATTCCCCACACGGCCACACCATATGACATCAAAATTCCCCATTTGCAAATCCAGATCACAACCGTAGTGTAGGCTCGTCGCTGCTACCATCACCGCCATTAGCTAGATCCCATCTCATCGCACCAGTCATCGTCTCGTCACGCCGGCCCCTACTCATCACATGCCGTCTTCCTGCTCATCAATCGTCATTGCACCATACCACCACCAACTGTTGTCCTCTTTTAGTTTTTTGCAACCGCGTGTTGAAGGTTAGTTCCCATGGAGATTTCTCTTTGTCCCCTTATTTTTCTAGCAGATGCAGATCTGGCCTTGTGAATTGTGATGTTGCCATTTTCTTGAATTCTACAAGTAATTTTCAATAACGAATAATGTAATGCTGAATTCTAGAAGTAATTTTATATTTCTTTGGTTTCTTTTGTTTTGTTTTCTGAATTCTAAAAGTATGACCACATGAGGTGAATTCTAGGAGTAATTTTAGAATAAGAAGTAATTCTGGAAGTTGGAAGTAATTTTCAATTCTAGAAGTAAATCTAAAATTTCTTCTATAATTCAATGTGAGTATGTAATGCAGATATGGCAATTCTTATTCTTTTGTGATGTTCTAAGTTAATTTTCTATAATCAAGTATGTAATGATGTTATTCAATATAGATGGATTGATAGTTAGGTAGCCAGTTTGAATCTTGATGTATGTACCACAAGACTCTTTCCTCTGTTGGTGACTTTTTTATATATGTTATTAGTAATTTGGTACAGGAGTCCTAGGATCTAAACTCAAATTTTGGTTTATGAAACCGATGCCAATTGTATTCATAAATTAGTTCTGAAATAATATCTTAATCATTGTAATTCATACAATTTGAGAAGGAAAGAAGAGGGGAAAAAGAAGTGAAATATGGAATAGTACACAACCTTCCCGCAGTTGCCGGAACAGGAGGATATGGATGGTTTGGAGAAGGGTGTGTTGGAGGACATGGAGAAATGACGAGCTGTGAAGCCTTTGAATCTCTGATGAAAACACTTATGCTGTGTTCTTATCTTTGTTCAAATTACTATTGTATGTACTCTATGAATTGCACATTGTTCACTTGTTGGTATTTATGCTATGTTCTTATACTGGTTTAAATTACTACCATTTGTATTCATGAACTACATATTGTTGGTACTTATGCTATGTTCTTATACTTGTTCAAATTGCTATTGTTTGTGTACTCTATAAACTACACCGTACTTAGTACTTATACTATGTATTGATCGACTATTTATGTGTTTTGACTGATTTTGGATGTACTATTTAAGGGGTTTCTATGTTTCGATAAATATTCGTGATCGTATTCATTTCAATTCATATTAGCGCCATATCTATATTCGGTATTATTCATATTTGTATTAATATCTGAGATATCCGTATTCATATCTGCATTCAAAAAAATATGAAAACAAATATAGTAGAGCCATTATCTGTCCGTATCTGAGCTGTTTTCACCCCTAGTGACAATGAGGCGACTTAGGTTTTGGTATCGATGCCCACTACAAGTGTAGTAGACGAGGTGGTGTGGCAAACAACGAACGATTCACCACTCGCGGTCATGGGGGTGGCGGTGGATGCATGGTGGATGATGAGTGTCGCTGGTAGAGGCAAATTCGGTAAGATTGGAGTGAGAGGCATGTGGCCTATTCTTTTCGGCTTATTTTAGTTTATGATTTACGGCGTATGATTTTCTTCAAACAAATAAATAGGGTGGCTTCTTAGTCACCATTTTGATTTGATTTATCGGGATAGCCTTTTAGAAGCGGCTTATCGGCTTTCGGTTTGTTTGCACGAACACTCGCATTAGGGCCAAAATCCATAAGCTATAGCCCAAAAGAACAGGTCCATAAAATGGAAGTAGAATGACCATGACTTATGTCTCGCACTACTTTCGAGGTCATCCCTCAATTAATGACTGGGTTCTTTTGGGCTTCATGCTTAGGACTTTTGACTTTTGCTACAACAACTAGCTTTAAACGGTGTGTCTTTTTAAGGCAGGGTCTATAAGTCGATTGTAGTAGACACTATACTAACTTCAACTATATCAGTCAAAATTGCACGTCACTATCTATCTTTTCATACTCTCTAACAATTAAAATTCAAAAGTCATAGGTCATATTCCAGAAGAACTCCTGCTACACAACAGGGCACTTCATCCTTCGTAGCTTTCTCTTCTCCACCATCTTATGTCAACAGAGGTGGATCCCACCACCAACAGCACGCGGAAGCTAAAGCAAAGCAACCACTTTTTGTTTCCACCTACTCTCCCATTCGAAGCAAAACGTCAAGAATGCACGCACCAAATACATCAAACAAGCACACACCACCATCCCAAACTCCAAATCCAAAGACGCCAAGAACCAACGCCGATCTTGATCGATACCTCTCAATGGTGGTGCCCATCGGAGCACCCCTGCACCGCTGCCGATCGTGGGGCCATAGTTCTATGCACCGTAGTGGTGCTGCTAACGGTGACCAAGAATGCCATCAGCGTTTCCAACAACGACTTCACCATCACTGACGCCAACGGTGCCATCGTGCTACGGGTCAAGGGCACCCTCTTTAGCATCTGACACCGTCACTTCCTCCTTGACGCCGTCGGCCAGCCCCTCCTCTCCATGCAAGAGAAGGTATCCATCATCTTGCCTTGCACTGCCCTAATTTCTTCGATCCGTAGACTTGATCAGAAATTCAAAATTCAGAAGGGTCGATGGCTTTATAAAGAAACAAGGATCCATACAAGTGAAGAAAAAAATAGTGATGTTAGTCTTGATCTTACCATTTTTTCTCTTATAATAATGTCATGGTCAAACTGTATCTTGCAAGTTTAATGAGCAACAAAAAATAGAGCCAGGATGGTCAAATTCCCAGGGAAAAAGGAGAACTTCTTTGCAGAATCAGATTCAATTTGACCTTGAATTTATTAGCTCTGGAGGGCAACTGAATCGTCAGAAATTTGTCTAGTCATGATGAATTTGATCGGTTTGGGAAATACTAATATTATTCTCTTCCTAATCTATGTCCCCACTTGAATTAAAGGTACATGGTGTAGACTTTGGGAGTTGGAGGTTGTCCATTGGTCAATGGTCATTGCTTTCGGGACTGATTTCATGATTTTCTTGCCAGCTTGAACTATTAGTCCCTATTTAGAACACAGGGATTTTGGGAGACTCCAATGGTCACCGAATCATTTCATGTAAATTTTTGTTTGGAATGTAGGAATTTCACAGGAAGCAATTCGATTCCCATAGGAATTTAGAAAAAATATTGTGTTCCAAACGGGGTCTAAAGTACTCTATGAGACTATATGGAGATCACCCTATGCTGTATGATGAGTATTTGACTTGGTTGTGCAAATTTTATCAAAGTTTGAGTTTGGTTTTGGGAATAGCAATTTTCAGATTTGCTATTTGTCAAACGCTGTCTGATCAGCTGGGGTTGGCAGTTTGCCCACCGGTCTAGTGTGATCGAACTCTGGTTGTTAGTCTAACCGTCAATACGGTGTGACTTGTTTCTAGTTGGTGGTTGCTTTTTTTTTCCAGAGAGTGTATTTTAGAGCTGAGCACGTGCGGTCTGACTGACCATTGGTTGGTTGTCTGACCGAAGTCAAGTTGGGCAATGTAACCGGCACTGAAGATGTGGTCACACCGGTGGGCCAGTTAGATCGGCCATGGGTTGGTGGGCTAGTCAGTGCGATCCAACCTCCATGGGAGAGTGGTCAGACTGGCCTCTCGAGGGCAGACATGTCTGGGGGTACTCTAGACATGTATGGGTGTTTAGAAAGGTTCTGGAGAGGCTAGAAATGTTTAGGTTGTTGATGAGAATGGATATGAGCATGATTGAGGAGTGGGTTGCCAAGACAGTTGTGCCTACATGCTGTGAGGTGTATGTGAAGGCTATGTGTGACATAGTTGTGTGAACTATGGTGGTCTTGAGTTTGACTCATGGCTTGGGAGCTATGAGGGGTTTGAGTGCATGTAGCTTGGAGAATGTTAGCTGTCAACGGCAAGAGACCGGGACTAGGTGGGAGAGCTAAGGTCCGTGCTATCAAGTAAGTCTAGGTGAGGTTATGTGGCTCAAGCGAAAAGTACAGAGAAGACAAGTTTCATGAAGAGGTGAGCTTGGTGCATATGGTGTACCGAGTGAAAAGGATAATGCAAGTAGAGATTGTTTGGGGAGTCCAAATGCATGAAGACATGATTGCTAGTCATTAGGCACTACGGACTATGTGTCAAAGTATGCGGAGAAGCTTTGTTGTGAAGCTAAGGGTTCTTGGCTCATCAATTGTATCAATTGATGATTTGTGTATTATGCAGTGCTATGTGACGGTTTTCTTGTTGTTGTTGATTATAGAACTCCGAAGCTAGGTTATGGTGAGTTGGACAGGACCAGGGCTAAGTTAGAGAGCTTAGGTCCGGAACGACCAAGGTATCGGGACGAAGCTAGTGGAGCTGAAGTCCAGAATAGTCAAGGGGCCGTTGGAAGATGACTGAGGCTAGCGGAGTGCTTACAAGCCAAGAAGACAAGGAATCAGAATGGGTGCTAGTGGTGGTGGACAAGGTGGATCGGAGCTAAACTTAGAGAGGAGCTGAAGCCTAAATTGGTCAGGGAAGCCGGGTGTCGTCATGGTGTATGGAGAGGCATGTGATGTGCCAAGTGACTTAGGTCTGTTTGAAAGCAAGGACTATTTGGTGGAATTCGAACATATGAGAGGCTTGTTGTCAAGTTATTGAGGCCACATAGAGTCGAAGATGAAATGCGAGATTGCTTCAAGGCTAAGAAAGCACGAAGCTTCGTGGAAAGTGATTTGGGGGGCAAAATGGTCTTGTTGCCCTAAACTAGAAAGTTGAGACTTGATCAAACCATGGCGTAAGGAGGCGCAAAAGAGGTTGTTTGTTAAGTGGATCAAATGTTGATTCATTAGCGGGATAATGGTTATGTGTGCTTTGAGAAACGTGCATGTATGAGTGTAAAACCTGGTATTGTATTGGGTTAACAGGTTAGCTCATGTAAGTGGATAAAACCCAACTAAAATTGCTGGCTAGAATTTCTTATTAGCTTCCATATATAAGGAGGGAGAGGAGTTGGCTTAGGACTATGTTTTGGAGAAGCTTGTGCTAGACAAGTAGAGAAGGTTAGGGTTCTTAGACAGAACTATTTAGAGATGAGTTGTGGCTCTTATGCTTGAGCTTTCTATTATCTTTAGGTTTTATGAGTGGCTAGAGAGTAGCTGTAAATATTCGCCTTCAAGTATCAATAGATTCTAAAATTTATCCAAATCTTTCTTCTCTTTGCTCAAGTGATGAAATCTTGATTTTGCTTTATTTTTTGTGTTTCCTTCTCTCCTCTTCATCTTTTTGTGATTCATGATGACTAAGAGGTAGAACATAGGTCTGTTGATCAATCTTCACCATCCAGATCACTCATATAGCAAGATTCGAGATCAAGCCCGTTTTGGCTTATTCTTGGCTTAAATTTGGGTTTTTGTGGTTAAGATAGTTTTATCATGAATTCATGCCTAGATTAGCTTACTATAACATGTAGGAGTAGATTTGGATCATTATCTTGATTAGAAACTCCTTGAGTAAGAACTAATTTGGATTTTAGGGTTTTTGGTGTTCTTGAAACCAATATTTGGTCTTCTTTGATTTAATGAACCTGAACCAAGAATCTTGTGATTCTTGATTAGTTTAGGTTTCTAATGCCTTGAAGAAGTCTCATGCAAAATTTAGATATGTTTGAATAAGATTTGAGCAATTTCTTGAGATTTAAGTTTTGACCGAAGAGGTTTTTAAATCTAGGAATAGGGGGTCGGTCAGACTGGCACTAGTCCTAGGTCAAACCGTTGTTAGACCAATAGTTAGACAGGTCTTAAGCCTGGGTTCAGATTGGCCCAGTGATGACCTAAATCATTATGTTCTTTGGTTGTTCCCTTGGTTATTTGGCTTTTGTTTGATGATTGTTTCCATTATGCATCTAATCCTCTTAGCTCTTTATAGCTATTGAAGTGAAGAAATATTTGTATTCGAATGGGGTTGATTTTGTTGAAGTTAAAAAGAGTCAAAGATCATTCACCTCCATACTCTCATGGCGATTTAGATATCAATAAACCATTATTTTGATGGCTTAATTGTACACATCACAAATTTACAGATCAATGAAACACAGTTCAAAGTTGAACTCAAATAATTTCAACGGCCAGCAATTGGAATATGGTAAGCTTTTTGTTGTATAGTCAATATAAGAAAGTTTGTTAGCTCTGTTTTAGTTGTTAATTGAAACTCAAACATGTACATGGTAAGCTTTTTCTTAAGCTTTTTGTTGTATAGTCAATATAAGAAAGTTTGTTAGCTTTGTTTCAGTTGTTAATTGAAACTCAAACATGTACATGGTAAGCTTTTTCTTTGAAGGGTTTTAAATGATGTCAACTTTGTCATCCACACATCCTAGAACACCATGATAGCTCAAGTAAGTATCAGAACTGGTTCTGTTTCTAATCATTATTCTGGAGTTTTAGAAATTTGTTTGTTAATGTATGTACCATCTAGTGCTGCTGATGAACTGGAGTTTACTGTTTCAAATGTACTGCTTGGAAAGGACACGTTTGGTGTTACCGTATTCCCGCATGTTGACTACGTGTTTGTCGCACCTCATGTGATTTTGGATGAGATTCACAGGGGGAGAATGCAGGGACCCAACTGATTAGAAATTAGAAGCACTCTGATCCCAAGCTTCTTTCAAGTTCCATGGTAGTAATATTATCTCAAGTTATTGTTGTCAGCAGTGTTAACCGATCGAGGGTTGCATGTATATTATGCTAGCAAGATGAACTGTGTTGCACTATGCTGATTAGCATTGTTGTACAATGAAGTGTATTTACATTTCATTTGATCACTATTCTGCAATTGCTTACTGCAGTGAATGTTTGTTTGTTGGATATTTGGTTAGGGAAGTTGTTTGCTGAATGGTTGAATTGTTACAGACCAAAAGGCAGTGGCATACAATCACATTTTGTGTTGAGTTCGGAACAAAATGTGGTGACAATTTCATATTTCTGAAGATTCATCCAACAAATTTATCTTAGTGGTGGTTTACTAGATCATGTAATGAGGTTCCATGTAGCGTGCATACGGCATTTTTTGAGTCAGATGCCTACGAGGAATAAATGAATATTGAAAATTTTGAGATGTTGGAGCTGAAGGGATAGCCACTCTATTTTGCGAGGATCCTTATAAAGTTTCTCTCAACATTAGTTGTCCACGGTCCTACTTGGCTCATGTGTGATGTGTCCATCAAGAGGACGAAGAGCATCATATTTGCAATTAAAGATAAAACTGAAGCAAACAGTAAAGTTTCCAACACTGCTTGTCTTCCTAAAACTTTAAAAAGCATGCATCCTTTTAGCAAGTGGAGCTTCTTTTGACAGAGCACTGATGTATGTCTACGGATACATGAATAAATTGTTCTTACGATATTTTTCATTGACTATATCAGTTGGCCTAAGCGCAAACCAAGAGCTTGTATACTGTGGTGCACTCTTACCAATGAATATGGTGAATTTCATAAATGTTCTGTTCATAAAAAACCAATCTCTGATTGTTGAGCTTTGGCTCTCAACTAGTATCTTGTTACCCTAAACTCAATGAAGTTTCTTTGAGAAAATTGGGGTGCTGCTTGTGCTAACTATATCTTGTTGACAAACATACGGTAAATAATAGTACAATGACTGAGAATAATCCTCCAAAATAGCAGATATTGAGCTAAAGCGGTAAGGACATAACCAAACTGCTGAAACCAGATCTGCTCTAAGTTTGTTGGAGATTGCACAAACTCACAAGAATGTAATTCAGGAAGATGGACTAGTAAGTGGTAACTCATTTCATGGATAGAGATGGTGAACTCCTACTTTGACTGATGTTCTATCTGGTAAAAAGAAAAAAGCTGAACAATAACATCCAGCAGTGAAATACTAGGAGACCCTGCTAACCTTTGCTAGGTATATTTGCAAAAGAACCTGATACAGATTCACGAAGATGGAGTGGTAACTCATTTCAAGGGGAGATATGGTCATGGCGAGCACCCCCTTCTTTAACATTCTACCAATAATATGAGTTATAGTCAAGGCTAATAGAGTCTTATACTGCTAGGCCTATTCTTTTCAGCTTATGGGTGTGTTATTTTGAGCTGTAGCTTATGGCTGCGGTTTATAAGCCGCTTCGAAATGGTGACAGAGAAGCCGTGCTTTTGTTTGTTTAAGAGAAGTCGTAAGTTATAAGTTGAAATAAGTTGAAAAGAATAGGCCGATAGCATCTTATGGTTTATGGCTTATTGTTCCCTGAATGAACAAATGCGAGTGCTTCTCCTTAGTTGTGTTTCGAATCAGCTTATTGGGATAGTCTTTGCGAAGCAGCTTATCGGCTTTTAGTATTCGATTCGTTTGTATAAGAACTCGCACTAGAACTAAAAACCATCAGTCGCAGCTATAAACCATAAGGTACAGCTGAAAAGAATACAATTCTTCTCCATAGTAGTAATTGTCATTTTCATCATAGTCATCACCGTCATGTTAATGGACATGATCCTCATCCTTCTTGCTATCATCATAGGATAATGCCATGTAGCTTCCACAGTGAGTAGAAGCAAAGTTGCATTGTTGTCCCTCAATTCTTACCCACAATTGTAGCAGGATTCATAATCGCACTTGCAAGAAACAAGAACAAGGCGTAACAAATATTGACACGAAGGAATGTGACCAGTAGTACACAAAAGACACTAAGAATGAGAAAGGGCGCGACCAAGGGTTAAGAGAATGCACCGTACATGCAAGCTATATGATAGTAACCGTCTGCATGTTCAATCGTGTGTGTGCATTTGACACATTGATGCCACGGTTACTGTTGTGCAAGGTTCTCTAACTTTGCATCCTTCGGGGAGCAACTCCTCTTGTACTCATTCTCACAGTAGTCAGTGAATCACCTTTTGATAGGGTGGTAGAGTTATGAAAATATAATACCTACTAGGATTTAAATTCTGGTATTACTTTTACGCGCACATAAGTACGTCTCAGTGAAAAAGCATATAGCCGTGAGGTTACACATTTATCCCTAAACTTTCTAATCTTAGGAGTGTGCTAAAGGGCACAGTTGCATGTGAGTGTGTACACGTGGTGTGTGTTCGTGTCCTTTAACCCCATTGGACTTTATAGCTAATTAAAAAAAAAGAGCCTTTGCATTTGGCAAAGAAATATCAGCAAATCTCTGATAAAGCCGCATAAGTAAACAATATCTATCTTGACAAGTTAGTGGATGAAAATACCTAAAGATGTTTTACAAGGTATCTTTCCCTACAAGTAGTGCTCCCATTTTCTCCAAAAAATAAAAATAAAATTTACAAATCTAAAGGCAACACAAATAGTAGGGGAGTAGTAGGTTGCTACAAATCATGCCTTTAATTTCCTTTATAAGTGTGCAGTTCACTTCTCGCGAAGTGTGCGGACCAATTTGCCTTGTTCATATTCGTCATGTCCTGCAATGAACTTGTAGTTAGTTGAAATAGTATGGCGATAGTACAATAATTCAGGAAGCAAAAGACTTAAATTGTAAAATTCTCTTCCCTCCATTTCTATATACGCTTTGTTATAATATGCTTATTTCACCGCAAGCAGGGATTCATAGCTTTAATATTAAGACAAAATTGCACCGAAGGTTAGGTCACTATAGTATTTATATTACCTAAAATTCCCATGTGGGAGTGGAGTTATAAAACTGCTGCGAATCATTTAGATCGATGAATAGATGTTTTGAAATATTAAAAAAGGAGTTAGCAATTGAATGAAGGTGCGAAGTAATATCAATCATTTAGATGGAAGATCAATGCACCAATTTATAATCGCGTGACGAAACATGTCAATGCGTTTTAGCTAATGAAAAAACCGAAATGAAAGTGGCACAAATTTGCAGCTTTGAGAGGCTTGCCAATTTTTAACAAAAATCAGAAAAAAATCGTCAACGAAATATTTTGGGTACGATCAAGTACTGCCACAAGTTATTTTTTAAAAAAAATGGTGTTATATTATTTTTCCAATTCTATTCTATCACACAAAACTATAGGGTGTACTCAGATTTCTATTGATGAGGCATACTTCAAATAGAATAGGGCCAAATCATAAGCCGGAAGAGGTATGGTATGAAGAATGCGAGATTGGAAACGAGAGATCATGAAAGGAGCGAAACATATAAAAGCTAGCATGAAGAATGAATGCTTTGTAGATTGTAATCTGGGAATACCTATCCGCGCATGAGGAATGTTGGCAATCTTGTCCCGTTCAGAGCCGCCTTTGCACTGTGCCTCCAACTCTGAACTGCAGCCATCAATCAGCAGAATGCGCAACGAGGAGGGTAGATCTGGAAGTGATCTAAGGCGACCAACACCGACCAACACCAGATACTCGAGACAGCAGAGGTCTCCGATGCTTGGTGGCAGCAATTCCAGAGACTCCGCTCCCTGTATCCACACACCCTCGAGGGACCTACGGTTCTGTAGCAGCCATCGCTCAGCAGGCAATAAGCTCTTCATCCATGAAGCATCTACCAACCACAAACATGTGGTCTGGCAGAGGCTCCTCAGCGGCTTCACGAGCAGCAGGGAGGGGTCAACAATCCAAAGGTTAGAGACTTGAAAGGAGCAACCTGGCACTAGATCTCCCTCTCCATCTTCTTCACTGGACGTATGTCCAGGGAGGAGGGGCTCAGCCAGCTCAAAAAGTCCTTCCCCTTCATTTATTGCATCAGATCTGCCATATGTCACCTGTGGCCATCTCTCTAACTTCACCACAGTAAGATTGCCTTCCCCTTCATTTCCGTCGGATGCATCTGCTGTTAGCTTGCTGCAGTACAAGACCATCAAATCAGTCAAGGAGAAAGGAAGTGCTCCGATCCCACCCAAGGACTGCAGGTTCTCGCATCCGACTATATTCATACAACTCAGTGACTTGAGACTACTAAACACCTGAGAGACCATGTGGTCGTGACTCCATGAGAGTGATGAGTAATTGACAAGGGTTTAAGTCAGTAGAGTTTGGTTTGAGTGGTTCGGAGTCGAGTCATTGCGTGGCGCAATAAGGCTCGGTCGGACTTTGGTCAAACTTGGTCGTATGGGCTTAGGATGCATATTCTAATGTTTCGACAGGTTTTCATATGTGGTAAGTATGATGGTATTTGTGCTTTCATGTATCGAGCGGTGCTATGTGACGTGTTTTCTTGTCTGTGTGGCTGCAGGACGTCGAGTGGAGTCGTGGCGAGACACGGTGGACCGGACTAGGCGCAGGTGGCGCTGAGGTCAGAACGGTCAGGATGTGTCGAAGACGACGTGGACTCGAGGTGGTTGCGAGACGTGCGAGGCAAGGAGCGCGGAAGCTTCCCGGAAGGTGCAGCAGGGGCGAATCGGGAAATTCGCAAGGCTGCACAGGCGGGAGCGGGCTCCGTTGGATTTAGCCGGCGTAACGGGGCGGAGACCCGTTAGCCATGGGCTATAAAAGGAGAGGAGGGGCTGCATGTCCCCTTGAGCACTTATGAGAGAATTAGGGTTTTAGAGTCAAAAGAGGCTTTGATGGCTTGCTTTGGCTTTAGGCTTTAGTTGTTGAGAGTGGGTAGAGGAGGCAGAGGTGTGCTCCCTGCCTGTCCCCTACGATGTGTTCTAGATGAGTGTCCAGAGTGTGTTCATCCCCCTCTTAAGCATGTATGGGTTGAGTTCTTGGCTTGGAGAGGAGAGGGATTGAGTGGAGAGTCTTGTAATCAATCATTCCTCCGAATGTACATGCGTATCGGGACTCCTCTGTGTTCCATTTGATCCAATGAATGACAATCTGAAGTTTCTCTGTTCGTGCTCCTGTTCTGTACTTCATTGCTTTCTTGAGTGATTTTTGGATTTTCGTCTTTTTGAGTTCTTGATTGCTGGGAAGTGCTAAAATGGGTTGCTCTATGATGGGTTAGTGCCACAAGATCATTTGATCGATTTCCCGAAGAGCAAACTTGGTTTAATTCTTAGATTTCAGTTTTTGGCCTTCCTTTGTTCATGAACTCAGTTTCTAAGGTTTGGAGCTGCTCTTGATTCCCTTGTTGAGATGGCTTGAAATTTGGTATGGAAAGTCCAGAGGCTATTAATTAGCTACCCTCAAAATTTCATAGCCAAAGGATCAACGGTTGGGGAGTAATTTGATTTTTGGCTCGGGTTGTGCAAAAATTCAGATTTTTACCCATAATATGAAATTCTTGCTTCTTGGTTTGATTCTCTTGGTTCTCAAGGCCCCCTTACTATTTAGTTTGTTGTAGTAAGGCCGTGGATCAAAAAGATAGAGAGCAAACCTTCTTTTTAGCCAAAAATCCGTAGTCTCAAAGTTTCAGCCTGAAAATCCTGTTTGCTGTTTTTCTCGAGAGGTACTACCGCTCCTGGAGAGGTACTACCGCTCAGAGGTACTACCGCTCCTGGAGAGGTACTACCGCTCTTGTTCGGACCAGTCCGATCGGCGATGAAACGTTCGGACCGTCCGAACGTCTCCGGCAAGAGGTACTACCGCTCCGCATAGCGGTACTACCGCCCAGCGGTACTACCGCTCCTGGAGAGGTACTACCGCTCGCAGTCAGACTTGCTCTGAATTTATTTTTCTTGACTGCTTCTGTTTGGATCTGGTTTTTCCTTGTCTCTGTGATTTCCAGTGAGTGCTTTTTCTATCTTCATAGCTCCCATAGCTATTGGAGAAGAAGCTTAAGTGAGGATACTTGTTGGGGGCGATTTTTAAATATCGACATTCACCCCCCCTTTGTCGCCATTTCGGTCCAACAATTGGTATCAGAGCCGGTTAGCTCTAATCAATAGATCTTAACCGGTCTCAAGAGCCATGGCGACGGACAAGTACTCGACCAAGCCTCCCGTCTTTGATGGCCTGGATTACCCCTTCTGGAAGAGCCGAATGGAAACATACATCCAGGCTCAGGGGTATGCCATTTGGCGGAAGGTGAAGGTCAGATTTGTTGTTCCTGCCGATGAGAACATTAATGCTGGAAATATGCATGATGTTGAGGCAAACGCTAAGGCGAGGAACATCATAATCCAGGGCTTGAGTCGTAGCGAGTTTGACCGCATATCTCATCTTTCGTCCGCCTTCGATATTTGGGAGACCCTAGATGCTTACCATGAGGGCACCACCCAGATAAAGACGGTGAGACAGGACCAGTTCAAGCGAGATTACAACAAGTTTGAAATGCTCGCTGGCGAGTCCCTTGATGAGTGTTTTGCGCGCTTTCACAAGATTCTGAGCAACCTCCGAGCGGTCGGTCTCACATACCCCGACTCGGATAACGCTCGACAAATGCTCGCTGCACTCGATCTTCGTGTTTGGGAGATGAAGGTGACTACCATCAAGGACACTACGGACCTCTCGACTTTGACTCTTGATGCGCTGTACTCGCGTCTCAAGACTCACGAGATTGACATTGTCTCTCGCAAGTCGAAGTCACAGTCGATGGCTCTAGTCACAGATCCCAGCTCGGCTTCTGGTCTCTCTTCTGATTCTTCTTGCGGTTTCTCCCTTGCTGCTCTCTGTGACATAACTGATGATCAGTTAGAGCAGCTTGCGGATGATCAGCTGGCCCTCCTTGCTCGAAGATTCTCCCATGCTTACAAGGGGAGGAGGGACAGAAAGAGAGGAGGACCTGTGATTTGCTTCGAGTGTGGTGGCCCCAACCACATTCGGGCAAACTGCCCCAAGCTGGAGAAAGGCAAGAATGACTACGGCGGTTCGGGCAAGATCGACTACACCGACAAGAACCGCAACAAGAAGCCTCCAGCTCAGACGCCGGGAAAGAAGAAGTTCCGCAACTTCGGGAAGGCCAAGAAGCTCTTCCACCGCGTCCTCACCGCCTTCGACGACCTCGACCTCAGCGAGGTGGAGGGATGGAGCGACGACGACGGGACGGGTGACCAAGAGCCCAAGGATGGCGGCGACGACTTCTCCGGCATGTGCTTCATGGCCCTCGAGGGCGAACTGAGCGACAGCGAGCTGTACTCCGACTCGGATGAGGTACTCCCTTCTTATGACCAGCTTAATGATGCTTTTCTTAAGCTAGGTGGATTTCATGCTAGAGCTAGGTCTAGATGTACCGAGTTAGAGAAGGAAGTAGATAGACTGTCACGGGAGATTACTTCACTTAGATCTGCTCCCTCCCGTGATGATTGTGATACATGCTCTGCTTTGCTGGGTGATATGGAGAAATTAAGGACCTCGCATGATAGTTTGTCCTCTGAGCTTGATATTGTTAAGGTGGAGAATGTTAGTCTGCTTGCTGAATTAGAGTTGAGTAGGATGGCTGTTACTCTTCTTACTACTGATGAGACTACTCCTCCCACCTCATGTGAGGATAAGGACATTGCTGCTAGAGGACCTTATACCATGCTCCTTGATCTGCCCGAATCTTGTGAAAATTGCAATAATTTAAAGATGAACCTAAAACGGGCAGATCATAAAATTGCTGAACTACAAGCCTCTCTTCTTGAGCCGATTGATTCCTGCTTGAACTGTCCTAAGTTAACTGCTGAACTTGAAGCTGTCTCCAAACAATTTCAAGATATGATTGATCATGATAGGAAGTTGGCTCAGTATGCTTCTAAGGACCCTGTTAGCTCACCATACATTAATTGTAACAAACTAAAATCTGACTTGATTGCATTGGATGAGAAATGTGTGAAGCTAACTAAGAACCTTGTAGAGAAGCCACCTTGTGCTTGTAATGTGATTGAGGAGAAGGGGGAGAAGCCCCAGGGCAAGGTTGAGACGCTTAGCGACGTGAACCAACTGGCTAGCAGTAGGATTGTCCCTTCAGAGTCGGCTGTGCGTGCACAAGCCATTCTTCCCTCTGCTGTTGGTTCTTCATCTGCTACCTTACCTTCTGCTGTCTCTTCTTCCCCCTGCTCTTCTTGCACCTCTCTCTTTCGGGAGTGTCAGTATCTTATGAACACCCTCGAGAGATTTGTAGGCGGCAAGAAGAAGCTTAATCTTATTCTAGACCAATCCAAGATCTGCAAGTTCAATCAGGGTCTAGGATATGATTTCTATGAGGACATTAGGAAGCATCCACCTGCTATTCTCAGATCCATAGTAGGGGGTGCGATCGAGGTTGAGCCCAGGTCTGATGAGGTCAAATTCAAATCAGCGGGCTTTGTCCAAGGGATTTCTGACAGCAAGGTGAGTCCACCTGCAGCTTTGGCCTCTCAGAAGGCGAAGCCATTTCTTGCTACTTCTGCCTCTCAGAAGGTGAAGTATCATTGCACCTTCTGTCAGAAGGATGGACACACGGTCGATCGATGCTTCAGGCGCGCCAGGATTGCGCGTAGAGACCGTGCTGAGACACTTAGGCGTATTCAGGGTCAGCCCCAGACTCTGAGTGCACCTAAGGCCAGCACGAGGTCTAGGCTTGTGTCTTCTGATGGGTTTGGGCAGCATCGAGGACTTGGTTTTTCTGAGTCTTCTGGTTTTCGTCCTCATGCTGTTCTTGGTTATGACTTCCGCCGTCCTGAGGGTACATCTCGTTTCCCCCGTCGAGACAGTTACCCGCGGCGTGATCAGCGTGTTGCCAGTGTTCCGACTCGCTCTCCCGTAGCAGTCGGACCCCGCAACAGCTTCAGGTCTGCTCACAGACCTTCTGCTTTGAGTGACAGAGAGCGTAGGGTAGCTAGAGGTCAGTCGTGTGTGGCTACTTCTGCTACTCGACGTATTGTTCAGTATTGGGTGCCAAAATCACTTTTGATTTACCCCAGTACTGAGACTTTACTCTCTGTTTGACTCAGGTTCGCCGGGTAGGGAAGGAGAAGGTTTGGCTTGTAGACTCCGGTTGTTCTCGTCATATGACC
Organism: Dendrocalamus latiflorus; assembly: GCA_017311315.1. Taxonomy (NCBI): domain Eukaryota; kingdom Viridiplantae; phylum Streptophyta; class Magnoliopsida; order Poales; family Poaceae; genus Dendrocalamus; species Dendrocalamus latiflorus. Next base: position 15,807,660 of record CM029672.1, read on the forward strand.
GGAGACTCCCGTTGGTTCTTCTCCCTAGCCCGTGCTCCAGGTGATGAGACGATCACCTTCGGAGATGCTTCATCGGGGCGCGTCATCGCCAAAGGTACTGTGCGCGTGAATGCCTCTTTTATTCTTAAGGATGTTGCCTTGGTTAGTAAGCTGCAGTACAATTTGCTTTCCGTTTCTCAGCTTACCGATGACGGTTTCGAGGTGAGCTTCAAGAAAAACAATTGCAAAATTCTTGATTCTTCGGGTAGTCTTGTTTGCGGGATTTCTCGTTTTGGGAGGATCTTTCGTGCTGATTTTTCTGAGTCTTCTGGTGATCCTCTCCGGTGTTTGGTTGCTTCAGAGTCCCGCGATTTGACTTTCTGGCATAGGAGACTTGGTCATATTGGATTTGACCATTTGACTCGAGTTAGCGGCCACGATCTCATTCATGGTCTGCCAAAACTCAAGATGGTCAAAGATCTAGTTTGTGCTCAATGCCGGCACGGCAAGATGGTTGCCGCTTCTCACCTTCCGGTCACAGTTACTATGACCGATGCACCAGGACAGCTGCTCCACATGGATACAGTGGGACCAGCTCGAGTGCAGTCAGCAGGAGGGAAGTGGTATGTTCTTGTCGTAGTCGATGACTTCTCGAGGTATTCTTGGGTGTTTTTCTTGGCCTCGAAGGATGAGACGTTTTCACATTTCCGAGGTCTTTTCAGTAGGCTTTCTGTTGAGCTCCCGGGTGCCTTACGAGCGTTCCGCAGTGACAATGGCACGGAGTTCAAGAATTCCTACTTCGAGAGTTTCTGTGGTGAGACAGGTGTAGAGCATCAGTTCTCCTCTCCGCATGTCCCACAGCAAAATGGCGTTGTGGAGAGAAAGAACCGTACCTTGGTCGAAATGGCCAGGACGATGCTTGATGAGTACTCTACACCGCGGAAGTTTTGGGCTGAGGCTATAGCCACCGCGTGCCATGTCTCAAATCGAGTTTTTCTTCGGGCACACTTGCACCGCACTTCTTATGAGTTGAGATACGGGCGAAAGCCCAGCGTCTCTCATTTTCGTGTGTTTGGTTGCAAGTGCTTTATTCTGAAGTCCGGGAACCTAGATAAGTTCGAGTCACGTTCTTGTGATGGGATCTTTCTAGGTTACTCGCCTTCTTCGCGGGCTTATAGAGTCTGGAACTGCGAGTCTAGCAAATTGGTAGAGACCTGTGAGGTGACCTTTGACGAGGCCAGTCCGGGGACTAGGCCTGATATCTCAGGTTCTTTAGAGCAGTCCGAGACCATCTTCGTGGATGACGAGGACGATGGAGATGAGGGTTGTCTACCCGATCCAGTCCCTTATCCACTCCTTGAGGTGCCGTCTTCCACCGCACCTCTAGGTGACCAGCCCATGCCTTCTGCTTCCTCTGGAGCTAGTGGCTCTGTCCCTGCCTCGTCAGCTCACGAGATAGAGGCCACTTCTTCATCTCATCCTGGACCTCCCCGATATATCCAGAAAAGGCATCCTTCTGAGTAGATGATTGGAGACTTGTTCGAGCGTGTTACCCGCTCAAAATCTGGCTTATCTCAATTCTGTCTCCATTCTGCTTTCATTGCCTTCTTTGAGCCCAAGGATGTTTCTCATGCTCTTTCCGATGAGTCTTGGGTCAATGCCATGCATGAGGAGCTAGAAAACTTCGAGAGAAACAAGGTCTGGTCGCTTGTTGAGCCCCCTCGAGGTCACAATGTCATTGGAACCAAGTGGGTGTTCAAGAACAAGCAGAGCGAGGATGGAGTGGTTGTTCGAAACAAGGCTAGACTGGTAGCTCAGGGGTTCTCCCAGGTTGAGGGTCTGGATTTCGAGGAGACCTTTGCCCCTGTTGCTCGACTTGAGGCCATTAGAATCCTGCTTGCCTTTGCAGCTTCTAAGGGTTTCAAGTTGTACCAGATGGACGTCAAGAGTGCCTTCCTTAATGGCTTCATTGAGGAAGAAGTCTATGTCCGTCAGCCTCCTGGTTTCGAAAACCCCAAATACCCTAACCATGTCTTCAAGCTTTCCAAAGCTTTGTATGGACTTAAGCAGGCCCCTAGAGCTTGGTATGACAGGCTTAAGTCCTATCTTCTGAGCCATGGTTTTGAGATGGGTAGAGTCGATAAGACCTTGTTCATTCGCCGTCATGGCAATGACTTCCTGCTCGTCCAAATATATGTCGATGACATCATCTTTGGCGGCTCTTCACATGCTCTCGTTTCCCAGTTTTCGGATGTCATGAGCTCCGAATTTGAGATGAGCATGATGGGCGAGTTGAGCTTCTTCCTTGGCTTCCAAATCAAGCAGACTCGGGAGGGTACATTTCTGCATCAAGGCAAGTACACTCGAGACCTCCTGAAGCGCTTTGATATGAGTGATGGTAAGCCGGTGTCCACTCCAATGGCTACCTCAGCTTCACTCGACCCAGATGAGGATGGCGAGCCAGTTGATCAGAAGGAGTATAGGAGTATGATCGGCTCCCTCTTGTACCTCACTGCCTCGAGACCGGACATACACTTCTCCGTGTGTCTTTGTGCTCGGTTTCAGGCATCTCCTCGCGTATCTCACCGCCAGGCGGTGAAGCGCATTCTTCGGTACCTTCGAGCTACCATTGACTATGGTATCTGGTACTCTTCCTCTTCTTGTCTTTCCTTGAGAGCCTTCTCGGACGCAGACTTTGCCGGCTGTAGGATAGATAGGAAGAGCACTTCTGGCACTTGCCAATTCATTGGCACTTCTCTCGTCTCTTGGTCTTCTAGGAAGCAGTCCGGTGTTGCTCAGTCCACCGCAGAGGCCGAGTACGTAGCTGCCGCTAGTTGCTGCAGCCAGGTGCTTTGGATGGCTTCGACCCTGCGAGACTTTGGGTTAGTCATAGACAGTGTTCCACTCTTTTGTGATAACACTTCTGCGATTAACATTGCCAAGAACCCAGTGCAGCATTCCCGGACCAAGCACATCGATATCCGTTATCACTTCCTTAGAGACCATGTAGAGAAGGGCGATATAGTGCTCCAGTTTGTGGAGAGTGACCACCAGTTGGCTGACATCTTCACCAAGCCTTTGGATAGTTCGAGGTTTTCAGCTCTGCGGGGAGAGCTTGGGGTGGTCTGTCCTTACGGACTGTTGTGAGGGGGAGTTTGTGTTTTACTGCTTTACTATCTTGATTATGCTCTTACTCTTTGCTGTTGCATTGCATTTTGGGTGCATCGGGATTAGTCCTCCTAGCATAGATTAGAGTGCGTCTCTTGTCTAGATGTTTAGACTTCTTACTCTTATCTTGTGATTCTAGGATGCTGCATATTAGCTGTTTCTTATCTCACTAGATTGAGCTCACTCACTTCTTGTAGGTTCTAGCGAGGGTCGGGCCACCCTCGGGTAGACAGGGTACGTGTTTGCTCTCTAGTGTGTGTTTTTCCTGTCAGCTGATAGTCCTGGAGTCATATGGGGTAGATGAGAGTTAGTCTGAGCCATAGTTGTCTCTATATCTTATCTATGCTTTAAGGACTGCCCGTTTGCTGTTTTCTTTTCCCAGCTTCTCGATTTTATTGCTTTGGTTCAGGGGGAGTTCATTTGGGAGCTTCTAAAGCTTAATTGTGACATAACTCAACTTGAACTAAAAGTTGCATCTCATGTTGAGGGGGAGCTGGACTTTCTTGCATTTTCAGCATTCTAGTATAATTGCATTGAGCCTTGATTATTATCCTGTTATGACATGCTTTAATGCTTTACACCTTGTCATGATTTGTGCTTAGCTTGCTAGATTTATCATGACTTCATATGTATGGACTAGCTTTGCCGTGATAAGTTCATTAAAATTGCTCAACTTAAACTAAAACTTGTCATGTTAGCCTTCGAGATTAGTCTTTCTTGAGCTATCCCTTTATGATTCATGCCATGTCAAATAGGCTGAGTAGAGTGTTGAATCTTTATTGAGTCTTAGATTGAGCTGTTTTAGTCTCTTGATGATACATAAGTTAGTACAACTTGTTAAAATGCAAAAAGATCTCTTTTGTGCGAAAAAACTGACTTCACCAATTCTCTCCTATGAGACGGCTTGCCATTGCACTTGGCATGAACTTAGGGAGATTTTTGGATGACCTAGACTATCTTCTTAAGCTTATCGCTTGGAGTAGTCGCATAAGGCTTGAGGTCTAGCACATGATAAAACAAAAATCTGGTTGACAACAACCATGAATTTCAAAGAAAATATATCATTTGTGCTCCAATTTGCTTAAGCTTCAAAAGGAACCATGTACTTTAACAATTGTTTCACTCTTGAGCATATGGCACTCTAATTGGCTCAATATTAGCTTCTAGGTTCCGCTTAGCTTAATTGACATGGCTTGCATCATCCTTGGATATCCCTAGTTAGACTTTGCTCTTTAATGACTTGACTTGTTCTTTAAATGCATTACATTTCAGATTGTCATCTATGTGCTCTAGCTGGATTATATATATGTTGTCATGATCTAGATAGCGTCTTATTGAGTTATGGCTTGGTGTATTACATTTTGGTCATTATGGATAATTCTCATGGCTCAACATGCTTAATAAACAAACTTCAGCCATATTCATCCATTGAAATGTCATATTCTCTCTATTGCATCTTGATGTGTTTATTGCCAAAAGGGGGAGAATAGAGAAGAAAAAGTCTGTTGGGAACAGTTTAGAGCTTTCGAGATCAATTTGTTCTTTCTTGAGTTGCTCTAGTGTTCCTTCTGTCGACATGGTCATTAGCTTCATTTCTTTCTTTGGACCATGTTGGATTCTTCAAACTCAAACTCTTCTTCAGCTTTTTCTGAGTTTGTCAATATACTCATCAAGGGGGAGATTGAGAGACCATGTGGTCGTGACTCCATGAGAGTGATGAGTAATTGACAAGGGTTTAAGTCAGTAGAGTTTGGTTTGAGTGGTTCGGAGTCGAGTCATTGCGTGGCGCAATAAGGCTCGGTCGGACTTTGGTCAAACTTGGTCGTATGGGCTTAGGATGCATATTCTAATGTTTCGACAGGTTTTCATATGTGGTAAGTATGATGGTATTTGTGCTTTCATGTATCGAGCGGTGCTATGTGACGTGTTTTCTTGTCTGTGTGGCTGCAGGACGTCGAGTGGAGTCGTGGCGAGACACGGTGGACCGGACTAGGCGCAGGTGGCGCTGAGGTCAGAACGGTCAGGATGTGTCGAAGACGACGTGGACTCGAGGTGGTTGCGAGACGTGCGAGGCAAGGAGCGCGGAAGCTTCCCGGAAGGTGCAGCAGGGGCGAATCGGGAAATTCGCAAGGCTGCACAGGCGGGAGCGGGCTCCGTTGGATTTAGCCGGCGTAACGGGGCGGAGACCCGTTAGCCATGGGCTATAAAAGGAGAGGAGGGGCTGCATGTCCCCTTGAGCACTTATGAGAGAATTAGGGTTTTAGAGTCAAAAGAGGCTTTGATGGCTTGCTTTGGCTTTAGGCTTTAGTTGTTGAGAGTGGGTAGAGGAGGCAGAGGTGTGCTCCCTGCCTGTCCCCTACGATGTGTTCTAGATGAGTGTCCAGAGTGTGTTCATCCCCCTCTTAAGCATGTATGGGTTGAGTTCTTGGCTTGGAGAGGAGAGGGATTGAGTGGAGAGTCTTGTAATCAATCATTCCTCCGAATGTACATGCGTATCGGGACTCCTCTGTGTTCCATTTGATCCAATGAATGACAATCTGAAGTTTCTCTGTTCGTGCTCCTGTTCTGTACTTCATTGCTTTCTTGAGTGATTTTTGGATTTTCGTCTTTTTGAGTTCTTGATTGCTGGGAAGTGCTAAAATGGGTTGCTCTATGATGGGTTAGTGCCACAAGATCATTTGATCGATTTCCCGAAGAGCAAACTTGGTTTAATTCTTAGATTTCAGTTTTTGGCCTTCCTTTGTTCATGAACTCAGTTTCTAAGGTTTGGAGCTGCTCTTGATTCCCTTGTTGAGATGGCTTGAAAATTGGTATGGAAAGTCCAGAGGCTATTAATTAGCTACCCTCAAAATTTCATAGCCAAAGGATCAACGGTTGGGGAGTAATTTGATTTTTGGCTCGGGTTGTGCAAAAATTCAGATTTTTACCCATAATATGAAATTCTTGCTTCTTGGTTTGATTCTCTTGGTTCTCAAGGCCCCCTTACTATTTAGTTTGTTGTAGTAAGGCCGTGGATCAAAAAGATAGAGAGCAAACCTTCTTTTTAGCCAAAAATCCGTAGTCTCAAAGTTTCAGCCTGAAAATCCTGTTTGCTGTTTTTCTCGAGAGGTACTACCGCTCCTGGAGAGGTACTACCGCTCAGAGGTACTACCGCTCCTGGAGAGGTACTACCGCTCTTGTTCGGACCAGTCCGATCGGCGATGAAACGTTCGGACCGTCCGAACGTCTCCGGCAAGAGGTACTACCGCTCCGCATAGCGGTACTACCGCCCAGCGGTACTACCGCTCCTGGAGAGGTACTACCGCTCGCAGTCAGACTTGCTCTGAATTTATTTTTCTTGACTGCTTCTGTTTGGATCTGGTTTTTCCTTGTCTCTGTGATTTCCAGTGAGTGCTTTTTCTATCTTCATAGCTCCCATAGCTATTGGAGAAGAAGCTTAAGTGAGGATACTTGTTGGGGGCGATTTTTAAATATCGACATTCACCCCCCCTCTGTCGCCATTTCGGTCCAACAACACCTCAGCTGAAGGAAGGGATGTCACACTCGAGCAATTGATCAACTCCAGCGTAGTAAGGTTGCCAAGGCCATGCACCGACCCGAGCAGTGCAAGTTCCAAATCTCCACACTGCTCCATATAGAGGCTTCCCATCTGTTGTAGTAGGCTCTCATCAACAGATATTATATTTTCACAATTTCTAATTTGTATTGAGATCAGCTGACACGATCCTGTTCGAGTCTCAACTCTTGGAAAGGTTTTCCACCCAACATTGTCTATTTTCAGATCCATCAGGTTAGGAGGTAGAACTGCCGGTTCCTGAAATTTAGCACACCTTCTCACTGTTAGACTCCGAAGACCCACAGGAAGGCACAGGTCATGGTGTCCACTTCTGGAGACATCGTAGAATTGACGTATGTGTTTTAATTCCGGCAGGTTCTTCAAACTGACATGTCTCAGCAATTGCAGCTCCCCGAGTGGGGGTAAGTATTCCCAGTTGCACCCTTGAAGCTCAAGTGATGACAGATTTGCAAATTGAAAAGTTTCCATCCAAGTTGGAGGCCTAACTCCATTATGTCCAGAAATTTTAAGTTTCTGCAGATTGACATGTGGCTCAAGTTGATCAAGAACTACGACATCTTCATGCTTTGGAACACATTTACCTCCAGACCATTGTAGCAATAATGATCTAAGGTGTTCCTTTTCATGCAGTTTGGCTTTCTTTGCTTCTTCATGGCTCCCCACATTTTCAAGACCAAACACTTCCAATTTGTGAAGGCTGTTTAGATCCCTCAGTGAACATATCTCATAACCCTTTCTTGGCTGAACTTGGAAATTCTGTAACTCTTGAAGTGATGTTAATCTACCAACGGGGAAGCAACCAAATTCATTAGTATCACAGGCAACATATCGCAAGCAGGCAAGGTTTCTCAGCTGCTTCGGTTCTATTTCAACAGTACCACGTGCAATAAGAACCTGAAGGTGGTAAAGCTTGCGCAAGCCATATACCTTCTGACCCTGAGGCAAGGATATGTAACGAAGATGCTTCATATTAGCAACATCAATAGGGAAATAGAACTTCTCAAGTCCATATAAACTCAGCACGCGTAGGCCTTTGAAGCTTTTTACAGCTTCCCTGATTGCAGCTAAAACATCTATGTTCACTTCACCAATGGAACCTTCTATGGTGACGGTGCGCAGGTTCTTCAATTCAGAAATTATCTTCAACACCTGGGTAGAGAGAGTAGAAAGTTTGGCAACCCATAGATGCCGAACTGTAGTCAATATATTTATATGGCCAACACCATCAATTCTCAAGCATTCGCCGAAAGAAGCAATGCGTGCCAAATCATGCAGCAGTTCATGCATAACATAATGCTCTTTAGACAATAAATCAAAGAATGACTTTCTTGTTAGTTGCGCCAAATAATCTTCTCCAACATCCTCTAGCCTTTGGGTGCTACCTGTTGTTTGCATAATCATTCCTGAACACATCCACATTTTCACCAATTCTTCCTTTTTATACTTATAGCCTTTAGGAAATATACTGCAATATCTAAAACAAAGTTGCAGATGTGCAGGTAGATGATGGTAACTCAATCTAAGAGCCATGGCAACATCATCTGTTCCTCCCGTGAAATGAAGCATGTCCTCATGCAAGAACCAGTTCCAATATTGGCATGTCATATTGTCTCTCAAATGCCCACCAACAACCTTTGTCATCAAGGGACAGCCTCTCATTTTTTTTACTATTTGTTCACTTGTCAACAGGAAGTCTGCACAACTTTCAGGGGCAATGTTAGCAAAAGCATGCCTTTTGAACAGAGCCAAATTGGCGCCTTCATCTAACCCATTTAGTTTCAGAACCTCTGCTTTGCAGCCAATCACACCTGCAGCCATATCTGCTACTGACTGCATTCGAGTTGTCAACAGAATCTTGCTACCCTTTTGCCCAGTTTGCAGAGGAGCCACTAACTTTTCCCATTCCTTCCTTCTTCCATCCTCCCAGACATCATCTAAAACAAGCAAAAACTTCTTAGAGCTAAGTTTCTGTATAAGAATCTTCTGCAATGTATCCAAAGCACCGACAGTGGGCTTCTCCTTATCAATCGATTCCAAGACGTTTCTTATCACAGTGGCTGCGTCAAAACTATTAGACAATCAAATGGAAGTACTTTACCACGTCCGGATCATTACAGACGAGCTGGGCAAGTGTGGTCTTCCCCATACCACCAACTCCGACTACAGAAAAAATAGACACGCGATTGGCGCAGGCAATTTCGGGCTCTTCTTTGATTTGCTCGGCCTCCATCAACCATCCCACTATCTGTTCCTTCTCCCTGTCTCGGCCAATGATCTCACTGGCTATCACTGTGCTGGCAGTCTCCCGATCACGCCTTGTAACATCACTCTGATCCTGATGCCGGCAGTGAGGACGGTCAAAACGGTTGGCAAGCTGAAGAAATGTGCCCACGCCTTCCGCAACCCCATCTAGCTTCTTGAGTGCCTCCCTCAGCCGCTTCAGGGTGCTCCTCTTGGGAATGAAGCCTGCGATCCTGTTGACAAACCTTGGAATGGGGATCGCAGTACCCACCTTGTCATGCAGATCCCAAGCCCGCGCGTCGTCCTCCAGCTCGCGGTACTCCACCTCGTCGACGGCGTCCTCCGCCTCCTCCACGGCGGACCTGAGCCGCCAGAGCCACTCGTCCAGCGCGGCGCTCTGCTCCTTGACCTGCTGGCGGTCGACGGCGTCGAACATGGCCTGGATCTCCACCATCCGCGCCGACAGCCTGGCCTCGAGGGCCTCCATGCCATCGGCGTTGCGCCACTTCTTCAGGTAGGAGAAAGCCTGGTTGATCAGGAAGGAGATGGCCGGAGTCGCCACCGATTTGCCAGCGAACAGGAGGGCTGAAGCAGCAGCCATGCCTCTCGATGCTCAGTGTTTGTGCGGCTGAAAAGCTTGAGGGGAGGGGGACTGAGTTACTACTTGGGGATACTTAGTGTGGACTGTAGAGGGAGGTGCAAGGGCAGCGCCGGCGGGGGGTGGTTGGAGTGGGCGGAGAGGCGCGTCGGGGTGACGAGGAGGAAAACGACCGCGTATTTGTAATAGTTTTTTTAAATAAACTATTTTAAAAAAATTAAAGAAATGAGAATGTAGTGTAGAGAGAGGTGGACTCTCAACTTGCCTCGCGGTCTTCTTTTTTGCATTCTATAATGGTGGTGACTATAGTATTTCCTTCAACACCTGGGTAGAGATAGTAGAAAGTTTGGCAACCCATAGATGCCGAACTGTACTTAATATTTTTATACGGGCAACACATCAATTCTCAAGCTTCCGCCAAAAGAAGCAATGCGTGCCAAATGTTCAATGCCAAAATGAATAGCGATAATATCTGATATTCCACAAAAGAAATTACGTTCAAATTGAAAATTGTTCAGCTCAGTTGTCGCATCTAGTTATTTCAACTATGACGGCGGTTTAAGGTGTCTCTAATGCCTGAATATTGAATTGTTCTTTTGGATTAATAAAATGGGGGAAAATGCATGTAGAGATGACTTGTATCATCTCTAAAGACCGTATCTACACACAGTTGGCACTGAGAAAACGCAAGTTTGGTTGAAGCGTTCTACCTCTCATGGAGGCCGCGGGTTACGTGTTAAATAAGATGGAAGAGCCCCATCAAGGCGGTTACAGATTGAGATGTTTACAGACTTGGAAACGGAGAAGGTTAACAATGAGTTACAAGCCGTATAGGAGAGGGATTCTAATGCTAACCCATATAGAAAAGGGGAGTATACAATGTATTCTAACATCCCCCTCAATCATAACTTTACTAAGTTCAGATTGTGTCGAAACTCCTCAAGCTGTCGAAGAGACAAGGCCTTTGTAAATCCATCTGCTACTTGATCTCCTAATGAAATAAATTTGACCTCCAATTGTTTTTGTGCAACTCTTTCTCGAACAAAGTGGTAATCCATTTCTATATGTTTTGTGCGTGCATGAAAAACTGGATTTGCTGAGAGATATGTAGCACCAATGTTGTCACACCACAGCCTTGCTGCACGGGGTGTGGAAAGCCCTAGTTCATTCAATACACTTTGTACCCAGATTATCTCAGCTATAGCATTGGCAACGGCTTTATATTCTGCTTCAGTACTAGACCGAGACACTGTAGCTTGTTTGCGCGCAATCCATGAAAATAAGATTATCACCAGGAAAAACAGCAAAGCCTCCAGTGGAACGGCGATCATCTAAACTTCCCGCCCAATCAGCATCAGAGAAAGCACTTATCAACATGGAGGGGGACTTGCTGATTCTAAGTCCAAATCGCATGGTCAGCTTGACATACCTAAGTATTCTCTTGACCGCACTCCAATGTTCTGTAGTAGGTGCATGCAGAAACTGACTGACCTTATTGACAGAGAAGGCGATGTCTGGTCTTGTCAATATAAGATATTGTAGGGCACCTACAATGCTTCTATATTGTGTTGCATTAGTTGGACCTAACAGTGTCCCCTTGTGTTTTGATAATTTTTCTGTTGTAGATAATGGCGTGCTGACTGGCTTACAAGCTGTCATGCCTACTCTTTTCAATAGATCAGAGGCATATTTTTCTTGAGACAGCACAATCCCATTTTTAATTTTGGTCACCTCAATACCAAGAAAATAGTGTAAGTCCCCCAAGTCCTTTAAGGCGAAATCTTGCTTGAGATCTTGAAGTAACGCCATGGTTGCATCCTGTGTTGAACTAGCAACAATTATATCATCAACATATATAAGCACAAATACTGTAACATCTCCTTTGCTATAGAAAAATAGAGGAATCAGCCTTGGAAGCTTTAAACCCAAGTTGACATAACCTTGTGCTTAATCTGGAAAACCATGCTCTAGGCGCTTGTTTTAAACCATAGAGGGACTTGTCTAATTTGCACACATAGTTTGGTTTATTCTTATCTTCATAACCAGGCAGTTGTTTCATGTAAACTTCCTCCTCTAGAACGCCATGAAGGAATGCGTTCTGAACATCTAGCTGGCAAAGACTCCAACCACTCAAAATTGCAATAGATAGCACAAGCCGAATGGTTGCTGCTTTAACAACAGGGCTAAAAGTATCTTCATAATCAATGCCATACCTTTGCTTGAATCCCTTTGCAACCAAACGTGCCTTGTATCTATCAAGTGTGCCATCAGCTTTGCGCTTAATTTTGTAGACCCACTTGCAATCAATGAGATTCTTCCCTTTCTGAGGTGGTACTAGATGCGAAGTGTGATTGTTGATGAGAGCCATGTACTCTAGATCCATAGCAGTCCTCCAATCAAGATGTGTCATTGCCTCTTCCAAATTCTGCAGTTCTCCAGTAGATGTTAGAAAACCATAACAAATAGTGCCATCTATATATACCTTGTCTTTCCGTATTCCTCTTTGGAGATGTGTGACAGGCTGAACCACAGAAGGAGCCGCAGAATCAGCTGGTGCATCTGATCCTGACTCTGACAGAACGGTCGGTACGGCGTGTACATCCGATCCTGTGGCGTCGATCTCCTGTGGGCTTGACGCAGAAGATCCGGCTGCATCTCTGCGGGACGCAACCCACCGCCATGCAGACGTAGAGGTGCCTGGCGTGTGTCTCGGACAGGACTCTCCCGTAGGCGGTGATGGTGCGTTTTCGATAGTGGTTGGAGACGTGTCGAGCACGCGTCTCGGAGAGGACGCTGCGGCCGAAGGATTTGGCGCGTATCCGTGCACTAGTTCTGAAGCCGAGACTAACGCAACTGCTTCTCCATTATACCGATTTGACGCTGCCTGAATTCTTGCTAGCTCAGATTGTATGTTAGCCGAGACAGGGTTCTGAGTGGATTCTTCCTGTGCTGCCAAAAAATTATCAGTTGCATCATTAAAAACAGAATCATTAGTCAATTGATCAACTACATTTTCACCCCCTTGTGCAACTGAAGATGAAATTGACAAGGAAGAAGGGAGCAAAAGGATTTCTGTTTTTGACCTTGTTCTTGCATTAGGATGAAGACGGGAGAAGGGAAAAACATTCTCATCAAATATTACATCTCTAGAGATATAGACACGGCCAGATGATATATCAAGACACTTAAAACCTTTGTGGAGACTGCTATAGCCAAGGAAGGTGCACTGTTTGGAACAGAATTGGAGTTTTCTGGAATTATATGGTCGAAGATTTGGCAAACATACACACCCAAAAATTCTTAAGGAGGAGTAATCTAGTTTTTGATGGAACAGTCGCTCTAGTGGTGTAGAATATTGGATGACTTTGCTAGGTGTGCGATTAATTAGATAGGTGGCGGTGAGAAAAGCGTCATCCCAAAATTTGAGAGGTATAGATGCATGAGCTAGAAGGGACAAGCCAACTTCTACTATGTGACGATGTTTTCGTTCGGCCGAGCCGTTTTGTTGATATGTGTGAGGACAAGATACACGGTGAGTTATGCCAACTTTAGTAAAGGAGTGAAATTTTTCATATTCTCCACCCTAATCAGTCTGAATGGCAATGATCTTTTTGTTGAAAAGTCGCTCAACAAGGTTTTGAAACTCATGGAACTTCTGAAAAACTTCAGATTTGTATTTAAGGAGATATATCCAAGTGAATTTACTATAATCATCAATAAAGCTGACATAGTATTTCCTGCCCCCAACTGAAGTAGGAGCAGGTCCCCACACATCTGAAAAAACTAACTTAAGAGGATAACTTGATATAGTAGAAGATTTAGGGAATGGAAGTTGATGACTTTTGGCTTGTTGACAAGCATCACACACCGACTCATTGCTTGACTCAACTAGGCATGGAAGTTTATTTTCATGGATGACCTTGTGAACTATTGGAAGTGAAGGATGACCCAGGCGATTGTGCCATCTTGTGAGGGATGGCTTGACGACTCCAAAAGCTTGTTTGAGAGGGAGTGTTGATGATGTCGGCAGAGGATAGAGACCATTGCGGCATCTTCCTCTAAGGAGAGTGTTCTTCGTTTGTTGATCCTTAATCACAAAGAAAGAGGGGTGAATTTCTACAAAAGCATTATTATCACGAGCAAGGCAATGAGCGGAGACAAGATATTTCTTAGCTTTGGGAACATGAAGGATATTCTTGAGGTAAAGATTGCGACTAGGGGTATGAATAGTAGAATGACCAATGTGACTAATGTTCATACCTATGCCACTAGCCGTGTGCACCTGATCCTTGCCATTGTATTTATCTCTAATAGTCAGTTTTTCTAGTTCTCCCATGATATGGTCGGTTGCTCCCGTATCCATATACCAATTTGTGTCTATGCCATAAGAGTTGTAAGCAGCGCTGGCAGTCTTGATATCTGGGACAAAGTCTTCTTCAAATCGATGCCAGTAATCAGCCGCAACATGCCCTGTTTTGTAACAGAGCTGGCAAGTGGGTCTTCTACCTCGGCTGCTGTTGTTCCCAGCGCTTCGGCCGATGTTGAAGCTGTTGTTGTCGCTGTTCTCGCGCCCTCGGTTCCGGCCCCAGCCACGGCCGCCTGTTCTGCCGCCACGACTAAATCCGCCGCGACCACCACGCCTGGCTATGTTGACGGAGGAGGTCTGCGTCCCTTCACGAAGCAGCATCCGGTTCTCAAAATTCAGAAGTTGAGAGTGGAGATCTGATACCGTGATAGGTTCTGTCTTCGAAGTGACTGCAGCCACCACCGGATCAAAATCGACGTCCAGACCTGCCAGGATATATGAGATCATATCCTCGTCGTCCAGAGGTCTTCCCGCTGAGGCCATCTCATCGCCCAGTGCCTTCATCTTGCTGATGAATTCTGCTACTGTTGAGTCACCTTTTCGGGTTGTTGCCAAGGCCACACGCGTATTGACAGACCGAGCGTGAGATTGGCCGGAGAACATATCTATTATCTTCGATGGCTCTCCATACTTGTGCTGATGTAGTCAAGGTGGCAACTTGGATTAAGATATCTCTGGATTCGGCTTCCTGACGGTTTTGTCACCGTCGGTGACGTAGATTTCTGCTTCTGGAGCTTGAGTAGCGCCGGTGAGGTATCCTTCCATGCGAGCGCCACGGATCGCTGGTAGAACTTGCGCCCTCCAAAGCAAATAATTGTTCTTGGCCAGCTTTTCTATTACTGCTTGACCGGACAAGGGATTCATGGTGTTTGCCGAGGAACTCGCCATGCTAGATCAGGCGGTTGATGGATGGCTCTGATACCATGAGAAAACGCAAGTTTGGTTGAAGCGTTCTACCTCTCATGGAGGCCGCAGGTTACGTGTTAAATAAGATGGAAGAGCCCCATCAAGGCGGTTACAGATTGAGATGTTTACAGACTTGGAAACGGAGAAGGTTAACAATGAGTTACAAGCCGTATAGGAGAGGGATTTTAATGCTAACCCATATAGAAAAGGGGAGTATACAATGTATTCTAACAGGCACAACCGTCTCTTAATCATTGAGTTGGGGGCAATGGAAATGCTTTAGAGACTGGTGCTAAAGCCGTATCTAGAGGACAATGAAACTGTTTCTGCATGCTGGCTTTGCTACACATTTTAACAGACCAACACATACAACAAGGGGTGCTGGACAAGGGAACAATCTCCTTTACCATGACTGATATACGCACCTTAGCAATATACAAAACTACTTTCATTCTGAGGCATCAAATGGCCTGCAACACAATATATATGGATCAGAACAATCCCTCATACATGCATAATTTTCTTGTGGTTAGAATTCAACGACAGATTGAGCACTCAGGCAAACATGATGACTAAACATTGGAGTTTTGCCTGCCTTGGACTCACTTGACCACACAGTTTTAAGATGTAAGGCTGCTGATAACCTCTGGAAAAAAAAACTGGGTCTCGCGGCTGTTGCCAACATGGCAAACAGCATATTACAGTTTGCTGAACAAAGACCAATTGCTGAACACGGTACATTCAGTGAAATCTGGCCAATCTGCTTTGCAGCCTACGCGCATATCTATTTGCCAAATGCCTAATTGTCTCAATGATAAGGTGGGTCTGGATCCACATGTCAATGGAACATAAGGAGTGAGACAAATTTAATGGTGCATAAGGAAATTCCTTATATATAAAGGAGTGTTTCAAAATGACGACAACATTATTACCTCATCGCAACACCAAATACAAGACAGCTCAACACCCTCATCCTTCTGTGGCCGCAACGCCTCATTTAACAATGAGCTCCCTTGATTGTTGTCTTTTCCTGTGGCTTTTCTCTGTGTAGTTCTTGTCCTACTTCGCTTTTATTCTTCTTCTTTACTCTTTGACATGTTTTTGTTTCCCGCCGGCTTGCAATAGCAACTACACGTACGCGCTTTTCCATCTAACGGTTTAAATTGAGTCTACACTAGTACCAATCATGTTCTACAACTCCTGGTGGATCCGGGCCTTCGATTTCTGATCCTATGGTTGCAGTACAGTCCACCTAGCTACCTTATCTAGGTATTGTGAGGATCACACTACAACAACATATGACGATCATAATATGTTATTACAAGTATGACATATTTCGTACTCTTAAGAATATGCGAAAATAACAAATAGATCAATCTACCTTGTCTCTTCTTTTATTTCTAAAAAAATAACAACCTACAAACAATATTTGCTATATGTATTGCATACAAAAATTGCTATTTATCCCCCATAATCATTTCATCAGATCAATCTAAATTTTTTTAATATTTTAAATCGGTGAACCTTTCACGATTTGTCGTCGACCGGTTCAACAAAGGTACATTACTGTAATTTTGAATAAAATTAAAATTATTTCAAAAATTTTGTGTTACGACCCTCCACAAATAATATTTTATTTTCTGCAACTGATTTTCTATACTTAACAATCTCTTAAAATTATTTTTCTAATTATTTTTTTGCAAAATTGGTGTAATTTCTTTCCTTTAAATTTTTCCCCACGGTGTGTGCCGCGCCTACCCTCCTCGCGTGGCGTCCGGGTGCGCCAGCCCTCTCGCGCCGTCAGCAACGTCCGAAGCACACGCTACGCCGGTGATGATCGATCCCAATGTGCCACCTCCGCAGTCGTTCGTGGGCCCTTGTCAGCAGTGTCATCCGTTACAAGTCTGCATGTAAATTATGCAACAAAAATTCACGGTATTCTTTTTTTGAGAGGCACTTGTGATCTATATTGCACATGCATAACGGAATCGCTATTTCTCAGTTGCCTGAAAATTCATTATATTTTAGTAAATTTTGTAACCTTCGGATCTTGTGATGAGATTCGTGCTCCAACGAGCTCATCATCTTCCTCTCCGACGCCGCCATCATATTAGGGCTCATGTTAACTAGTTAGAATTCAACGTTCACCGGAGTCGAGAGAGGGAGGGGTAGCTAGGGCACGACAGTGGGCAGGGTGGCAGTGGTGCGGTGAGGCGATGGCGGAGGGCGGTTCTTCGACGAGTTCAGAGACAAGGGAAGTGGTCGACGACGATGAGAGGTGGTGTGGGCGGCAGATCAGGCAGCGGCAAGCTGTCAGAGATCGACAAGAAGAAAGGCTGGTTGCGGATAGGTGGCAGGGGTGGGGGTGCCAACACTGAGGACGACACTGGCAGCCAGGGTGGGAGGTGGAATCAACGGCTGGAGGTGTTGGTCGATGGGTCTCACGCAAATCAAAGCTAGGATGTTGCAAATTAATCTACCAGGTCCATCCCACCTTGGATATGCTGTTGTATGGTACATCTCGTTTTGCATAGTCACAAGCATCAGTTGCAAATAAAATAGCTGGAGACATACAGGTGGGTAGGGCCCTCCTGGTAATGACACAGAAAAACAGAGGCTAAGAGAGAAAAATTGGGGATGGCACCGGCAGCTCTAGGCAGTGACAGCAACAGCGATCGACGATGCGGTTGGCTCGGCAAAATGATCGGCATGGCCTTGGGGAGTCAATGGAAGGTGACGGCGTGTCCAAAGATGGTTAGCGGCAGCGCCAGCGACGAGTAGGGTGTCGGCTGAGGTAGAAGCGGATGGCTCTGGCGAGCTCCGACGTGGTTCCAGCCAAGAAGGGAGCACGGCGTAGAACACGACTCAAGGATGAAGAATATGTGGTTGATGCAGGTGGAGGCTAGTAATGGTAGCACAATCAGTGGTTCGGTCAGAGGTGAGGAAGATGGTCAAATTCCGACGAGTGCGGAGAGGGAGATTGGAGCAGTGAGGTGACGACTAGCTCCGGAGAAGAACGTGGCAGCTCCGACGCATTTCGGGCAAATGGTAGTGAGGTAGAGGATGGAGTTTGGGGCAAAGTGAAGAGGATGGCGAGGCAGTACTTGTGCTCCTATTTATAGGGCAAGAGTTAAAGAGAAGAGGGTGCAGACTCGACAGGATTGATGGTGACCGGTTCGGCTCGATTCTTGAACACACATGAACACGGATGGCAATGTCCGACAATGGCGATGATGCTGCGGTAATGACGGCCTTGAATGCTATAGTTTCCAATTGAAGCGACGAACGTCAACTCAGCTCGAGCAGCACAGGCACGTTGGTGATGTTGGCATGGTGCGGCTTCAACGGTGCTGCTGCTACTACGTGCAGCCTGGAGTGAGTAGAGGCAGAGGGAGCAAGGAGAGATGGCTGGGGTAGAGAGAGAAAGGAGATGGGCTTCAGCTAGGAAAGAAAAGGATGGGCTCGGCCCAAAAGAATGGAAAAGGAAATTGGGTTTGAGCCGAAAAAGGAATGGAGGGATATTTAAATTAGGATATATTGATTTGGATCTTATTTGAAATTTGGAGAGATACAATTGGGATTTAAGATTTGAATTTGAATTGGATTTGAATGGGTCTAGTTGGAATTTGATTTTGAATTCAAATTTTAGATTTTTGAACTCCAGAGAACACCAAATAAACTCCAAATCTTTGGAAATAATTATTTTTGAAACTAATTTTTATAAAGGTGAAAATTGGGACTTTACATTATGTTAGGATGATTTACATTTACGAGTTTTGCGAGTCTATGGAGATACCAAACAGAGCCTAGCCACACACGTTTGTAGGCAAAGCAAAGCTTATATCATTTCTTTGGATTGACAAAATATGTGTTATCTGTTTTTTAATTCCCATGTAGGATCGCAACTGCTCTTGTTTGTGAATGCACATGTCTCTCGTTTGACATTAGAACCGAACCATATTAACCAAAATTCTCCGTTTCTCTACAATTGGTTTGGTTTTTATTTCAGTTCTATTCGGTATTTGGTTGTCGGCTCAGTTTCCTCCTCTCAGAGACCGATCAAGTTGTCTTCTTACATTTTGTATCATATAATTGTTCTTGCTTTTAGTTTGATTGATAGCCACTAAATTGTTCAATAACATTTGTTTCTCAATACTGATAACCTTGCGTACGAGTATATGACAATAAACGAAAATAAGATATAGGGAAATATGAAAAGCTAGTGACTAAGCGGTCATGCATTTTCCTTTATATCAGATAGACAACAAGAAGTTGATTACACCACACCTTACGATAAATAATTACATCAAGGCCCCTAGAACTGTGTAGATGCGCATTTGTTGCTCTTTGCCCTTCTCTGCTCCTCACATCTCGAGTGTCGTTGTCATCTCTCTCCACGCCGTCAATCTCGCCAGCCTCCTCCCTAATCCCGTTGGTCTCCAGTGTTTCCACTCATTCCCCTTCTCCTTCCTTGCTGCCGCCGCATTCGCCTCACCGCGCCACGCCGGTGAGGTGTGCCAGCTTCCGCTCCGCCGCCACCTCCTCATGCACACCCCTCCTCACATATAAACACAAGGTATGATGTTGAAAGCTCAACCACCCAATTTGAAAAGTTTTTGTTTTGCTATTGAAAAGTTCTACTGCACGATTTGAATTGAAAGTTTTGCAATTGAAAGTCCGATTTGGAGTTATTTCAACCCAAATAAAAAACTTTCAGTTTTGGGGATTTCTTTTACTAAGATTCGAATTGCAAAAACTTTCAACTTAAAACTTTCCATTGGATTTTCAAAGCTTTCAATTTGGTGCGTGCGTGGGCAGCGAGCGGGAGCAATGGAGGAGGTGAGGAGTATAGAGGTGATCGTTCGTCGGAGGAGGAGGTCCCGACAGCCGACACAACCGTCAGACGCTGAGTGTCCTCAAATTGCACGTGAAGGAAAATGTTGCCGCTCAACGTGTTGTGTCGTCACGGCAGCTTGTTAAGCGTTTATAGAGTTGTTCACTCAGGAACAGAGGGTAATCAGGTATTCAGGTGTACACACCATTTGATCCGTTCATTCTCACATCTAATGGGTGAAATCGACTGCACACCATGCTACAGTCTCGGTGGATATCCATGCCTTTGGTTTCAGATCCTGTGGTTGCAGTCCACCAACAACAAGCAGGGCGCAGGGAATCTATATAAATAAAAATAAGTGGGATTCAATGTATCTTTTTTTGTTTTAAGGGAAAAATACCATAATAATTTAAAAATTTCTTAAAATTACCACATTAATAAAAAAAAAGAGAAGTTTCTCTACCACTTATTTTAGTAGGATCAGATTATAAAGGTGCAGATTAATCATATAAGTATATTAGAGTTGTATAGCAAATGCATTTGTATTAGCATAATATTTAGCCACGCAATTGCGTGGGTAAATCCACTAGTTAAAGCTAAGAGGGCGTTCATGTTGCCTTTTGCTAATGTATTTGGGTTTTAACTGATAAATGTAATATTTTGTAGAGAAGCTTGTAGAGAGACTCGTATGTGATTTTGCCTGATATAAATGAAGTTGCTATGGTGTTTACTATAATCAACTAATAGACTCTATTCTGAAAAGACATTCTATTTAAAATCTAGATATTGTAGAAAAACTATTTACTATAGAAAAATGAAAGTAGATATAAACGTGTAACGCTTAAAAGGCAACCATGCAGCACAGAGACCTTGCGATTCTTTCGTTTCTCGCATGAAAGAAGAATAGTAGCTCTAGCTGCAAGACGCACACCAGAGAGGAACGATCCCAATGGAGGAGGCGGTGCTACCCGTTATGGGCTCGCAGTTCTACCGGCCTTACGTGGTGCCACTGATGATGACCAGGAAAATCGTCGGCGACTTCACCGTCACCGTCGCCAATGGTAGAGCCGTCGTGCTGTGGGTCAGGTCCCCTTCTTCAGCATCCCCCGCCACCGCGTCGTCCTCGACGCCGCCGACCAGACCCTTCTCTCTATGCAAAGAAAGTTAAGACCTCAGATCAATGATTAGATTACCAGAGATGACAGTGTTGATCTAATCGTCTGTTTTCTTATATTAATGTCATGGTTAAACTGTATCTCGGAAGTTTAATGGGTAATGAAAGATAAAGCCTTGTTTGCAAAATCAGATCCAATATGACCTCGAATTTTTGGCATCCTATCGAGGGTAACTGAATCCTTCGAAATTGATGTAGTCTTATAAATTGGATCGTGTAGACTGTCTAATGGTCTAATACTAAAGTTTTCTCTGCCTAATCTGTGTACCAACTTGACTAAAAAAAGTAAATATATGATGAGACTTTGGGGTGTCCTTTGGTCATTGCTTCACTACTGATTTCACAATGTTCTTGTGAGCTTGAACCACTCGAGGACTCTTGCCTTGACGTATAACTGGTGGTAGGGGAGCAATGGGCGGTTGCAAATCAGACCCTCTACGTGCTTTAAAAGTTATGCTTTCCACTTTTGAGAAGAAGTATTGAAGCACCTCTCTATCAATAAACCATTATTGCAACCTGAATTCGATGGCTTAAGATAGTTCAAAGTCGAACTCAATCATTTTCCACTGACAACAATTGGAACATGCCAAGTACTTTTTGTTGGTAGGCTCACAACTATAGAGACGGTTCGTAACCCTCATCAGAGACGATTTTTGAACCGTCTAATTTATAGCGTTAGTGATAACAGGTGGTTATCACAGATGACTCCTAAATCATCTGTGATAAGTCACAACACTGACGATTTCTTAAAATTATTGCAATCAATGTATGGACAGTACATAAATTCCATCCCTTCTTCAACGAATCCTCCTCGAAAACTCTTCTAAAAGCCAACACATCATCATTGTACTTTTCACTCACACGGTTCTTAACGTATATCCAGCTTTAATCCATCTACGCTACGTATATAACAAATTAATGTTAAATTAGATTGATACTCTCCTAGGCAGCCATTACATGTACGTATATACTAGCTCCTACATATAATTATCATTCATCATAATTTCTCTATCTAAAGTAGCTAACTATGATTCATGAAACAATCCAACAAGAATTAAAATAGATAAGAGTGAGGCCCACTCTTAAATTGGACAAAAACTACCAAGCTAAATTTCTCTTTCTTTGCAAATAAAAAGTCCGCATATCTAGTTAAAATATAATGCACTTCAATATATATATATATATATATATATATATATATATATATATATATAGAGAGAGAGAGAGAGAGAGAGAGAGAGAGAGAGTACCTTATATTACCAAGAACAAATGGATACACAAGCACCCTTCCAAATCTCCGGTCTTCTTTCACCAAATCGCCTCAAAGCATCGCCGCCTAACAAATAGAATATCTGTTGGGATGAGGGGATTTAATAACACAGTAAATATTATAGATGCTTCCATTCAAAACCTGTGTAATACCTAAGAGGAGGACTTGCGTTGACTTCGGCCCAGCCCAGCCCGAGCCATCTCCATAAAAAGGGAGAGCTAGGTGGGGGAGGAGGCAAAAAGCCGATTTGCTTTCCCCCTTCCCCTATGCTCACCCTGCCGCTGCCGCCTTCCCTTGCACTTGTAGCCTCCGACGCTGCTGCTCCTCTGACCGTGCCCCACCGTCCCTGTCCCCCTGCTATCGACGTTGCCTCGAGCAATCATGTACCACCGCTGCCTACGTGCATCCCTCGTCATGGCTGCCGTCACCTGTTGCCTGCACTCAGCTACTGCCCTCCGTGTTAAGCTACCAATGCCGCCATTCTTCATCCTCCAGCTGCCGCCGTTTGCTTGCTGAAGCGACGCCCTTGCCCTTGGAGTGTGTGCCCCTATAGGCCATTGTCGCTGCCTCCCAGCCACTAACACCACTCCCTAACCATCGTCATCGCCCCTCTGTGCTCCCTTACTGGTCAAGATGAGGGGGGCGGGGTCGATTGGGAGAGGGAGAGGAGGTGTGCCAGCCGTGGGGAAAGAAAGACAAGGAGCCGACTGTGAGGGAGGAAAGGGAGAAGAAAAAAGGGGGTGGCTCGAAGGAAAGAAAGGAAAGGAAAGAAGGAAGATAAGAAGAGAAAGAAGAGAAGAAAAAAGGAAGGAAGAAAATAGAGGAAGAGAAAAAGAAAAAGGAGAAGGGGAAGATCGATCCAGCGCCTGATCCGTCAGATCTGGCCAAGCAAGAAAGGAGCTCTGATGCATTCATTCGAGGCTAGGCTAATGCCTTGAAACCCCTTTCCCTTGCTTGCTTATCAATTCATGCAGAAACTAAAATTTCAATTGTTGAGATTGGGACTTGTAGAGATCGAATTGCCTAATAGCGAGATAAAATCATGCAATGGTTAAAACATGGCTGTCATTAGAATTGATGTGCAGTGCGGTGATGTTGTGGCCATGTGTGTAGAGCGGGTGAAGATCGCTGGCCGTGTGGTGTTGTGTCGGTGCATGTGTGACTGACCAACGTTCAATGAATAATTAGTGAATCGATGATTAATACTTGGCTAATTAGTGAATGATTGGAGTAAGCAAGTAATTAGAGTTTGTGGTCATTGAGGAGAGCGAATGATTATTATGGATTAAGTAGTATGGGTTAATTAGTATGGACTAATTAACACAGGTTCTTGCTAGAGCTCTATAGAAGGCTAGAACGTTGAGTTCGGTGGTATGGTTTTGGAAGTATGCCTTCGAGACGACCGCAGCCGATATGGGATAACCTAACCGTCAGGACTAAAATTACTGGTTTAATTGATGTAGTCTGTAAATTGTGACAACTAGGCCCTTGAGCAGAGATTGGAGTTTTAGATGGCAATCACAGTATTGTATGTGTTGGTTTGCGCATAGGAACACCACCATTAATATGTCTGCATGTATTGCTATGATATGTTGAGGTGAGTTGATGCTTGTATAAGTGGCGGTTCAGATTTGGCACCGTCCACACATCGTTCGTCAGATTAACAGGTAAGTGCATAGCAGAATTGTCGATTATGATGAATGTATGGTACTTGCTTTTCCATTCCATGCTTTACATCATTTTATGAAATGGTATTCCAGTTTGCCGGTTGATGGTATGGTGACGAGATATGTCGGGACCCCAGATTTCCGAATCCGGACCCTCTGTGTATTACAGCACTAGTCCCAGATCAAAGCTAGTGCACACAGTCAAACAATGATGATTACATAACCAACAACGATTTATTACAATAATAGAGAGTACCGACCGAAAGGTCTCATTATTACAAAGGAGGTTTCAAGACCTCACACACACAGAACACAGCGGAAGCAAAAGATAAACCAGCGAAGTACCATCAATACGCCACAGGCAATTGACTGGGGAAAACGCAACCTAGAACTCCGGGAAGCCTTCATTGAATCCGTACGGAAGTAGTCGTAGTCTCCTTCTTGAGCTTCATATTCCTCTGAGTATTATTTTTGAGTGCAGCATATGAGTACAAAAAGTACTCCGCAAGTCTTGAGAAAGAATGCAATAGATACAAGGCTTACCAAAGGAAGGTTATATGGTTCTTTTGCACAAAGTAATATTGTATTTCAAATAACATTAATTATTTTCGAAGGCATTAATTTGCACAAAGTAATTGTTTTAGCTGAAACTGGTAAACAATTTATAGTGAAGGTTCTATCCACCAACACTAATTAACCAACTCTAACCGATACAGTTTAAAACCTGCGGGTTCCAACCACCCGCTCTGGCTCCAACCGCTAGTAACCCTCCAAGAGTTCCCTCCACTCTCGGAATTTCAAAACTTTGATTTTAAGACCAAAACAAAAATTCTACCATGTGAATGCATTCCTTGCCCGCCCTTGACCGTGGGTACGGATATTCGAATAGTTTGACACTCTGCAGAGGTTGTACAACTTTACCCCAAAGAGATATATTATCTTAACAGTCACCACGCTTCCTTTGGCATGAGACCCAGATAAAATATCACAAAGCTTTTACCTCACTCTAGTCTAGTTAGACACCACCCGCTGAGGTTTCACCGCGGAAGGGTTAAATCCACCCAGTCCGAAGCCCCCTCTTGCGCCATATGAGTACAGTAAATCCCTGTCCCTCACTGCGAATAACCAGTAAATTTCTGGCACCCGCTTTCCACTGGTGGTACCTAAACTAAACTATCGTAAGTTAGTCAGTTAGGTCATACCCATATAGACATGGGGTTGTACGGTAGTGCTTAGTCTGGACAATCACAAGCGTCGGTCCTTAATCGATTAGGGCGTAACATTCACTTTACAAGTTCTCGTGCTTACCGCACCCATCCAAACCAACCATCCGCCCTGGTCTAAAACAATTTCCACATTTTTATTTTATTTTTAAAAGAACAGCGGCAACACCAGTCGCCACAAATTTATGAATACAAAGACTATTGAAATACAATTTCCCATTTCAAAGTTACAACAAGATTAAATAGCATGGCTAAGTATTATACTACCGTTCTAATATTATTATCAAAGATTAAATAATAATCCCATTAATGAGACAAAGATGATCCTAGGGTTACAAGGGTACATGGCGTTCAATTTCAAACGAGGGTATAACAAGGTTGGATTAACTATTACGCTAAAACAGAAATTAGGGTTCTATGTAAATAGCGATGCACATAAATTTAAAATAATTAAAAATATTTCACAATCATAGGTTCAAAATGTTCAAATGAGACTTGCCTTCTTGAGCGCTGATTGGTTCTTCTTGCTGCGACTCGACGAATTCCTCGGTGACGCCGGAATCTATGCGCGAAAAGACAGACAAACAAAACAAATAAATTCAAACAAAATTTAAATAAAATTCAAAAATAGTACATATTTGGATAGTTTAGGATTTTATAAAAATTTAGAAATTTGAACGGCCCAAATCGGAGTTAAAATGAGAAAGTTATGGCTTCCGAAAGATTAAAAGGAGAGAAAATGAAAAGGCTGATTTTTGGGATTTATTTTTATACGGGAAAAACTTAATTATGACATCAGCGAAAATTCGAAATTTGAATTTTATGACACGCGAACCCGGTCCACCGTGGACGAAGTTCATGGGGAAAGAATAGGGCTGAGGTGGCGCTCCATTGACTTGGCGCCACGCGGGCGAGACCGGCCACGCGTGCGCACGCGCAGCCGCACGGGGAGATGCCCGGCCGGCGGCCTCGTCGGTGGGGCAGCGAGCAGCGGCGGGAGGCGGAGAGAAGGCGGCGGCTTACTGACGGAGGCGATGGGAGGCGGGCGGCCGACGGCGACGCAAGGAGGAGGCGGCGGCGGAATTTGTTGGGGCGACGGCGGGAGTCGGCCGGGAGGCGACCGGGGCGACGGCAAGCGGTGGCGGGGTGGCGGCCGTAGGGGAGGGGTAGGGCGGCGGGGTGAGAGAGGCCGAAAGGAGGAGAAAGAACCGGAGCTCGGGGATTTTATAGATGGAGAGAGAGAGAGATGAATGGTCGGCGGTTTAGAGAGGATTAAATGGAGAAGGCGGCCGGCCGTGAGTGGGGAGTGATGAGGGGGCTTAAACGCACGCTTAAACGGGGGTTAAAGTGGTAGTAACGGCCGGGAATAAAAGCTTTTATTTGTCATCCATGGTGGAAGAGAGAGAAGGCTAGAGGAAGAAGAAAGGGGAGGAAGAAGAAGGATATGACATGTGGGTCCCATGTGTCATTGAGAGAGGGAGGAAGTGAAGGGGTACGAGCTGTCGGATTTACGACACATGGCAAGTGAGTAGATGAGGACCTTTGGATGTATATGAAGGGGTAAGTGATTTTGTGTGGCTAGGATTAAATCGTGGAGAGAGAGTGATTCAATCTGAGAGCGACACGTGGCGGGCTTGGGTTAATCTGATTTTTATTTTCGGAATAAATTTCAGAAAATACTAGAAACTCTATAAACACTTGAAAAAAAATAATATTTAATGCCTAAAAATTCCAGAAAAATCATAACATATTCCTGGAAGCATTTTAGACTTAGGAAAAATATTTTTAATTTCATATTTGCATTTAATAATTTTATAAAATACTTTTTAACTTTAAAAATTTATTTTTAATTCCAAAAATTCTCAAAAATTAATTAAAAATTTAGGGAAGGTTAGGAAAAATAAAATAAACTCTTTTTGGCTTTAATAAAATATTTAAAATACATTTTCTTGCTTTAAATTTTGAAATAAAATCCAGATAAATCCAAATAAGACTCAAATACATTAAAATAATTAATTTAAAATTAAATTTTTCAGAAAGCAAATTCTGGGATGTTACAAGATATGCGTATGGTTGATTGTTTATATTGAAAGAGTGTCGCATTATGCAGCACGCTCATATAAAGACCTACCCCGTGTAGGCATCCTGTAGTAGTGGGATAAAGACCTACTTCGTGTATGCATCCTGTCGTAATGGAATAAAGACCTACTTCGCATAGGCATCTCATAGTAGTGGGAAGATAAGGACCTATTTGGGTATGCTCTCCACGGAAGTGGAGTTTGAGTGGAGTTGATTGTGAATGCTGAAAGGCTATTACGTCATGTGAGATTGCATATGAGCCAAGGTGGTGAGAAAGCCATATAGCTAGTCCGGAATGCATGTGACAGGTCAGTGAGAAAAGCTATATGACTAATCCTGGGAAAGTCATATAGCTAGTCCAGAGTGCATGTACTAGGTCAGTGAGAAAGCTATATGACTATTCCGGAGTGCTCTTGAATAAGACTTATAGAGGTAGGCACCTCCATGGGATGGAGGTAGAGAGTGACGTCGATGGGTGCACCATTCACTATACCAGTATAAGTTACAATTACAAATGTATCACATCACATCGCAACGTTTTGCATTGCAATGCATTACACTGCACAAAGGAAACAACGAACCATGATACCGGTGCAAAAGATTATGGTTATAGCTTACAGATATGTGTTTTACTGTTAGTTAGAGAGATTGTGTCGTACAGTTCCCAGATATGGGGTTTGTTGAATTGCTATGTTGTCACCACTATTTAATTATGTACTTGTTGAGTCTTCAGACTCACCCTTGCTTTGTTGTTTTTTTAGGTATATGGTGGAGGCCACATGTATGGGTGGTAGTAGTACACATATATTCCCACGTGCAGCAGTAATACACATATCACCTATAGTTGTCATGTTTAGATTTTGATATCGTACTTTTGGCAGTTAGCACTAAGATCGTGTCTTATTGAAACTGCTTTATTTTGTGTGGCTTACACCTTTCTTTCAATAGTTAATAAACTGGTATAGTTTGGTTGTAGTGGTAGCATTCTGGGCTCAGAGATTGGGCTGGAGTGTTAGAGTTGGTAACAGAGCGGGCTTTAGGTCTATGGTGGATAATTTGATAACGTAGACTACCTTAATAAACTAAAGCTTAACTTAGGCCAAGTAATTAAATTAAACTTGACATACTCTCGTGCATAGTAGAATAGGATTGAGACAAACATTGCATTTATGTTTTCGCTAGTCATATTGTTGATTTGCAATGCTTTAAGGATGAATGCTTGTGAGTTGTTGACAAGCGGTTGAATTTGTCGTTTCTGTATCAAAGTTGACCTTGCTATGGTTGTATCGCTTGGCGATGCATAAGAGGCAGAGGCTATGGCTGTTGGAGTGGCCAGGTCGTGCTGACATTTGAGGCATAGAGGTAGCGATGTGTTGTTCATGAGATGTTTTGCCCTAATTTTGGGTAACGAGTACCCTTGGGTTAATGGCTCCTTGAGTTATTGAAATATAGCTGATAATGGGAAGTGCCTTTTGCAATTCCAATATTTGGTGGAATTTTTGCTCCTACGAAAGTTGAAGTAACTTGCGTATTGAGTTACAATGCTTTTGTCCTGAGAGGACAATATCCAATAGTTGTGGCAATGTCGGTTTAGGCTCAAGTGAGGCTGTGGTTAAAATAATTGGTTGGTAGGGCATGGAATCTCAGTCTGTGAGATATGAGGAGAGTAATTAACTCTGGTATGCCCATGGGATCAAAGTTGAGTCGAATTCAATGGGGGTCTAGAATTTACATGAGAAGTAGCAGCATAAGGTATATCCATTTCCACTTAATAGTGGGACCTAGGATATTGATGAACTAATAGGTCGTCAAAATTGTTTAGATTGTTGAGCTGGTGAAGTTTAGTTAGTGCCTTGGAGTCAAGTGCTTATAGAATTATTTGTTGGTAGTGGATCATTTGATCTAAGAGCCTTGTTCGCCCCATGTGGTTGCACACTAGACAGTCGCAATGACTGTGCTTTTGTGTGTAGTAAGGTGGCAAAGTTCGGTGAGCTAGGGAGTAATGATGGAAAAAAGGGTACCCAGTTCTATGGTGAGGGGAAGATGGAATGTTGAAAATCAAAGATTCTTGTTTTAGCATATTAACATTTTCTATTTTGTGTAAGTAGTACCGAGGTTACTGATTTATCGTTGTTATGGGATAAAGGATTTCAATTATTTTTGTGTTGGCAGATGAAAGAAATGCCTTGAACGGTGTCGTGCATAGTCATGTGTAGTTCATGACTTCAAATGAGGTCATGTTCAGTTTCTAATGATGATAAATGCTTGGAATTGCGGTGAAAGATCTGTATGACTCACAGTTGATTTATGTGCTTGTGTCTTGAGTGTTACATGACTTCCCTCACCTCTGCATATGAGATTTTCCGAACGAGTGGTTCGTGGCATTTATGAATGCGTAAATTTTGGGTGTACCTAGGAACGAACTCCTGGGCATACTCAGGAATGAACCCTGAGCGTTTCCCAAACACGTAGTTTGAATGGTCTCAAGTCAGAGTCTAAAGTGGGCTCAGGCGTGTCAACTAGGGTAATGTAATATTTGGATTCTTTTGCATCTCGCTATTTCTTGGCGCTATTTGTCTATGTGTTTGTTATGGTGAGATGCTATGACCAGAGATTCCCTTGTTAAGGCGTTGCGTCATTGAAAGAGTGATATCCGTGTCGTGGGAGTTTCGTAGTTTATTTTGTGGGAATGAGTGCTGAAATAATTCCAGAGTCTTGTTTTGTTGAAAAGCAAACTGTTGGAATTTTGTTCTATTCTTGGATGACTAAATTTATAATCTTCTAGATTTATGAGGTTTATTGAAGGTTTGGAATCCCTTGTTCTTAAAGTGAATGTTAAATTTGTAATGTGAATCTTTGTTAGGCTCAAATGTATAGTGAGGATGGTTGATACGATTAGAAATGAGGGGACCACAAAGATTTATGTGGCTAATAGAGTACAAGTTGATTTTATGCTATAATCCTCGTGGAAGTTTGATTGAGAATAAAATCAGCCTTTGGGGGCAAAACTGATTATGCTATTGCAACCAGTAGTGTCTACGGGGAATGATGGTGACTGATGTCATGTTAAGATGATGAGTCAGGGGTAGCATCGAGAGTGTGAGATTTTAAGGAATGAACTTCCCTAAATTATGTTCTACGTGGTGGGTATCATCACAAGGTGTTGATGATGTTTTAGGTTGTTGGATTACTATAACACGGGTTAAAGATGTCATATTATCGAAGCCATTGGAGGAGTATTGGGGAGTTTTGGAATATGAGCCTCAAATTTGTTGATAGTGGAGGCTAAAAGATTGGTGTAAAGTTGAAGTAGTGTTATTGGGGGAATTAGTTATCCGTTGTTAAATGAAATCTCCATGGAACTTACATCATTTTATGGATGTGAGAAATTGAAGAGTTGTTGCACGGTTTGATATACCCACCATGTTCAGTGACCATTATTTGAAAAAGTAGTTAGAAGAATAATCCATTTCATGTGTTAACCATTGATGGAGTTCATTGTGATGTAAATAGAGTGTGAACTGGAACACTAGAGAAAATGGGTATTGGATGGATTTGAAGTGATGGGATCTGATACGAATTTTATGGGGCATATGTGATTACTTGTTGTCACTGCATCATTGTAAAGGGGTTTTGTTTGGTACTTTGCGAGTCACGTACTAAAGCTTCCCCATATTCATGTGGACGTTGCCTTAAGATTGAATTGGCCTTGTAGCTCATAATGGGCGTTGGGAGAATGAATTCCCGTATGCCAATCTAATGAGTATTTGGAATGTTATGGTATGTCGAAGTATGGGAATCTATTATTCTTGCTAAGAGAGTTAGTAAGAACTATATTTGTAAATTTAAACACATGGATGTGTGATTGATGCAAATTCTTAAGGGACACGAAGTAAGATATTTTTATATTATCAACCAAAATAATTGGCCGATGATTACTGTGTTTTTTGAGTTCCCTTGATTTGGGATTTTGTTCCGGTCCACTTTGAGGGAGAGTGGGTTTAAGTGGAAAGTTGCGGGGTTTCCTCATTTCATATGTGGTTTATTTGGTTCTTATTAAAGTGTTATCTGTTCAACTAAGAGAATGTGCCTTCCTTCTTTGAAAAGAAAGGCTGATTTAGGAAATAAAAATTTTCTGTATGATATATGCTGCATAAAGTTATTCATTAGGACGAGGATTGATTTCCTGTCCAGTTTCTCTCTTTGAGAGGAGTTTGTGATGAAATGATTTTTCTGTGGGGAAATGAATTCCCATCTGTTTTGGGTGAAGAGTTGTTTGTGGATGAGTGGTTGATCCTATAGTCGGATTTACCTTTATGAAAGATTGTGCTTTGTAGATGCAAGTCGATTTTATGAATATTATATGATACTTCTCTTTTAAAAAGAGAAGAGCTCCCTTTGTTGCAAGCAAAAGTGACGTGGTTTCTTTTGTGCAAGCAATGAGAGTATTTTCCTGAAGGAATAGAGATTTTCTCAAGCTGAGGCATGAGACATTACGGGTTGCTAAGCTGTGTTGGTCGTATTAGACCAAGCACAAGGTAACTTGGGAATTAGAGTCTTGCATGTGCAAGAAGTACCCGGAGTTATTTTCCATGGGTACGAGTTATAATTTTTTACCATTCAGTTCAGTTCATTCTGTTTTTCCATGTAGATTGCCGAGTTTTAGAATTCGACCCTGAATTTTGTTAAGGGTGGTATAATGTAATACCTGAGAGGAGGACTTGGGCCAGCTTTAGCCCAACCCAACCTAAGCCATCTCCATAAACGAGGGAGAGCTAAGCGGGGAAGGAGGCAAAAAGCCGATTTGCTTTCCCCCTTCCCTTGTGCTCACCCTATCGCCACCTCCCCTCGCTCTTGCAACTACCGGCGCCACCCCTCCTTCGGCCGCGCCCCGCCGTCCCTGTCCCTCTGCTATCAACATTGCCTCGAGCAACCATGCACCACCGCTGCCCGCGCGTGTGTCCCTCGTCGTGGCTATCATCACTCATCACCTCCACTCAGCTGCTACCCTCTGCGTCCGGCTACCAACGCCATCGTTCGTCACCCTCTGGCTACTACCATTTGCTTGCCGATGTGCCGCCCTCGCCCTTGGAGTATGTGCCCCTGTAGGCCACCGTCGTCGCCTCCCAGCCACTGACACCGCTCCCCAACCATCGCCATCGCCCCTCCACGCTCCCTTACTGCATGAGAAGGAGTGTAGCGGGGTTGACCAGGAGGGGAAGAGGAGGCGTGACGGTCATGGAGAAAGAACAACAGGGAGCCGACCACGAGGAAGGAAAGGGAGAAGAAAAGAAGGGGATGGCTGGAAGGAAAGAAAGGAAAGAAAAGAGGGAATAAAAGAAGAGAAGAAAAAAGGAAGGAAGAAAAGGGAGGAAGAGAAAAAGGAAAAGGAGGAGGGAAACACCGAGCCAGCGCTTGATCCGCTAGATCTAGCCCAAGACAAGGAAGGAGCTCCGATCCATTCATTCGAGGCTAGGGGTACACCTCGAAACCCCTTTCCCTTGCTTACTTATCAATTCGTGCAGAAGCTAAAATGTCGATTATTGAGCTTGAGTCTTGTAGAGGTCGAATTACTTAATAGCAAGATAGAAGCATACAATGGTTAAAACACGGCTAGTCGTTAGAATTCATGTGCAGTGTGGTGATGTTGTGGCCATGTGTGTGTAGAATGGGTGAGGAGCGCTGGCCGTGTGGTGTTGTATCGGTGCATGTGTGACCGACCAACGTTCAGTGAATAATTCGTGAATCGATGGTTAATACCTGGCTAATTAGTGAATGATTAAAGTAAGCAAGTAATTAGATTTTGTGGTCATTGAGGAGAGTGAATGGTTAGTATGGGTTAATTATTGTGGACTAATTAACATAAGCTCTTGCTAGAGCTCTATAGAAGGCTGGAATGCCAAGTTCGATGGTATGGTTTTGGAAGTATGTCTTCAAGACGACCGTAGCTGATATGGGATAACCCGGCCGTCAAGACTAAAAACGCTGGTTTAATTGATGTAATCTGTAAATTGTGACAACCAGGCCCTTGAGCAGAGATCAGAGTTTTAGATGGCAATCATAGTATTGTATGTGTTGGTTTGTGAATAGGAACTCCGTCATTAGTATGTGTGCATGTATTGCTATGCTGTGTTGAGGTGGGTTGATGCTTGTACAGGTAGCGGTTCGGATTTGGTGCCTTCCATGCATCGTCCGCTAGGTTAACAGGCAAGTGCATAGTAGAATTGTGGATTATGATGAATATATGGTAATTTATTTTCCATTCCATGCTTTACATCATTTTATGAAATAGTATTCCGGTTTGCCGGTTGATGGTATGGTGACAAGATATGCGTATGGTTGATTGTTAATATTGAAAGAGTATCGTATTGTACAGCACACTCATGTAAAGACCTACCTCGCATAGGCATCCCACAGTAGTGGGATAAAGACCTACTTTGCGTAGGTATCCCGCAGTAGTGGAATAAAGATCTACTTCGCGTAGGCATCTCACAGTAGTAGGGAGATAAAAATCTATTTCGGTAGTGAGAATGTCATATAGGTAGTCCGGAGTGCATATGCTAGGTCGATGAGAAAGCTATATGACTAATCCTGAGAAAGTCATATAGCTAGTCTGGAGTGCATGTACCAGGTCAGTGAGAAAGCTATATGACTAATCTGGAGTGCCCTTGAATAAGACCTACAGAGGTAGGCATCTCCATAAGATGGAGACAGAGGGTGACATCGACGGGTGTACTCTTCACTATACCAGTATAAGTTACAGTTATAGATGCATCACATCGTTTTGCATCGCAATGCATTGCACTGCACGAAGGAAATAGCGAACCGTGATACTGGTGCAAAAGATTATTGTTACAGCTTATAGATATGTGTTTTACTGGCAGTTATAGAGATTGTGTTTTATAGTTTTTAGATATGGGGTTTGTTGAGTTGCTACGTTGTCGCCGCTATTTTATTATGTGCTTACTGAGTGTTCGGACTCAATCTTGTTTTGTTATTTTATTAGATGTATAGTAGAGGCGCCATGCATGGGTGGGAGTAGCACACATATATTCCCACGTGCAGCAGTAATTCGCATATTACCTCTAGTTGTCATGTTCAAATTTTGATGTCATACTTTTGGCTGTTAGCACTAAGATCGTGTCATATTGAAACTACTTTATTTTGTATGGTTTACGCCTTTTTTCAATAGTTGGTAAACTAGTACAGTTTGGCAGCTGTAGTAGCATTCCAGGCTCAGAGGTTGGGCCAGGGTGTTACAACCTGTCTGTGATAAGTACAACATTATAGATGGTTTTTTAAAAAACATGTCTGTGATGTATCACTGACTGTCTATGATAAGTGGGTAATTACATATGGTTCTTACCATCGGTTGTAATATAGACGTGCACACTAGTAAAATCGTCTGAGATAATTGCGCTGCACCTTAACACTGATGAATTATATAGAATTGTATGTGATGAGACGTCCAGTATGATTTTCTATGTAGGAATGGCTTATAAGACTTAAACTTTGTTACCATGCGCCCTATTTCAACTGTTCATAACTGGAACTCAAACAAGCACAGCAAACATGGGGTAGAGCCTAGACGAGCACAACAATTCAGAATATAATCACCTATCATCATCACTTAATTTGTCAGGTATTCAGTTCGCGCTACAAAAGGCAAGTGTTCAAAGGGGACAGCACGAACTCCGGCGATCTGCTCTTCACTCCGAGGGCATCTTCCTTCTTCCAAGTAAAGACAAAGATGGATGTTTTCCTGGCAGGGAATACATTACAGACCGTCTGCGATTTCAGGATCAAGGGTAACTACTTGAACAGATCCTGCGTTTTCTATCTCGGCAACTCGAACACCGCGATTGCTCAAGTGAGTGCCAAAACTTGTTCTGTTTCCTAATCATAACGAGTTTCAGAAGAATTGTAGTCGATGACCTGTTGCCTGTAACATCTCGTGCTGCACATGAACCGTAAATTTTCTGTGTCGGATTTACCGCATGGACAGTACAAGTTTGGTGCCACCGTGTTCCCGCACGTGACGACGTGTTCGTCGTGGCTCTTGCTTTGATTCTAGATGAGACTGACAGGGAGAAGAGAAGAAGATTACACAGTTTACACAGTCAGAGCTCGTATCGATGAGTTAAAAGCGCTCTGATCCAAGTACCTTGAAGTTGCCATGCGGTCGTATCATCCCGCGTTGCTCTTGTCAGCAGTGTCATCGGACTGAAGTTTGCATGTAAATAGTGCTAGAAAATCCACTGTTGAACAACGATGTATCTGCATAAATGAAGAGTTTATAGTGTCATCTCTAACTGAGCATTATGGAATTTCACAAAATATTATGTTCATAGAAAAACATATCTATTTGATATATTAACTAGAAACTTATGGGAATTATTTGGTTGTTGCCTGCCAAGTGCTGACCTTAAGGATGTTTTTTCCAAGGCAAGATCATTGTTGTTGGACTGGGACTCTACAAGTATTCAAAAATCTAAACAATATAAAACCAATTAATTGACCCCCAAAATGGATTAGAAATTCAATTTGTCTTTGTGTTAAATGTTCCAAATCTGATAATGTATTTTGAGAAAAGAACCTGAGGTCTCATCCAGAGACCTTCAGGAATCAGCTTCTTCATGGTAAAAAAATGGGGAAAATGAGGAGTATGGTAACAATCTTGTAACAAGCATGCTACAGCCAATTTCTTTTTCAATTAGAATTGCTCAGTTTTTAAGTTTACCCTGTCTTAACGTATCCAATCCTAACATCAAGCAATTTCTACGTTCTTCGAGTTTGTTCGGTTTTATCTCAGATATCTACTACTATATGTGGTTATTTCTCACTAGAAATACCTTACAGGCTTACAGTTAATCAATCTTGATGTCTATCTGCTAACTGTTTGGTTAGCTCACATTAATTAATTTCATATGGATGACAAACTACTTTTTTTTTTAAAAAAAAACTAGCCCTTGTAGTCCAACGTACTAATGAAGCTGTTCCATCTGTTTGGCAAAATATCAGCAGCTCCTGCACAGTGATCAGGTCTTCGTGTACCAGGTAACGGAGTGATTAGGGCATGTGCTCCATAGACCCCTAGAAACTTATTCAATCAGGCTGCTCCATCTGCTCTTCTGAATAATAAAAAAGTGACCCTAATGATTAATAAATGTGAACCACTAGGGCATGTGCAACATTTTATCTCTTAAATCGTCTTGTATCTCTCCACATAATCAAACCAACAGTCTTAGAGATGACTGCTCTAAAGATTGTCTCTTAGAAATGAACCACACAATAAATACAATATATTTTATAATTTTCCACTACTAGGGCCCACATGTCAATCTCAATAGGGTAGCTCGGCAAGCCAGTGGGCCCTATCGGCTCCCACGTGTCCCGCTCGCTTCCCTTGCTCGCCCATGATGTTGGGCTGGCATCATGCTGCCAAGTTTCAGTGGTGCGACAAGAGACATATGTCGCCTGTCGAGCTCAGAGATGGGTTAAATTTACAAAAACGAGCGTCTGAGTGCTAAAATTGTATTAAAAAAAGCACTATAATGCTACATATGTGAATAGTTTTTCCTCTGATCGACCATCTTATGTCAATGGAGGTGGACCCTACCACCAACTGTACACAGAAGCTAAAGTCACCAACGCCAATGGCGCCATTGTACTGCGGGTCACGGGCACCCTCTTCAGCATCCGACACCACCACGTCCTCCTCAACGCTGCCGGCTAGCCCCTCCTCTCCATGCAAGAGAAGGTATCCATCATCTTGCCTTGCGCCGCCCTAATTTCTTTGATCCGTAGACTTATCAAAAATTCAAAATTCAGTCGATGGCTCTATAAAAAAATTGTTGAGTAAGGTGAGTCCTAGCCTTTTAGAATTTGAAAAGGTGTGTTATAATAGATTCTAGATGAATCCTAATATGATTAGAATTCCAACTTTATTTTAGAGTAGTATTCCTACTCCATTTTAGAGGAGGACTAGGGGACTATATAAAGCCAGAAGGTGTGGTAATGGAGAACGCAAGCAACTAAGCAATAGAGCAAAGAAGTCACTCATCTAAAGGTAGAGGTGCAAGAGATTATTAGAAGCTAAGCTATTATTTAGCACTAGATTCTTTCTGACAAGTATTCGAGGGTCATAAAAGATTCGAGAGGGTTGTGAGAGAGTGACAATCTCTTATACTCTTTTATGGTTGTGTTTGAGGAATTTGTGGTCGACTTCATCAAATCTTTTTCTCTCTTGTCATGGTTGCTTTAACGTTATTATTTTGGTTCTCTCTACAAGATTCATTTTCTTCATTCTTGATATTGCATATTGTAGGGACCCAGATTTTACAATCCGGATTCCTCTGTGATTCCACCGCACTATTTCCTGGATCAGTAGATAGTGCTCACAG
The DNA here is from genome assembly GCA_017311315.1 of Dendrocalamus latiflorus. Taxonomy (NCBI): domain Eukaryota; kingdom Viridiplantae; phylum Streptophyta; class Magnoliopsida; order Poales; family Poaceae; genus Dendrocalamus; species Dendrocalamus latiflorus. The sequence continues at coordinate 15,845,145 of CM029672.1, forward strand.
TTTACAGTTCTGAATATCAACGTACATATCATGCGGAAGCGAAAATAAAATAATAGACTTACTCATGGGCCGACTAGGCCGAGATCATTAAACTACAGCAGCGGAAGAACGAAGCACGCAAGTGGGACCTTCAGGACATGCCCACAGGCAGCCAACTGGAGGTTCGCAACCTAGCCCTTGACATCTTCATCTTCTTGGCCACCATGACCAATAGTGTTGCTGAAGCGTAGTGATCTGATTCCTGATTCTGGATTTGTTGTGAAAGCGAGTGTGAGCACAAACCACCGTGCTCCGCGAGTCAATACACAGGATGCAAATAAATAGTATACATGGCTTATCAAGGAGAGGCTCGGGTTATTTTATTTGCCATAAATCGCTTTTAGTAATAATATTATTATTTAATCATAGTGTTACTATTGCTACCTAAAACTCCATGTAGCGGTTGCCATAATTGACTTAGTCCACCGAAGATACACCTTCCTTATTGACTGCTGTCTAAGACTCCAAATAGCGAATGACATCATTTAATTAGTCCACCGATCATACTCTTTCTATATTGATTGCCATCCAAGACTCTAAACAGCGAATATCATCAATTATACAATCCATCAATCAATTGCTGCCTAAATCCCCAAACAGTGAGTATCATAATTTATATAATCCACCGATCAGTTGCTGCCTAAAACTCCAAACAGCTAGTGACATTATTTATCTAATATCATTTAATTAATCCACCAATACCTTTTGTATTCTAAATTCCTAACAATCCAATCCTTTTGTTATTGATCGACAACCATAATTTGCTCTTCCAAAAATCAATCTTATTTTCTATTATCTATCTCTAACTAATTCACTAGTATACCTCCGCCAAGAATATCATTGACCAAATCTACGATTCCCTAGTATACGTCCACCAAGAATATCATTGATCATGTTTATACTCCAAATGTCATATCTCCAAATTCCCAAAAATTCAATTCATCCATCCAGTATTTGATCGAAGCCTATTAATCCATTACCGTCAACATCTTTCAAGAATTTATATTATTTATCAATGACGTAATCCAGCAATTACCTTTGTACTTCCTATCTCCCCAAAAATCCATCTTCTTTTCTTACAATTCTATCTATTCTTCCTGATATTTTATTTTATGAGAAGTATTATCATTATTTAAAAATATAATACATAGAAATTTCCTGAGACCTAGCAGTTTTGAGCAAAAACATGTGTAAGAGAATACAATAATAATAGTGATCCAGATTTCATCCACCATTACATGGTCTCTGCACCATATGCTAGTCCTTCAGCGTTATAGCCGCTTACATTATCACTGGGACGACACCCAGGGCAACACAAATCAGGGCTTTCCACTGCCCTCCACTTTACCATTTCCACCCACAAAGCATTTTGAAATAGAACTATATCTGGTTAAGTTCCCATGTCCGCCCATGACCGTGGGCACGGCTATTCGAATAGTTTTGACTCTGCAGAGTTTGTACACTTTCACCACAAGAGACAATCAACTCGTTGCCCCACACGATTCCTTAGTCATGTGGTTGAGCAGACCATCACAGTGACTGTTCAAAGTACCTCGCCCCTTCCATCATTTCACCCTATGGGTCGCTCCCACTTGCGATGGGTCCCATACGTTGTGCGGGATGTTCTCCTTCTGAACGTCTAGTAGCTGGCTACCCCCACTGCTAGCCCGCCATAGCAGAACTTCACCCTCTGCGAATGTCCCATTCAAGCCGTCACACATGCAGCCGCTTGCACTACCTTACCACCTCCTCCTGTGAGGATGACTTTCAGGGTCTGGTAAATCTACTAAGCCAAGTTGTACTTTATAGACTTGTGGTTGTACTGTTTTACACAGGAAGTCATGACAAGATTCAGTCCTTAGTGGTATCTAGGCGGTTCTACCACTAGCCACTTTGTGCTTCTACTGCACCACACACACACTCTCGAACCATCCGCCCAGATATTTAAGCAAGTTGGGGTTTTTGAGAACATAAAATAATCATACCAACATATGCCAGTCATTACCACCATGACTTCTCAAACCAGTTTCTCATGATTAAAAATGATATTGATGCTTGGGGCATTTCAGCGCCTCCGAGTATCTATGCAGTACTAAGCATAGCGTATAATTAGGGACTTATTTTTGCAAGGTTACTATTATAATTTTGCTAGGGCGACAAGGTTCACACATTCAAATATTCCAAAGGGGGTATGATATTACTCAAGGTAAACAATGGGCCTATAACTAGAATATTAAATTAAATATGTATTTGCATATAAAATAACAGCATGCAACTTGATAATTTAAACCAAAGTAATTTGCAGAAATGTAGGTTCAACATGATCAAAGTATCGACTCGCCTGACGCGGTTTTCCATGGTCTTCAGCTCGCACAAAGTTGTCTCATGCGATGATCTTTAATTCCTGATCTTTACCAATCTCGGTCTCACTTGATCCATAGAATCTTCAGGACCCCAGTTTCTACAAATTAGTTTATACAAAACAATAAGAATGACATAATAATTAATTTATACATATACCATGCATATACATTGTATTCTTTGTTTAGTATAATTTCAGGCTATCAAAAGCTGAGGACGGTGCATCGTCCATCACTTCGAGTGTACAGGATGATGAGGACATCACGACTGGACCGATTACGCGAGCACAAGCTAAAAGATTAATCAGCAAGTGAACTCGCTCGTAATTAATTTTGGCTTTAAATTTTATGAAAACTGGCTACTACCAAATATTAGTACTCTAATTGTTTTTAGGTTTGTATGGGATTAAAGCTTTGGAGAAGTACTATTCCAAACATCAAAATTGTGCACATCCTGTGAAGGCATATTTGTAGTCATGGACTGCATGCATGCTCACGTGAGATACTATTCCAAATACAAGATTTGTGTACAAGCCTTGAAGCCAATTTCTAGTCAAGACATGCAAGCATACGGGAATAAAGCAATGGAAGATTATCTAGTCGCCACTATGCATGCAGCCATCGTGAGAAAGTATGATTGTTGAAGACATGTAAACTAATAGAAGAGAGCCACGTTTGGCCTTGATTAGTTTTGGCCATGTAATCATGTTTTAGCCACATGTTTAGTTCGGCCACCAGGAAGTCTCGGTTAACCGACTGTGACTCAGTTTCGTTGGTTGGCCGATTACGTTACGAGTCGGTTTTCTTTTCTTTTGTTGCGTACAAGTCGGCGTTTTTCTTTCGGTCGAGACTGATTTATATAGGCTTGTATACCCTCCTGTAAAAGAGAGACCACCATGAATCAATCTATTATTTTCAGAGAGAGCGATACGCTTATTCTTTCTAGGGTTTGATACATAGATGCAATCTAGAGGGGAATCGGGCGTTCTTCCCCGTCGTTCTGTGTTTCCTTGTGATTTGCGGGAGCGACGACACGTCTACTTGGTGGTCGGGTAGACGGGATCACGAGCGTGTGGTTGGGCGAATTCTTTTGTCGCAGGTTGCTGTTCTAACAGTGGTTGGCGCCATTGATTCGTCAGCTTGCACGGATCCAAATTATCTCCATCGATCCTACGCCGTGAAGATCGGGCAATCCCTCGGATCATCTTGGTATCAGAGTGTGGTTGACACGGTAGGATCGATTTACCCGTAGTTAGATTTATTTTTTCCTATACACAAAAAGCCAAAAAAATATAAACCCTAATTTTTGCATCTGTTATTTCTCGTGAGTTTTGTTAAAGTTTTGTTCATTAGAATTTTGTTTAGGTGCTGATCGTCGTGTTCCTTTGCGTCGCTTGATCATTATGTTTTTTTTCTTTGTTTCGCCTGAACTAAAAAAAACGAAACAAAACAAAAAATTTACGCCATGTGTTGAATGGGACAGGCTGACAGCCGAACCAATCCTTGTGGTAATTCTTGGCGGAGACAAGTTGGCTAGTTAGTTATCCATCCGAACTGGTTCACAAGTTTGATCTGATTTCTCTTGAGCCGAACTAGAAGTATCATTCAAAACGGAATCCTGGACGTCGGCAGTTGTGTTTCCATCCGAAACCTCCTGGAAAGTTAGTAGCCAAATCCAATTCCCTCGTATCACTGCAGGCGGCTGGGGAGAATTCCTTGCTTGCGCCAACGTGTGTCTCGACCGCACCCAAAAAAAAAAAGCCGAGCGCATTGTTGAGATTGTGAGCATCACGAATATTTTTATTTCATCTTTGAGACTAGTCTTTGATAATTGCATTAAGGGCTGTTCTTGGTATTAATTTACACCTGCTGAAATTTTATTCTTTTGTGCAAAGAAAAGCTAAACCTTAGTGCCAACTACAAGTTAAAAAAGAAAGAAAGAAGGCAGCTGACAAAAAAAGCATCGGCAAGAAAAAAAAGAAAGAAAAAAAGTGAGCGTTGGCCAAACTGGGATTAGCTACTTTTAATTCATAATTTCAGCTTGTGTATTTAATTCCGTTGAGCAATCTTGTGCCCTTACATTTATATTTTGGCAATTGACTAGCGTCTCTCTTAGTACTTGGTGCAAAACGAGCTATTTAATTTTCAATTTCAGATCGCTTTTATTTAGCTCATTCCTTTGTTACATCGAGTCACATTGATCTTTGCGTGTGCGTTCATATACTTCACTTAAACATTTTGGATCAGCACTTAGGCAAAATATTCTACCTTGAATTATTACTTAACTTAACAACATCAAGAATTTCAGATTGCATAGGATAATATTTTCTCTCCAAACTCCACATGTAAGTCATTGTTATAACGGTGCTTGTGCAATTGAATTCGCTTGATCTATCACCTTTGATTGCTTACCGTCCCCAAGGTACGTGTGTCTTCGCGATCCGAGGAGGCATAAGAACTTCGGTTGGTAAGAGAAGGCGAGGATGAATGATTCCACATAAATTCTGCATATTCTTTGCTTTTTTTGCAATACTAACAATGACAGGATATTCAACATTTCGTTCCTCATGGTACGACTCTCGATATTTGTATTTTTCATTCTATAGAAGTACAAATCCGGAAGAGTATCTTGAATGGGTGGAACAACTTGAATGTGACCTTAAGTTTCAGAAGCTGTCCAAAGCCAAGAAAGTGACCCAAGCCACCATGGAGTTTGAAAAATATGCATACACTTGGTGGAAACGATATCCTGAGAAGCAATATGTCACTACTTGAGAAGAATTGAAACAGGTCATGAGAAATGAGTTTGTGCCATATGAGTATGAGCTAGAATTACTTCATCATATGAAGAGCATTTGCTAAGGATGTCGATCTATCCAATCTTATTATGATAAGCTGGATTATGCTATGTATCGTACCAATATCACATAGGCATGTGCAAAGAGAGCTTACTTCAAAAGAGGTTTGAATTCTGAGATCGCTGCTACTGTTTGTTTGAAATATAATAGTAGTATGCAGGATCTTGTGAATTATGCTATAGAGCAGGAAAACAGAATTAAGCAGAGGCATACACCATGTTTCAACCTGAGTCCACACTTCTGTTCGTGTGCCTTTACTAGTACGTCACATGAGAAGACGACCGAGCATGGGACTTTCCCTTCGGTCAAGGCGTCATTTAGTGCTGCCCCATTGCTACATGAGGAGATCGTGGTTGATGGTAATTGTGCCATTGCTAGCCCACTATCTATAAAAGATGAGATGCTTCAAAACCCATATAAGGATGAGAGCCACATAGCCAAAGAGAGTGAGAGTGATAAAAACAGCGAGTTGTGTGATTCCACCATATGTGAGGTTAAAAGCATCCAAATTGAGAGTAAGAGAAATACACAAAAAGAGAAGAGAGAAGTAGATGATGGGAAAAGTGAGATTGTATTTTATACTAACGACTTACTCTCTATTTCTAGTATTGTTGATCCCATTTTGCAGGTTAAAGAAGGAGAGAAGCTAAATTCTAAACAAACCGCACAATTTGAAGTTGAATCTACACTACCTACATCACCTACATCATCTGAGGAGTACGTTCAAGGTAACAATAAGAGTGATATATTGGTAGTTCATCAAGGAAAGGTGAGTATTTGTGAGAATTTTTGTGACCAATTGGAAATACCATATTCTGAATTTAATATGCTTAATTTACATAATGTGGAATTGATTACTCATAAAGAAGTTCTTCATAGAATATCTCCCGATGATTCTTTATCTTATATCATGTTCGATGAACCTATAGAACTTTCTAGTGTGATCAAGAAGGTTTCTGAAATTGTATGTCAAAAATCACTAGTTTGTACTGCCTACACATATAAGTTCAATTTGATTGGAGATTATGGTGTAGATGACAAATTCTATGTTTGTCGAATATGCATTACATGTGATAATCTTGCTGAATTGAAATTACATATTTTGGGTAAACAACCTTTCGTGTCATGTCATGATCACACTGAGATGAGTTCAAATGTTAGTGCTTGCTATTTAGAAAGATTTCTTAAGCATACTTGTTCATTCTTTGTTGTACAATCATGTACAAATAATCAGAGTAGCACAGTTGAAGCATGGAAGTCATTAAAAATTTTCTCACCTATATTAGAGCAATTTGATATGTTGATTTCCACTACTCACTTGTATGCGCGGTTACAAAAGTCGAGGATGACTTTTCTCGATGTGAGGGGGAATGATGTGGATGACAGTATTGCAATGCATACATCCCATGGCTACTGTTGTACTAATTGGTTTATACAAAACAATAAGAATGACACAATAATTGATTTATACATATACCATGCATATACATTATATTCTTTGTTTAGTACAATTTCAGGCTATCAAAAGTTGAGGACGGCTTTTCTTGAAGAAGGGGAGGATGACGCGGATACGCTCATGTCTTGCACGTCTCAGTTAAATATATTATTTAACTGGATGGAATTATTAAGCCGTATTAAATATTATCAGGTGAACTCTAATTTAATTGGATTTTTAACTATTATATTCAGAGATACAGAGTTACTACTATTTTATTTAATTATATACAGGCTTATAATCGATCTGTACAAGCCTAAAGTGAAGATGCGTTTAGAAGGTCTTGTCAACACTAGTGCATCGTCCATCACTTCAAGTGTACAGGATGATGAGGACATCACGACTGGACCGATTACGCGAGCACAAGCTAAAAGATTAATCAGCAAGTGAACTCGCTCGTAATTAATTTTGGCTTTAAATTTTATGAAAACCGGCTACTACCTAATATTAGTACTTTAATTGTTTTTAGGTTTGTATGGGATTAAAGCTTTGGGGAAGTACTATTCCAAACATCAAAATTGTGCACATCCTGTGAAGGCATATTTCTAGTCATGGACTGCATGCATGCTCACGTGAGATACTATTCCAAATACAAGATTTGTGTACAAGCCTTGAAGCCAATTTCTAGTCAAGACATGCAAGCATACGGGAATAAAGCAATGGAAAATTATCTAGTCGCCACTATGCATGCAGCCATCGTGAGAAAGTATGATTGTTGAAGACATGTAAACTAATAGAAGAGAGCCACGTTTGGCCTTGATTAGTTTTGGCCATGTAATCATGTTCTAGCCACATGTTTAGTTCGGCCACCAGGAAGTCTCGGTTAACCGACTGTGACTCAGTTTCGTTGGTTGGCCGATTACGTTACGAGTCGGTTTTCTTTTCTTTTGTTGCGTACAAGTTGGCGTTTTTCTTTCGGTCGAGACTGATTTATATAGGCTTGTATACCCTCCTGTAAAAGAGAGACCACCATGAATCAATCTATTATTTTCAGAGAGAGTGATACGCTTATTCTTCCTAGAGTTTGACACATAGATGCAACCTAGAGGGGAATCGGGCGTTCTTCCCCGTCGTTCTGTGTTTCCTTGTGATTTGCGGGAGCGACGACACGTCTACTTGGTGGTCGGGTAGACGGGATCACGAGCGTGTGGTTGGGCGAATTCTTTTGTCGCAGGTTGCTGTTCTAACAGTGGTTGGCGCCATTGATTCGTCAGCTTGCACAGATCCAAATTATCTCCATCGATCCTACGCCGTGAAGATCGGGCAATCCCTCGGATCATCTTGGTATCAGAGTGTGGTTGACACGGTAGGATCGATTTACCCGTAGTTAGATTTATTTTTTCCTATACACAAAAAGCCAAAAAAAATATAAACCCTAATTTTTGCATCTGTTATTTCTCGTGAGTTTTGTTAAATTTTCGTTCATTAGAATTTTGTTTAGGTGCTGATCGTCGTGTTCCTTTGCGTCGCTTGATCATTGTGTTTTTTTTCTTTGTTTCGCCTGAACTAAAAAAAACGAAACAAAACAAAAAATTTACGCCATGTGTTGAATGGGACAGGCTGACAGCCGAACCAATCCTTGTGGTAATTCTTGGCGGAGACAAGTTGGCTAGTTAGTTATCCATCCGAACTGGTTCACAAGTTTGATCTGATTTCTTTTGAGCCGAACTAGAAGTATCATTCAAAACGGAATCCTGGACGTCGGCAGTTGTGTTTCCATCTGAAACCTCCTGGAAAGTTAGTAGCCAAATCCAATTCCCCCGTATCACTGCAGGCGGCTGGGGAGAATTCCTTGCTTGCGCCAACGTGTGTCTCGACCGCACCCAAAAAAAAAGAAAAGCCGAGCACATTGTTGAGATTGTGAGCATCACGAATATTTTTATTTCATCTTTGAGACTAGTCTTTGATAATTGCATTAAGGGCTGTTCTTGGTATTAATTTACACCTGCTGAAATTTTATTCTTTTGTGCAAAGAAAAGCTAAACCTTAGTGCCAACTACAAGTTAAAAAAGAAAGAAAGAAAGAAGGCAGCTGACAAAAAAAGCATCGGCAAGAAAAAAAGAAAGAAAAAAAGTGAGCGTTGGCCAAACTGGGATTAGCTACTTTTAATTCATAATTTCAGCTTGTATATTTAATTCCGTTGAGCAATCTTGTGCCCTTACATTTATATTTTGGCAATTGGCTAGCGTCTCTCCTAGTACTTGGTGCAAAACGAGCTATTTAATTTTCAATTTCAGATCGCTTTTATTTAGCTCATTCCTTTGTTACATCGAGTCACATTAATCTTTGCGTGTGCGTTCATACACTTCACTTAAACATTTTGGATCAGCACTTAGGCAAAATATTCTACCTTGAATTATTACTTAACTTAACAACATCAAGAATTTTAGATTGCATAGGATAATATTTTCTCTTCAAACTCCACATGTAAGCCATTGTTATAACAGTGCTTGTGCAATTGAATTCGCTTGATCTATCACCTTTGATTGCTTACCGTCCCCAAGGTACGTGTGTCTTCGCGATCCGAGGAGGCATAAGAACTTCGGTTGGTAAGAGAAGGCGAGGATGAATGATTCCACATAAATTCTGCATATTCTTTGCTTTTTTTTGCAATACTAACAATGACAGGATATTCAACATTTCGTTCCTCATGGTACAACTCTCGATATTTGTATTTTCCATTCTATAGAAGTACAAATCCGGAGGAGTATCTTGAATGGGTGGAACAACTTGAATGTGAACTTAAGTTTCAGAAGCTGTCCAAAGCCAAGAAAGTGACCCAAGCCACCATGGAGTTTGAAAAATATGCATACACTTGGTGGAAACGATATCCTGAGAAGCAATATGTCACTACTTGAGAAGAATTGAAACAGGTCATGAGAAATGAGTTTGTGCCATATGAGTATGAGCTAGAATTACTTCATCATATGAAGAGCATTTGCTAAGTATGTCGATCTGTCCAATCTTATTATGATAAGCAGTATTTTGATGATAGTGTTTACATGTATATATATTTCTAATAAAGTCTATGGTGAACGCAATAATTGTACTGTTATATTTACTAGTGGGTTGTATTCATGCTATCCGCATTTCTCTAACCACTTATTTATATATATACATATAGATGTTTACATATACATTTACTTAGAAAGTCTTTACATCTTAGCTGTTATTAGCTTTAATTATAATTTATTTATCTAGCAAGGTTTGTTTTACAAGGTTATATTTCCAATATTTGCTAATTAGTAAAACCTACCATTAGGATTTATTTAATGGTAGCATTTTAAATATTGGGCATATATCTTAGTTCTAATTAATGGCAACCTTTATTTGGTCATCTATCCTAAGTTGTTTTACTTTATCAATGTCTTTAATCTAGTATTGAGTCTTTGAGAAAGTTTTTCAAACCATATTAGTTAATCACATGTGAACTATTTCAAATTTTAAATCTTCAAATAATCTCATTTATACCCTAATTAAATTTTATTAGCCTTCCTGGATTTATCCCTAATTATCCCTAAATTTTTCCTAATTAAACGGATTAAAATTAGTAAAAATAAATAGGGACATAAATGCAAGGAAAGGAGTTCGAACTTGGGACCTAACTGCTGGTGCAGTAGTATTGCTTCGGCTGGCCAGGTGGGCACGGGATGCTTCTTGACAAGGTACCCTGGTTTAATTAGAAAAACAGATGGGTAGACAGAGGAAAAACAGAGGCGCCGGCGAAGAGTGGCCGGGGAGGAGGTGGTACTCAGCAAAATGGGATGCTCTGGATGTGGAGGTGCCGTTGGTGGTGTCGACGCGGGTCGGGGTGGCGGCGGGGGTGGCCGGCGTCAGCGCGAGCGGCCGGAGGTGGGGATGGCTCGGGGCGCCAGCGAACGGGAGGAAGAAGAGGCAAATTAGAGCACGGCCGAGCATGTGTGAGATGGTGTGATGCTCGCTGTGTGGTTGCCCAAGCCGGGGAGGGTCCGAAGCTGGCCGACAGCGGAGGCCATGGCATCGCGGGGAAGCCTCTCGGTGCCAGCGAGCTAGGGGGGACGAGGTGTGTCGGTGGCGGCTGGCGGTAGTCCGGGGCGGCGAGGGTATGCTCTACCGGTGGCGAATTGGACCGGCGTCGACTGTGGGGGAGGCGACGGTGAGATTGGCGGCGGCGGCCTGCGCACGGTGGAGGAAAGGGGGGAAAAGTGGATTGGTGCTCGCGGTGACGAGATGGGGAGCTAGGGGGCTTCTTGTAGCTACGGAGGGATGGGGGAGCGCGGTGGCGGAGGACCAGTCGGCGGCGGGAGACCGGGCGGCGAGGTGGAGGTCCGTCAGTCCTTGCCCAGCGCGGGGCTCGGCGCGCGGAGTGACTGGGCGAGTAGCGCGCGCAGAGCTGCAGCCTTTCGCACGCGCGCCATGTGAGGCGACGGGGTGGGACAGAGCTTCGGCGCAGAGGGAGATGACATGGAGAGCTCACAGCCATAGAAGGGAGGAAGAAATAAGAAAAGAAAGGGGAAGCGAGCGCACGGGGAAAAGAAAGGAAGGAGGATGGGAGGAGGGAGGGAGCGCGCAGAAACTGGGCCCACAGGGCAGTGAGAGGAGGAAGGGGCGCTCGGTGGCAGGAGAACAAAAATCCAGGCCTGCTGGTAGAGATAGGGGCAAGGTCGGCAGGGAAAATAGATGAGGGAGAGAGAGAAGAAGGAATGTGACCCCACTTGGAAGAGAAATAAAAGGATAAGAGAGTTAGAAGCTTTAGAAATTTTTTGAATTTTTGAATTTGGATTACTATTTTCTATTTAAAATTATGGATCCTAATTTCTGTAACTTTAATTCAAGTCTTTGTTCTATCATCTAAATACAAAATATAATAGTCTTTTTATTTTATTTGATGCTCTCATTTTCATACCTTTATTTCCTTTATTGCTACACTCATCATATTATATGTTTAGTATATTGTATATTTGGTCTCGTGTGTGTGTGTGTGTGTATGTATGTATGTATGTATGTATGTATGCATGTATGTATGTATGTATGTATGTATGTATGTATGTATGTATGTATGTATGTATGTATATATGTATGTATGTATGTATGTATGTATGTATATATAATTTCACATACTATTATTTTGCTAGCTTACTTAATTTTGCATATTCCCTTTTATGGCATTATTAATATCAGTTTTATTTTTTTGAAGCTTTCTTAAATTTTTGGATCCTCCACCGAAATTCAGAAAATCACTATAAAATCCAAGTTTCAACAGAACATATTGCAAAATAATTTAAGAACTTCATATTTTCAAATTCGAATTTTTCAGGATGTTACACATATGTTCATGCCATATCTCACAAACTCTGATCTAATCTAGAGGCTGCTGTGCATAAGAAAGGTTATCATGAAGGGCATACTGATGAGCATCATAAGAGGAATCAGACGTCGGTGTCAGCAAGATACCAAGGAGTCTATGAAGAATGAGAAAGCCTAGAGTAGTGAACTCAAGAGAAACGAGATGATGGTGTTGCAAGAACAAGAGGCGGTGCTGTACGAGGAAGCAAAAGAGGTGGAGTTACAGAAGAAACCACTGGAGACAAACTAGGGGAAGGCTATGATAAAAGAGAAATGGGTCAAGAGTCAGAAAGAGATAACCATGAGATCGTCTCAATAGTGAGAACAGGACAATGAACTAAATCTCGATAGAAGAAAGGTCGAGATTCATCAAAGACAACGTTTCGTGATATCCTAATCCATTGAGCAGAAGGATTATAGCAGCAATAACCTTTATGCTTAGAACTATAACCAAGAAACAACACTCAACTGACTAAGCGAATAGTTTGGTGCGTTCACAAGCCTGTAGCAAGACAAAAACAAAACATGAAGGTGAGTATACTAGGGAACTCAATAGTAGAGATGCTTTGTAGGACTGACATCCTTAAAAGAACTGGAAGACTGCATATTGATAAGATATGCAGTCATAGAAATAGCCTCGGCCCAAAATTGTGGTAGAACGTAAGAGGCAAGGAGAAGAATATGGGCAGTCTCAATCAGCTGACGATGTTTACGCTCAGGACCCCATTCTCTTAGAAAGAAATTATCTAAAAGTACCAGAATATTACTCGCTAGCAGAATCACAGTGAAAAGTATGAATTGAGAACTCAAACTGAGCATGCACCATCGTTGCAAAGCCATGATATATCACATCAAATTGACCATGATTAGACATAGTGAAAAGTCATGTAAAGCAGAAATAATCATAAATAAAAATTATATAGAATTTATGCCCATTTTTAGAGATAATAGGTACAAATCCCCATACATATAAATGAACTAAATCAAAAGGATAAGAAGACAAAGACTCACTAGAATGATAAGGAAGTTATAGTTGTTTGCCTAGCTTACAACCCTAACAAAACATGATCATGTCAAAAGTAACACATCCAATAACACCCTGACAAACTAATGAAGAAAGATAGGACCCACACAAGTGACTTAAATGGTGATGCCACTACACAAAAGCTCCAGAGATGGTGATAGCAGTGGCAGTGGAGGTAGTTGTAGATGTGATAGGAGCAGCTAATGTGGACAAAAAGTGGAGACGGTCAAGGATGTAGAGACTCTTAACGATCACTACGATGCCAGCTAGTCCCAAGAATCATTCCTATCTATCGATCCAAGATGAAACAGGTGTGAGAGTCAAAACTAACCTTATAACCAAGATCAATGAGCTAACTCACCAAGAGAAGTTACATGGTAAACTAGAGAACATGGAAAACAACTGGAACAGAAAAATTAGTGGATAAAAGAGTGTCTTGACAGCTGACAGGCAATGGAGTATTGTCAGCTGTTTGAACAGATATAGGAAAAATAGGAGGTCCTACTGAAGTGAGAGATGTAGAATCCGGTGTCATCTAGAAAGATGCACTAGAATCCAAAACTCAAGAGGTACCTGGAGATACATCTGAGCTAGACTGATAGAACTTTCTGAGCTATGAGAAAGCTGATAAAGTAGAGCCTAATAGAATTGCTGAATAGAGTCACCTCATTGAGAACCTGACAAGCTGGTTTGTCCTCCTGTTGAGGAAGGGCCTCCTTGCCCTCCTTGGATTGTCCCCCACACCATGTTCTGCTTTTTTTATACTACACAACTCTGATAATCATGCCCAAAGTTTTTGTAGTAATTGCACTGAACTCTAGTTGGTGCAAAAACAGGAGTGAAAATAGGTGCTTAGGAAGGGACCATAGTCAAAGTAGAAACCGTCAGTATAGTTGAAGAAGAAGGGGAAATAAGCATGATCAGAATAGACTGTGCTGCTAACCTAAGGCAAAACTCCTCAGCCTGAAGTATCGAAAGGGCCTCAGTGATAATCAGTTGCAGTGAACGGCTTAGTAGTTGAGCCCTGATAGGCTCAAACTCTAGGCGAAGATGCAAATGAAATCATAAAGGTGAAGGCGATCGTGATATGCCTTCTGCACTTTATGGCACTCCTAGCAAAGTGGAGAGGCCTGCTCGTCTGGCTGGTGCCAGACTAGCCAAGGCTCAAAAGAAGTCATCGATAGAGGAGTCATCCTTGCGAAGCGTCTTCAATTCATGCTTACCACCAGGATGGCTCAAACACAGGTCTCATTAGTACACTAGCGCTCAAAAGCATGTATGGAATACTAAAAACCCTCATCGGTAGTGTCAGCAGTAGCAATAACAGCCTTTGTCTTTTCTTGGTGGCCTCATCTTATGCAAGAGGTGTAGAAGTAGACTGCCTAGGGGGGAGACTGAACAGGTGATGGCGAACAAGATTGAGCATAAGTGACATGTCCCTAGAGGCGAAGACCATCGAGCGTGATCTCCATGAGTGAAGACCACAACCTGTAGTTTGTCCCATACAACTTTATTCTTGAGAATGGGATCATAGTTGATGGAATAAAAGTTCGGTAGATGGTGCGATGACCAAGGCAATGAAGTCTAACAAGCGGCGCTGGATGGCACGATGATTAGATCCACTTTTTTGAATTAATATAAAAATATTAGATCAGATAAGAAGGGCAACTGGTAGTCAAGAGCGGCAACAGGCGGCGACCGGTGGTCGAGAGGGCATTAGTAGGCGATTGGGTGGCCTACTGGATGGGCAATAGCCTACCAGACAGTGGCGGCCAGGGGCATGATGGTGTGCGGTTTCGGGCGGCAAAATGGTCAACGACAGCCGAGCTTGGTGATAGTGATTGGGAAATACTTCTTCTGTTAAAGTTTAGAAGGTATATTTTTTGAATGATCTTGTTTATAAATATAGAGTGTATTTTATATTTTAATACAAAATTAGTGTGAGGTTTCCTGTATATCCCTAATAAATATTCTACTTTACTTTATGTTCTTTACATGTATGCATTGAATATAGTATTTAGAGGTAATAATTATAGATAGTCTAGTCATTTTTAATATCTTTTTGGTTTATGTGCTAAGAAAAAATTTGCCTTATAAACTTAGAAAGATGGCCTACTAATATTTTTCCCTTCCTAAACTGCGTCCCCACTTGAATTGAAGGTAAATGGTGTAGACTTTTGGAGTTGGGGGTTGTCCATTCATCAATGGTCATTGCTTCGGGAACCGATTTCATGATGTTTCTTGTTGGCTTGAACTATTAGTACCTATTTAGAACACGGGGATTTTGAGATACTCCAACGGTCATTGAATTATTTCCTCTAAAATTTCTATTTGGAATACAAGAATTTTATAGAAAGCAGTTCGATTCCTTTAGTTATTTCAAAAAATTCATATGTTCCAAACATAACCTTAAGGCCATCTCCAATAGTAATAGCTAGTACTAGCTATATAGTCAGCTGACGTGGAGGTGAGAGACAAAAGCAAAGACTATTTTATACTGTTGGACCCACATGCTCCTCTCTCATGTTCTTGGACTACGTGAAATAGATCAGTTATTTGCTTGTCACTAGTGACTACTCTCTCTCCTACTTTTTCCTTGCCACATCAGATCTAGTTAGCTAAATAGCCAGCTGTTGGAGACGCCCTAATAATTGAAACTCAAACACGTACTACTGCCGCTACAATAAAAAGGCTATAGCTATATCTTTACACATTAATGAGAGTATCACATTTCAGCACCACTTTATCAGGTACTCCCTCCCTCCGTCTAAATTTATATGACATATTTTTTAAACAATCATATTCATAAATATAGGATGTATTTCATGTTCTAATATAAAATTAGTATGATGTTCTCTTTATACCTCTAATAAATATATAGTTTTATTTGTTATTCTTTACATACATGTATTGAATATAGTGCTTAGAAATAATAATTAGAGGTAATTTAGTTATTTTCACTACCTTCTTGATTTATGTGTTAAGAGAAAATACATTCTATAAATTTGGACGGAGGAAGTATTCAGTATGTACCACAGATGGGAAGTGTTCAAAGGTGACAGCACAATTGCGAGCGATTTGCTCTTGACTGTGAAGAAATCTTCAATTATTTAACTAAAGATAGCGATGGATGTCTTCTTGGCTGGGAACACCATAGAACAGGTCTATGATTTCAAGATCAAGGGTAGCTACTTCGACAGGTACTACATCTTTTATCTTGGCAATTTGAACACCATGATAGCTCAAGTAAGTTCCAGACGTGGTTCTATTCTAGTCATTATTGTGGAGTTTTAGAAATTTGTATGTTAATGTGTGTACCATCTAGTGCTGCAGATGAACCGGAAGTTCACTATTCCAAATGTACTGCTCAGAGGACACGTTTGGTGTTACCGTATTCCCGCATGTCGACTATGTGTTCGTCGCATCTCTTGTTGTGATTCTCGATGAGATTCACTGGGAGAGAACGTAGGGACCTGACTGATGAGTTAGAAATTAGAACCACTCTGATCTATATATAAGGAGGGACAGGAGTCGGATTAGGATTAAGTTTTCGAGAAGCTTGTGCTAGACAAGTAGAGGAGGTGAGGGTTCTGGGACATAACTCTTGAGAGATGAGTTGTGGATCTTATGCTTAGTTGTAGTCATATCTTTAGGCTTGGTTAGTAGCTGTAAACATTCATATCCAAGTATCAATAGATATCCAAAATTTGTCGAAGTCTTTCTCCTGTTTACTCAAGTGTTGAAATCTTGATTTGGCTTGATTTTTTGTGTTTCCTTTTCCCCTCTTGATCTTTCTATGATCCATGATGACTAAGAAGTAAAAGATGAATCTACTGATCAATTTCACCCATTTAGTCACTCATATAGCAAGATTCGAGATCAAACCCGATTTGGTTTTTTCTTGGTGCATATTTGGGTTTTCATGGGTAAAATAGTTTTATCATGAATTCATATCTAGATTAGCTTCCTATGACATGTAGGAGTATGTCTAGATCATCCTCTTGATTAAAAACTTCTCGAATAAGAACTAATTTGGATTTTAGGGTTTTGGGTGTTCTTGAAACCTAGATTTGGTCTTCTTCGATTTAATGAATCAATAACCTCGTGATTATTGATTGGTTTAGTTTTCTAATGCATTGAACAAGTCTCATGCAAAATTTGGAGATGTTGGATAAGATTTGAGCAGTTTCTTGATATTTGAGTTTTGACCCGAGAGGTTTTTAAGTCTAGGAGCAAGGACCGGTCACACTGGCCCTGGACCTGCGGTCAGACAATCATTAGACCAGCGGTCATGCTGATCTTAAGCTTGGGTTCAGATCAGCCCAGTGATGACCTAGATCATTTTGTCATTCGGTTGTTCTCTTGTCTATTTGGCTTTTGTTTGATAGTTGTTTTCACTGTGCATCTGATTCTCTTAGCTCTCTATAGCTGTTGAAGTGAAGAAGCTTTTGTATTCGAATAGGGTTGATTTTGTTGAAGCTAAAAAGAGTCAAAGATCATTCACCCATACTCTCATGGTGATTTAGGTATCAATAAACCAATATTTTGATGGATTTATTGAACACATCACAAATTCACAGATCAATGAAACACAGTTTAAAGTTCAACTCAAACAATGGCCAACAATTGGAATATGGTAAGCATTTTGTTCTGTAGACAATATAAGAAAGTTTGTTACCGCTGTGCTCTGTTTCAGTTGTTAATAATTGAAACTCAAACAAGTACACGTTGGGCTTTTTCTTTGAAGGGTTTTAAATGATGTCAACTTTGTCTTCAACACATCCTAGAACACCATGATAGCTCAAGTACCAGAATAGGTTCTGTTTCTAATCATTATTATGGAGTTTTAGAAATTTGTTTGTTAATGTGTGTACTATCTGGTGCTGCAAATGAACTGGAGTTCACTATTTCAAATGTACTACTTGGAAAGGACACGTTTGGTGTTACCGTATTCCCGCATGTCGACTATGTGTTTGTCGCATCTCTTGTTGTGATTTTTGATGAGATTCACAGGGAGAGAATGCAGGGACCCAACTGATTAGAACTTAGAAGCACTCTAATCCAAGCTTCTTCTAGGTTCCATGGCAGTTATATTTTCTCAAGTTAACCCAACTGATTAGAACTTAGATGAACTATGTTGCACTATGCTGATTAGCACTGCAATAAAGTGAATTTACATTTCATTTGATCACTATTCTGCGGTTGCTTACTACAGTGAATGCTTGTTTGTTGGATATTTGGTTAGGGTAGTTGTTTGTTGAATAGTTGAATTGTTACTGACCAAAAGGTAGTGGCAAAAAAAATCAAAATATGTGTTGAGTTCAAAACAAAGATATGGTGACAATTTCATATTTCTGAAGATTAATCCAACAAATTTATCTAAGTCGTGGTTTACTATATCATGTAATAAGCTTCCATGTAGCAGCATGCATAGGGCATTTTTCAAATCAGATGCCTACAAGGAATAAAATGAATACTGAAAATTTTTGAGATGTTGGAGCTGAAGGGCCAGCCACTCTATTTTGTGAAGATCAAACCCTTATCCTTATAAAGTTTCTCACAACAAGCATTGTCCACAGGCCTACTTGACCCATGTGTGATGTGTCCATCAAGAGGGCAAAGAGCATCATATTCACAACTAAAGATAAGACTGAAACAAACAGTAAAGTTCCCAACACTGCTTGTCTTCCTAGAACTTCAAAAGGCATGCATCCTTTTAGAAAGTGGAGCATCTTTTGACCGAGCACTAATGTATGTCTGGAGGAAACATGAATAATTGTTCCTACGATATTTTCATGGACTATATATATCAGGATGGCTTGAGCGCAAACCAAGAGCTTGTATACCTAGGTGCCCTCTTACCAATGGATATGGCAAAATTTCATAAATGTTCTGTTCATAACAAACCAATCTCTGTTTGTTGAGCTCTGGCTCTGAACCAATATTTTGTTACCTTCTAAACTCAATGAAGTTTGTTAGAGAAAATTGGGATGCTACTTGTAACATCCTGAAATTTTATTTTTGAAAATATGAAGCCCTTGAGTTATTTTTGTCAAATATTCTATTTGAGTTTGGATTTTCAGGGTGTTCTTAAATTTTGATTGAGCTCCCAAAAGTTAAAGAAGTTGAAGAAAGACCAAAAAACAAAATCAATATTAGTAATGCCATACATGGGAATATGCAAATAAAGGAAACTCAAAATTTTAAACTCGAATATGAAAAGATGATCCATAATAGGAGGGGAGAAAATTTGACCTAAAGCATGAAATATCATTCTTAAAAATAATGTCATAAATAACAATGGAAGCAAGCAAATAAAATACCAACATATGTGGATATATACATATGTAAATAGACCTACCAAAAATCTTGCATTTACAAATTTACTGTCAAAAATATAAAACATGAAATAAGCCAGCAAAATAGCAAAGTATGGAATTATATGTGTGTATACCCATATGTATGTATATATATATTAAAAAAAGGAGATTAGGCCGGCCGTCAACCCAGCCCAACCTCTCTTCCCGCCACTCTCCCCCACCCGGCCCAACCGCCCTGCTTCCATCCCCCGCGCGGCCCAGCTCTCCCTCCCCCTTCTTCTTTCTTCTCTCTCTCCCGTGCGCCCGCGCGTGCTCTGCTGCTGCGTGCCTGGCCCGCCATCCCATCGCCTCTCTGCGCCTACGTTGCACCTCCATCGAGCCCCGCGCCTCCGTCGAGCCTCGTGCCTCCGCCGAGCCCCGCACCGGGCAAAGCCCGGCGAACCACCCCTCCGCCCGGTCCATTGCCACCTCCGCCCGAACCACCCCTCCGCCCGGTCCTTCGCGCTCCCTACCCCTTCAGCCACTATAAGAATCGAGGCCGCCATAGCCCTTCCCACACCCCATTCTCCCTCCACTAGCAAGTAATTGAACTCCTGTGCCCCCGCAGGCTCGCCGGTGCATCTCCTTCCCCGCGGTTGGTCACCGAGCTCACCGGCGATTCGAGCCGAATTAGCTCAATTCCTCTATACCGAACCATCCTCGAGGCATCGCGAAGATATTCCTGACCTCCTCTGAGCTCCACAATGCCTGTACCACGCCGTCACCGCGTGCCTCCCCGAGCTCACCGCCGCCGCTCGCCGCCGGCTCGCTCCGAAGCCCCCCGGCCTCCGCCGACGCTTCCACCAGTTTCCCCTGCCTGCGGACAACCCGTTTTCGCCATCACCCCCTGCTCTCCGACCACCTCTCGCCGGCGCCACCGTCGGCCGAGCGCGCCCCCGAGTTTCCCCTGCTTCAGCCCTGCACACTCAGCTCAATTGCATTTCTTCGCTTCCCACCGTCAGGTAACACCCCGAGACTAAGTGGCTAGCCGAGTGCGTGTTCACTCCAGTGACCCGGGTTCGATTCTTTCTAGCCGCAGAATTAGATGTAGGCTATAAACATTTTAGCACATCCAGTGGAGGCTCTATTTTGGGAACTCAGTCCCTGCGCCATCTTGTATAAACTAATATCCCCCTTTAGTCACAAACAGACTGCAGCCCAGTTGGTTAGTTTATCCAAATGCTAAGGCACAGATCCTGGGTTCAAGTCCCCTTTGAGCACATTTCTGACCTATTTTTCTTTTAGCACATTTTAACTAGCCAGCAATCAGGGAATAAAACAAGGGAGCTAAACTAAGTGACCTGGATCCAAATAAAGCTTATAAGTACCTCAAAATATGGGATTACATGCATATTAGTACTTAAGTGGTTAAAGAAAATCTAAAATTTTAATTCATGATAGCTAAATAAAAATTGGGATAGGGTACAAATGAGATTGTTTAAGATTTCCTATAGGATTAATCATTATAAACATGACTTGAATATTCATTTAAAAGCTAGTTATTAATTAAAGACACTAATAACCAATGACTTTAGTTAGGTGTTTGGATGTCAATTAAGAATATATATTCTGGATAAAGTTAAAGGGGAATATAATATGTATAGTTATAAAAGCAAGACCTTAAAGTAAAAGTTGTCCTTATAATCATAATGTATGCCCCAACATGTAACATATCGTCATTAAACAAATCTTCATGACAGATTTAATTAGGTAGCTATATGAAACCGTACGACAAGCTTTGATAAATAAATTTGACTAAAAATAACTCTAAGCATAATAATAATAACAAAGGGGTAGGCAGAATGATAAAGGTGCCAGTAATTAAATATTAGCGCCAGATTTAGTAAATCATGAAGTTGAGCGTGAGTAAATGTAGCAAGCTAGGACCCGAACCAATGAATTCTAATTATGCCTAGTAATAACTAAAGGTACATAAAATGTCGTACCACAAAATGCTAAGAACGTACACTATAAGATTAACTCGGTAAGCTAAAATTTGCGAACATTACTTATATACACATGTATCATATGCCCTGAACATTAGCACTCGACAAAATGTACCAATTCATAGGTCAACTTAACTCATGGAACTTCCTTGATAAATACAAAAATAACAAAAGAGATTATAAATAAAGGATCAAGTTATCGTATTCTATTACCAACCTTACCTCAAATCACCCAGCAACTTATAATAAATCTAAATTGAGTTTATTCAGATTTATTTGGATCTTTTAAGTTATTTGCTTTTATTTGGATTCAGTCGTTTATCGTGTAATTAGAAATTGGAAGTCGTGAAGATTCAATGGATCATGCGAGATCAAGCTCGAAGTGAAGATAGAGACCAAAAGCCCAAGAGAAAGCATTGTGTGAGCTCAAGACCGCGGTAAACCGCGCCAGGCAAGTCAATACTTTGATCATGTTGAACCTACATTTTCTGCAAATTACTTTGGTTTAAATTAGCAAATTGCATGCTGTTATTTTATATGCAAACACATGCTTAATTTAAGATTCTAGTTATATGCCCATTGTTTACCTTGAATATTATTATACCTCCTTTGGAATGATTGAATGTGTGAACCTTGTCGCCCTAGCAAAACAAAAAACAATTTAAAATAGTAACCTTTCGAAAATAAGTCCGTAATTAAATGCCATGCTTAGTCTTGTTTAGATACTCATGGGCGCGAGAGCGACCAAGCATCACTTTTAATCCTGAGAAAAATTGGTTGGGCAGTCATGGTGGTAATGACTGGTGTATGTTGGATATGGTTATTTTATATTCCCAAAAACCTCAAATTGCTTATTTATCTGGGCGGATGGTTCGGGGGTATGGTGCAAAGGTGCATGAGAGTGTGGTTTGTGGTAGAACCGCCCAGATATCACTAAGGACTGAATCTTGTCATGACCTCCTGTGTAAAACAGTACAACCACAAGTCTGTAAAATACAACTTGGCTTAGTAAATTTACCAGACCCTGAAAGTCATCCTCACAGGTGGAGGTGTGAGGTAGTGCAAGCGGCTGTCTGTGTGACGGCTTGAATGGGACACTCGCAGAGGGTGAAGTTCTGCTATGGCGGGCTAGCAGTGGGGGTAGCCAGCTGCTAGATGTTCAGAAGGAGAACATCCCGCACAACGTATGGAACCCATCGCAAGTGGGAGCGACCCATAGGGTGAAATGATGGAAGGGGCGAGGTACTTTGAACGGTCACTGTGATGGTCTGCTTAACCACATGACTAAGGAATCGTGTGGGGCAACGAGTTGATTGTCTCTTGTGGTGAAAGTGTACAAACTCTGCAGAGTCAAAACTATTTGAATAGCCGTGCCCACGGTCATGGGCGGACATGGGAACTTAACCAGAATAGTTCTATTTCAAAATACTTTGTGGGTGGAAATGGTAAAGTGGAGGTCAGTGGAAAGCCCTGATTTGTGTTGCCCTGGGTGTCGTCCCAGTGATAATGTAAGCGACTATAACGCTGAAAAATGCTATAGGGTGCAGATGCCATGTAACGGTGGATGAAATCTGGATCGCTATCATTATTGCATTTTCTTGAACATTATGTTTTTGTTCAAAACTGCTAGGTCTCACGGAATTTTTATGTATCATATTTCAAAAGTAAAATGTTTTCACTTCTCACAAAATAAAATTATATGGGGAAATAAATAGAGTCGGGAATAAATGAGATGGAAGTTTGTGGTAAAAACATAAAGATATTGGTGGACACATGTCGATTATAAAAAGGAAATGATAGTGTGGAATCTGGGAGAAATAATTTGGTGGAGTCTAAATGAATATATAGGCAAGATAGATGATTTAAATGATTTTTGGAGTATTAGGGAGGGTAAAGGTAATTGCTAAATTACAATCTTGATCAATGATATTCTTGGTGGATGTATACTAGCGAATTAATTAGAGACAGACAGTTGAAAATAAGATTGATTATTGGGAGAACAAATTATGGTTTTGGATCAACAACAAAAGGATTGAATTATTAGGAAGTCCCGATGCGAATGATTTCGGTGGATTTAAAAGCAATTATGTTGGATAGTCATTAGAATTTAGAAATGAAGAGTTGATGATTAGCAACCACAAGATTGGATTGTTAGGAATCTAGAATATAAAAGATATTGGTGGATCTAAATAAAAGATGACCCTAGCTGTTGGAGTTTTAGACAGCAATTGGTCAGTGGATTATATACATTATGATACTCGTTGTTTGGGGATTTAGGCGTCAATAGATTGAAGGATTTAATATTGATGATATTCGCTGTTTGGAGTTTTAGACAACACTGAATATAGAAAGTGTGAATTCGGTGGATTAATTATATGATGTTACTCGCTGTTTGGAGTCTTAGACAGCAATCAATAAAGAAAGTGTATTTTGGTGGACTAAGTCAATTATAGTAGTCACTAGGTGGAGTTTAGGCAGCAACAACAACACTATGGTTAAATAATAATAATGCTCCTAAAAAGCGATTTTTGCAAATAAAATAACCCGAGCCTCTCCTTTGATAAGCCATGCATACTATTTATTTGCATTCTGTGTATTGGCTCGCGGAGCACGGTGGTTTGTGCTCACACTCGCTTTCACAACAAATCCAGAATCAGGAATCAGATCGATACGCTTCAGCAACACTATTGGCAAAGAAGATGAAGATGTTGAGAGCTAGGTCGCGAACCTCCAGTTGGCTGCCTGTGGGCATGTCCTGAAGGTCCCACTTGCGTGCTTCGTTCTTCCGCTGCTGCAATTTATTGACTTCGGCCCAATCGACCCATGCGTAAGTTTACTATTATGATTATGCTACCGCATGATATGTACTTTGATATTAAGAACTGTAATCTGTGAGCACTATCTACTGATCCAGGGAATAGTGCAGTGGAATCACAGAGGAATCCAGATTGTAAAATCTGGGTCCCTACAGGGATGGTATCAGAGTATATCGACTGCAGGTCGTGACCTAGTTAGCATGGCCGTTAGTTTCATGACTAGAATTATTTCTTAAAAACTATATTTCCAAAATTCTAAAAAGTATTGCTCAATCTCATCTCTCTTGGACGATTCCCTCTCACCTATATGCTGCCCTAGCTATTTATACTTCTAAAGCTCTCTTATCCCGCATTCAAAATGATAGTACAAGAATTAGGGCTGATATCAATAAAAATACCCTTAAATACTTTCCTCTTCCTTCTATTGATTTAAAAAGGAAAATTTTGTTCCCCTTCTCATACCCCTACTCCAAATTTTAAGGTTAGGAACGTTGAAGATATTCATGAAGATACGGTGGTTTCGTTTTGAACGAACTATGCAGACAAACCCTATGCCCCTTATGTGTGCTTTCCCGAGTAGACGTTGTATTGTCGCAAGGTTTTCATTGGTCCCTGTGCACTGTCTTCTTGCCCTTGGGCGCCCTATTTTGCAGTCACAGGAAAGGCTTGCTTTTACAAATTTGGGTGGCTCAGTACCACTCAAGCTCTCTGGATGTGCTCTTTTAAATATTAGAATAGGTTTAGAATATCCTATCCCCACGATTCTACTCGTATCTCATGCTATTCCCTCTCGCCCCATTTGCTGCAAACCCAGTCAGATCTGCCGAAGCGGAGTGATCATTAGCTGAAGCCAAGGCGACCAAGCATTTGTGCGAACGAACCGAATACCAATAAGCTGCTTCGAAATGGCTGTCCCGATAACCCGCATTGAAAAGACGGCAAAGAAGTCATCCCATTTATTTATTTGAATGAATCATAAGCCATTAGCTATGAGTGGGTTCTTTTGGGCTGATGGCTTATGGCTTAAATATTTGAATTCTGGCTGTTCGCGAGAGGCAGTACACATAGGGAAATAGTCGCATGTGATTTTAACCGGTACAGCTGAACTCAGTACACTTTTTACTATAATTTTTCTATTGACCCCACCTTAAAAAATACACCATTTAAAAGCTAGTCACTGTAAACAGTACAAGCATAAGACAACTTTAAGCCCAAAAGAACCCAGCCTTAAGTCTAAACTGAAAAGAAGATACCATATTTGCAAAAGAACCTGGTATAATAATTCAGGAAGATGGACTGGTAACTCATTTCAAGGGTAGAGATGGTCATAGCAAGTGCCCCCTTCTTTAGCATACCACCAATAATACAGGTTATATTCAAGGCTAGCAGGGTCTAATAATGTTAGGCCATTCTTTTCAGCATATGTCTTAAGGCTTATGGCTTTTACCGAATAAACAAATATGACGGCTTCTCTACTATCACGTTTCGAAGCAGCTTATAGGGATAACCTTTTCAAAGCGGCTTATTAGTTTATCAACATTCGGTTTATTCGCACAAGTGCTTGTGTTAGGGTAAAAAAATCATCACCTGCAACCATAGACCATAAACTATAGCCAAAAAACGCAATTCTTCTCCACAATACTAATTGTCATTTTCGTTTTCATGATAGTCATCACTCTCATGATAATGGACTTGATCCTCGTCCTCCTTGCTATCATCATGGGATAATGTCGTGTAGCTTCCATAGTGAGCAGAAGCAAGTTGCTTTGTTATCCCTCAATTCTTTCCCACGGTTATAGCAGAATTCATAGCCACACATGTGGGAAACAAGAACAATGTGCAACAAATGTTGACATGAAGGAATGTGACCAATAGTACACAAAAGGCACTAAGAAGGAGAAGGCGTGACCAAGGGCTAAGAGAATGCACCATACATGCAAGCTATATGATAGCAACCGTCTGCATGTTCAATTGTGTGCTTGCATTTGACACACTGATGCCACAATTACTGCTTTGCAAGGCTCTCTAACTTTGTGTTGCAAATAATGCACAGAAAAATAGAGACAAGAGATACAAATTTTACGTGGAAAACCCTTGCGGGAAAAAATCACGGGCGCTCAAAGGCAAATCACTATAATGAGGAGAGTTTATAATGAAGTGCTTGCTCTTCCTATGGGCCACTAGGGTACATATATATAGTGCAAGGGAAAAGAGTCCCACATGGAGAGGAAACCGAATCAAAGTCAGTTGCAACAGATTGACACTACGTCTGATATAACCTACACATGTACCTGCCATGCCACATCTGGCATGAGGCGATGAAGTGTGCTACATGGACACGGTACAAATTCGAATCAACTTTAACAATCTCCACTTTGAGCCGAATTCTCTCCAGTAGTCGAAGAATATGATAGACTCATCCAATAAAATTATCATGTATACCTTGAGTGCTGAAAGTCCAACCGACTAGTGAGTAATACCAGCTTAGTCTGAGCATAGCTCAAACTTAGAAGCAGGAACTGACTTAGTCATCATATCAGCTGGATTATCATAAGTACTTATCTTGTAAACTTTAATAACACATTGAGTAATGACACCTCAAATGTAGTGATACCTGATATCAATGTGTTTTATTCTCTCATGGAACATTCGGTATTTTGTAAGGCAAATAGCACTCTGACTATCACAAAATATTGTAGTGCAAGATGTATTTCTACAAAGCTTAGTAAATAAACCTCTTAGCCAAATGACTTCTTTGCAAGCTTCAAAAATAGCCATATACTTAGCTTCTGTAGCAGACAAGGCAACGGTAACTTGCAAACTTGCTTTCTAGGTAACAGCATACCCTCCAATAGTGAACACATAACCAATGAAATGTATTCTTTTATCCAAATCTCCAGCAAAATCGGAATCTACATAACCAACGAGTCCATCTGTAGTCTTCCCAAATTCTAAACAAGTATTAGATGTGCCCCGCAAATATCTGAAAATCCATTGAACTATTTTCCAAAGCTTTTTTCTAGGATTAGCCATATATCTACTAACCACACTTAATGATTGAGATAAATCAGGGTGAGAACATACTATAGCATACATAAGCGAACCAACTGCACTCGCATATGGAATTCTAGATATGTACTCAATTTCATCATTTGATTGTGGACATGGCGTTGAAGAAATTCTAAAATGTGCAGCTAAGGGAGTACTCACAAATTTGGCCTTATGCATGTTGAAATGATGAAGAACTTTATTAATATATCCCTTTTGACTTAGATATAATTTGCCAAACTATCTGTCTTTAATGATTTCCATACCAAGAATCTTTTTTGCTGCACCGAGATCTTTCATCTCAAATTCACTATTTAATTGTGCCTTCAACTTTGAAATTCCAACCTTGTCTTTTGCAGCAATCAACATATCATCAACATATAGGAGTAAGTAAATAACTGGACCATTAACAGTCTTCAAATAAACAAAGCTATCATAATTAGATCTTTCAAAATTCTGAGGTATCATAAAGGAGTAAAATATCTTGTACCATTGTCTAAGTGATTGCTTCAAACCATAAAGAGTTTTCTTCAATTTGCAAATAAAATTCTCCTTTCTCGGATTGAATTCTCCTTTCTCGGACTGATGAAACCTTCTGGTTGCTCCATATAAATGTCTTCTTCTAATTCTCCATGTAAGAATACGGTTTTCACGTCCAATTGTTCAAGCTCATAATAATATATAGCCACAATGTTGAGTAAAGTGCGAATAGAACTATACTTCACAACAAGGGAAAAGACATATATAAAATCAATACCTGAAATATAGTTGTATCCTTTTGCAACTAGCCTTGCTTGTATCTAACCTCTTCGGTTGGCAAAACTCTTTCTTTCTTCTTGAAGATCCATTAGCAGCGAATAGGCTTCTTCTCAATTGGCAACTTGATCAGTTTTCAAGTGCCATTCTTGTTAAGAGATTCCATCTCATCGTACATGGCAGTCATCCATCTTTATGAATTAGTAGAAGAGATAGCCTCTGAATAAGATGAAGGTTCTGCAGTACCTTCAATTTCTTCTGCCATATTTAAACAATAAGCTACAATATTAGCTTCTGCAATCAATCTCTTAGGAGGCTGAATGTTCCTCCTCTGTCTATCAACTGCAATGGAATGATATGTTGGTGGCTCAATAATAGGGGTCTCTGAAATATTTTCCTTGTCGACTTCTTGTGTAGATCCTGAATCAATAACATGATCCATCTGCATGCTTGATTTTTTTCTCAACGAGAACATCAATAGATGGCTTATCATGCAACATAGCAGACTCATCAAAGCAACACTTCTGCTAATAACCACCTTTCTAGTTTTAGGATTCCACAATTTATATCCTTTCACACCAGTTTTATAGCCAAGGAAAATGCACTTAACTGCTGTAGGCTCTAATTTACCATTGTTAACATGATCATAACCAGGACAACCAAATATTCTTAAGTTTGAATAATCTGCTGGAGAGCCAGACCATACCTCAATTGGAGTCTTCTTATCAATAACCAAATTTGGTGACGAGTTAATCAAATAACAAGCAATGGAAGCGGCTTCAGCCCAATAACTCTTAGATAATCCAGAGTTTGACAACATGCAACGTACCTTCTCCATGATGGTTCTGTTCATGCGTTCTGCCACACCGTTTTGTTGAGGAGAGCCTGGGACAGTATAATGTCTCACAATACCTTCTGACTTGCATAAAGCTTTAAATTCTCCAAAACAGAACTCCAAGCCATTGTCGGTACACAGCTTATTGACATGCTTGCTAGTTTGTATTTCAATCATAATCTTCCACTCCTTGAATGTTTTGAATACATCGGATTTGTGCTTGATAAAATATGCCTAAACTTTTCTTGAGTAATCATCAATGATGGCCAACATGTAGCTTGCACCTCCAAGTGATGGAACGCAGGATTCTCCCCATAAATCAAAGTGAACATAATCCAATATGCCTTTTGTAGAGTGAGTCACAGTATTGAATTTCACCCTCTTTTGTTTGTCGAAGACACAATGTTCACAAAACTTCAACTTGTCGATGCTTTGACCATCAAGAAATCCTCTTTTGCATAATTCCATCATTCTAGCTTCACTCATATGCCCCAGACGCATATGCCAAAGATTAGTAGCATCAGAATCAGATGACTTATTTGAGGCAACAGTAGCATTACCTAAAATTGTAGTTCCTCGCAGATGATATAAGTTGGCAGCCTTCATATCACCCTTCATTACAATAAGAGAACCTTTTGTGACTTTTAGAACTCCACCTCCACCTGAATACTTGTACCCTTTAGCATCAAGAATACTCAACGGGATAAGATTTCTCTTCAAATTCGGAATATGACGAATATCCGACAAAGTCCTGATGGTGCCATTAAACATCTTGATTTGGATAGAACCAATGCCTGCAATTTTGCATGATGTATTATCACCCATCAATGCGGATCTACTTTGCGTAGCTTCATAGGTAATCACTGGCAAAGACAACAAGAACATCTCCATTAGA
Source organism: Dendrocalamus latiflorus (assembly GCA_017311315.1). NCBI lineage: Eukaryota > Viridiplantae > Streptophyta > Magnoliopsida > Poales > Poaceae > Dendrocalamus > Dendrocalamus latiflorus. Next base: position 15,874,901 of record CM029672.1, read on the forward strand.
ACCTTCTCTGGTGACAACAGTGGCTCTAGGTTCATCATCTTGTTGATCCTTCTTGAAATTGTTATTCCTCTTCTCCTTATTCTGCAACTTCCAGTACTCGGATAAGTCATGACCATCCTTCTTGCAATACCTGCATGACTTCCTGTTCCTAGATTTAGATCTGCCTTCATATCTGCTTTTGCTATTGCCTTTTGAATTGTCGTTTGAACCCTTCTCGTATTGCTTGCTGCAGACATACAAACCTTCTGTATGCGTACTTGAATTTTCACCCGGAACCATAAGTTTCATCTTTTCTTTAGCATACAGAGCTTCATAAACTTCACTAAGAGTAAGAGTATCTCGGCTATATATAATAGTATCTCTAAAAGTAGAGTACAAACTGGATAGAGAGCATAGCAAAATAAAACCCAAATCTTCATCATCATACTTTACCTCCATAGCTTCGAGGTCTGCAACAACTTCCTTGAAAGTTGTCTGGTGGCTCAACAATGAGGCAACCTCTACCATCTTGTGGGAGTAAGGTTTCTGCTTCAGATACATCTTACTGATCAGATCTTTGGTCATGCAAATCTGCTCCAGTTTCAGCCATAATGTGGTGGCAGATGTGTTCTTCATAATCTCCTGTAAAATATTATTTGATAGATAAAGATGAATTTGTGATAAGGCTTTACGATCTTTACGTTGCTTCTCATCAGCAGATAATGTGGCTGGCATCTTGTCGATCCCTAAAAGTGCATCATCCAACTCAAGCTGTGATAAAACAGCTCGCATCTTGAGAAAACCTCGTGTCGCGATCCAACAGCGGAAGATCATACATCAGAATCGCCATGCGAAAAAACAAATTTTGCGGGTACAAATTTGTGTGTACCTAGCAAAATTCTCACAATCTAAAAATCTTGGTACACTTATTGGGTGCACCTAGCAAAACTCCTCCACAAAGTACCAGACGGCAGCACTTCTTTCTTTTATTTGGCCTCGGATTCCGTGTTGCTTTTGCTTTGCCTGTCTGCTTGATGACGTGCGCTGGACCGATGGCTTTGCCTACTATGGATGATGCGCGGAACGATGTGAGCTGCACGCCTCACGAGAGAAAACACAACTGCTGTCGTGCGATTTTGCTTCGAAGACGGAAGGTGACACCGTCTTGGAGAGGATGCTGTTGAGGAACCGTCGCTGGCGACCAGTCTAAGCGATTCCTCTGCTTAGAACAAGAACGAATCAATCACAGAATCACAGAATAAAAGATTGACACAAAGAGATAGAGAGAACTCCTGTATTCTTTATTGCTCTTAATTCAGGTGTACATAAGAGGGGGGTATAGGTCCCTATTTATAGCCTACGGTAGGGTGCCCATATTGGGCTAGGACTCTCATCCTGGGCCCAGTTTCTCAACACTCCCCCTTGGGCACTTCACCCGACATACTCATGCCTCGTTAAAACTCCATAAAAACCCAGTGGGAAAATTTTGGAGAAAGAGTACATGATATATGTAATATTGCGATGCATGAATTGCCTCATTAAAAACCTTGGCCGAGAAACTTCATGGAAAACTCGTTAAGGGAAAAAAAGTACAATTCACCCTATTTCATTTGGTCTTCAGGACTTTATTCTTTCGGTACTTAATCTTCATGATTAAGATTTACTAGCGGGCTTGTGAGGATTCTCCCCCTGAATTCTGCACTTCTCTAAGTCTCATCATCCCAATTCCACGCGCGCACCTTTCAAAGCTAGATGCGGGGAGTAACTTAGTGAATAAATCTGTGAGATTTTCACATGACTTAGTATGCAGTATTTTAATCTAGTCCATCTTTTGCAATTCATGTGCATAGAAGAACTTGGGGTTGATATGCTTTGTGAGATGACTCTTCACATAGCCCGTTTGTGCTTGTGCAACGCAAGCGGCATTATCTTCATAGATAATTGTGGGGGTTTGCACAATGTTCATTCCACATTACTGCTGGATGTGGTGAACCAATCGGCGGAGCCAAGCGCACTCTCGTGTAGCTTCATACAGTGCTATAATTTCTAAGTGGTTTGTCGAAGTAGCTACAAGGCTTTGCTTAGACGATTTCCATGAAATTGCAGTTCCACCACACAGAAATACATAGCCTGTTTGTGACTTTGCGGTATGTGGATCCGACAGGTACCCAGCATCTGCATAGCCAATCAAGTTCAGATCTTGATTCTTTCTGTAAAACAATCCAAGGTCCTTTCTTCCTTGGAGGTATCGGAAGATGTCCTTTATGCCCTACCAATGCCTTTTGGTGGGCTCTGCATTGTACCTTGCCAACAGGTTCACGGCAAACGCAATGTCTGGTCTAGTGCAGTTTGCTAAGTACATGAGTGCTCCTACTGCACTCAAGTATGGGAATTTCGGTCCCAAGACTTCCTCCCCCTCTTCCCTAGGTCGGAAAGGGTCTTTTTCTTGCTGTAAAGACCTCCCGATCATCGGTACTTTCGAGGGAAATGCCTTCTCAAAGCCAAACCTTTAAAACACGTTCTGAGTGTAGGTTGACTGATATACCAAGATTCCTTCAGGGACATGCTCATGCTGCAGGCCTAAGCAAAACTTGGTCTTGCCTAAATTTTTCATTTCAAATTCTGACTCCAATAGGAGCTTGCTTCTTTTTTGTCTTCGGCTGTTCCGATGATATTCAGATCATCTACATACACAGAGATTACACAAAATCCATTCTGGGATCGTTGTATAAATACACAAGGACAGTCTTCATTGTTCGTGTAGCTTTTCTTGAAAAGAAAGTCGCTTAAGCGATTATACCACATTCTTCCAGATTGTTTCAGTTCATACAGTGACTTTCTGAGTTTCACACTATACAGATTTCTATTTGCTCTGGCTTGGTTCAGGAGAGGTATTCCTTCAGGGACTCTCATATAAATTTCCGAATCCAAGTTACCGTAAAGGTATGCTGTCACAACATCCATCAATTTCATTTCTAAGTTCAAGTTCACTACCATTGAGATCAAATATCTAAAAGTGATTCCACTCATGATCGGGGAGTAGATTTCTTCATAATCAACTCCAGGACGTTGAGTGAAACCTTGTGCTACCAGCCTTGCTTTGTATCTTACTACTTCATTTCTTTCATTTCTCTTTTGAACAAATACCCACTTGTGCCCAACGGGGTGTACATGGGGAGGTGTACGACATACGGGTCCAAACACCTCTCTTTTGTTCAGAGATAGCAATTCAGTTGCTATTGCCTTCTTCCAATCTTCCCAATCTGATCTTTTCTTATATTCAGCGAGCGATGCAGGCTCGGGAATATAGATCGATGATTGTGGCAATTTTCTTTACGAAGTAGATATCGATATTGGCTGTTGTCCTATTTAGGGACTCTCTCGTGTGCACGTAATTTATAGCTATTTCTTCATGAGTTGCTTCTTCTGGAGCTTCACCTTGTGCATCGCTTCTTTCAATTGCGGTGGCAAGTCTCTTTAGTTTTTTGGCTCCGATGTGTGCGCACACATCCATGCCGATGGGGATATTCAGATCCGGTATGCCCTTTTCTGAAGGTGTCATACTTGTGTCAGGTCTCAACTGGCTCCCCTTCTCATTCTGGGGGACTTCAATGATCGGCTGTGATAAATCTCTCTTATCCTTTTTCGCCGGGCGTTCCCGGTTACTTTGGACTCGAGGAACCGGTGTTCTCGTCCTTTTATTCTGAGGCCTCTGGACGGGATTAGGGATACCTTCAATTTTCTTTGGTATTTCAACCCTCTCCGGTGCATTGCGTGCAGGCACATGCGACTTAATCACGCTCTTCAAATCATTAAAGTGATCGGGCAGTTGGTTTGCTAATGCTTACAAGTCGATGATCTTCTGGACCTGTTTTTCTGTTTCACTAGTGCGCGGGTCATGTGCATGAATTCCCGTGGCTTCCCACGTAATTTCCCGACATTTTTCATCAACGGGTTGATTTCCTCCCCCTAATGACGGGAAATTATCCTCGTCAAAAATGCAATCAGCGAAGCGGGCAGTATGCAAATCTCCCGTCATGGGTTCCAAATACCTGATTATGGATGCAGTCTCATAACCAACGTATATCCCAATCTTACGGAGAGGGCCCATTGCAGTACGCTGCGGAGGTGGTATAGGTACATAAACCTTACATCCAAACCTCCTAAGGTGAGAAATTTTCGGTGGTAACCCTTGCGCTAGTTGTATAGGTGAATGGATGTTATAGGCCGAAGGTCTAAGGTTGATGAGATTCGCTGCATGAAGGACTGCGTGTCCCCAACATGTAGCTGGCAAATTACTTCTATGCAAGAGGGGTCAGGCAATAAATTTAATTCTTTTAATTAAAGCCTCTGCCAAACCATTCTGGATATGGACATGCGGTACCGAATGCTCAATTGCAATTCGCATTACCATGCAATAATCATCAAATGCCTTTGAAGTAAATTCTCCGGCGTTATCCATTCTGATGGACTTGATGTGATGATCAGGAAACACATTTCTTATGCGAATGATCTGCGAGATCAATTTTGCAAAGGCGTGGTTTCTTGTGGACAACAATCCCACATGTGACCATTTCGAGGAAGCATCAATGAGCACCATGAAATACTTGAACGGCCCTGAGACGAACTGAATAGGACCGCAATGTCTCCCTGGATGTTTTCCAGGAATGCAGGGACTTCATCCTTCACTTTCAGAGTGGAGAGTCTAATTATTAATTTCCCGGTGGCACATGCAGGGCACACAAAATCTTCATGATTGGGAAATTCTTCACATTAATATTATGCCCATGCGAGTTATTTATTATGTTTCTCATCATCCTAAGACTCGGGTGGCCTAATCTGTCATGCCAGAGACAGAATAATTCAGAGCTTCTAAATACTGTCTTCAGAACAGTGTACGCTGCAGGCGCCTTAATATTGGTATAATATAGCCCAATTTCAAGTGAAGGAAGTTTTTCTAATACCCTTTTGCCGTTCTCTTCGCGTTTCGTGATGAGCAGGTATTCCTTACCGTACTCTTCGGCAGTCTCAACGTGGAAACCATTGGCGCGAATATCCTTAAAACTTAGGAGAGTTCTAGTCGATTATGGGTACAATAAGGCTTCTTCAATGACCAAAGTTGTGCCCATGGGAAGTATAATTGTAGCTCTTCCGGAACCTATTATACATGCATCGCTTCCGGCGATTGTCGTAAGCTGCCAGTGCTCTTACGAATCGACTGAAAATACTTAGTCTCTCTTAAGATGGTATTCGTTGTGCCGCTATCGGTAAGGCATACTTCCTCCTAGGGCGTCACACGTGTTCTAATATAACATATTTAATTAATATGTATTAGAAGGCATTCAACACATAAATAAAATACGCTAATATCAGAACATATAATGCCATTATAAAATGAATAAATGAATGTTTTATTCCAAAAATCATCCAACCATTATGAGAAAACAAAATCCTAAAGCACCAACCATGCAAGTTCTAAAATTGTCCATTAACACAAAATAAATGGCAATTAACGTCTTATGCATTATGTGCATCAGACGGAATCAACTAAAAAATCATTGACTTCTTCGGCTATTTTCTCAGGAGTGATATTCTCTTCAAGAGAGATCATGGTTGTGGCTGCTTCTAAGTCATAGGAGGGTGCCGCTGCTTTGATGGGTTCAACATCCATCAACTCAGGCAGCTGCTCAACATGCTCCCCCTCGACTTCTGCAAAGTGAGCTTCAGGCTGCCCTTTGCCATTCTTCCTTTGAGCTTGGTGGGCATCAATGACATGTTGTGGTGCTTTACATATCCGCGACCAATGCCCCCACTTGCCACACTTGTAGCAACCCTAGTTCTGCTGGCCATAGGTTGTACCACTCTTTTTAGCCTTTTTGTCATTTGGAGCATCTGACTTGCATTTTTGGGCAACGATATTACCCTTCTTCCCCCTTCTCTTCATCAAGGGCTTTCGCACCATGTAGCTGCTAGCATTAGCCTCACGGCCAGCGGAGCTGCCTGGTGGCTGAGAGACGTAATTCTTGAAGAGAAGTTCGTCCTGAGCCTCTGCTACCTGCATCATATCAATCAATTCGGCGTACTCCTTGTAGCCGTCTTGACGATAGTTGCGGGCAGTCTGTACAGCACTAGGGTGAAAAGTGGACAGGGTCTTCTCGATCTTCTAGTCATCTGTGATCTCCTTGCCACAGAGTTTAAGATTGGTACAAATCCTGTGCAAGGCAGAATTGTACTCCCCGACCGTTTTAAAGTCGGAAAACCTCAGTCTGATCCACTCCTACTCTGCTTGAGGAAGAATGGTGTACTTGAGCCTCTCAAACCGCTTCTTGAGTGCGGTCTAGAGTGCTAGCGCATTCCTTTCCGCCATATACTCATTCTTGAGAGTCGGGCAGAGGTGGTGCCTGAGAAAATGAAGTGTCTGATCATTCTCCACGGGTGTGGATCGGGCGTCTTTCTATCCGCTTAACCCAATAGTTGCGCCGAGCTTCCGGCCCCCAAGCACAATCTCGACATCGGATGCCCATGTCAGATAGTTTTGGCCATTCTAGGCCAGCTCCTCGAACTCCCGGTTCGAAATTCCAGTCATCTACATGTGTATGAACGAAATAAAATAAGTTTACTGCAGGTAAACATGCAAGGAAAATTTACTATAGGTAAATAAAGTGGTGCAATATATTCCCATAATGTTTCATAATTTTCTGTGCATTTTCTATACTTTTTTACTGCTAATTTCAGTGATTAAAGGCAATTTTCAGCAATTACAATTAACCAAAAATAGTAAATAAATACAGAAAATACAAAGAATAATAATGACACAAATAAATAAGCTTCAAATGCTAAAAATAATGCAAAATTCAGATTCCCGAGGCCCTTTTATGCTAAAATATGAGATTTCAGGAAATTCTGCAATTTCTGGGGTTTATACGCAAATTTTCAGTTCAGAGAAAAATTCGCGCAATTTTCTGATTTACAGAGGGGTTTTCTGCAAAAATCTGGACCCATTCGTAAAATTAAGGACCTATCGGTAATTTTCGGAACTACCGAGGCCTTTCCTGTAAAATTCGGGTCTTAAATGTAAAAATTAAGGGCTCATTGGTGATATTCATGACTTCGGGCCCCGTTTTGCAATTTTACCGCAACCCCCCCCCCCCACCGGCCCGTCCGGTTCCCCCTTCGGCCCATCTGGTTCCCCCACCAGCCTATCCCTTTTCCCCACCGCCCCCGGCCCATCCCCTTTCAGCCGGTCGGCTTGCTTGGCCCAGGAGGCCTGCTCTTCCCGCATAACTTGAGGGGGGTATGCTTAGGGTTTCCCCTCCCCTCATTCTACCGGCGGCGGCTACGCCTGGCCCATGTGCCTGCTCGAGCGGCGTGAGGGAGGCGGTAGACCAGGCGACGGCGCACGGCGCGTTCGGGCAGAGGCGGCCGGGGGGGGGCACGGCTTCAAGCGGTGTGCGGGAGGCGGCGGCTTCCGGCAGCGCAAGGGTCGGGAGGCGACGGGCCGGGGCATGGCTGCTGGACGGGGCGGCGGGCCGGGCACGGCTGCTGGCTGGGAGAGCGCGGGCACGGCGGGCATGCGGTGCGGGCGAAGTGCGCGGCGGCTCACGGGTACGGCGGCGCGCAAGGTGAGCGGAGGCGGCGCACCCCGGGTGGTCTTCTCCGGCGTGGAGCCGTGCGACGGGTTGGGGAAGACCGGGCGCCGTGCGGCGGCGCGGGAGCGGCTGGGCACCGTGCGGCAGCGCGAGAGCGACGGCAACCAGCGACATGCGGGCTCCAGCGGGTGGCGCGGAGGAGTTGGTAGGCACCCAGTGGCGCCGTGCGGGGCGCGTGTACGCGGCGGTCAACCCGAGGTGGCCACATGCAGGCGTGGGAGCCGGAGTGTCGTTCGGCCGGGAAGCGCGCGTGCGGGCGCGTTGCTGCGGACGGCAAGGCCGACGAGCAGATGGTGGCTTCGAGCCTCGGCCGACCCGAGTGGCGGTGGCTTCATGTGGGAAGTGTTGCCAGAAGTCGGGGTGTCTCCAAGCGGCGGCGCCGGCTGATGGCCGATGGTGCCTCAGGCTCCACAGCCGGCTTCTGGCCGGCGGCCTGCGCATGCGGGCGCAGTGCCCTTTTTTTCTTTTTCTATGTGATGCCATGCAGAGCAAAACAGAAGAAACGATACCAATTTTCGTACAGTGGTCATGCGGAATCAGATAAAATTATGCAAAAATTTTCGTTTCCAATCTACGATGCAATCAACATTTACCTCATTTCGCAATCTACCGATCGACATTGTGCCGGCGACTTCAAGTCTGCTCGCGGTAGATTAGGGCGGATTTGCACCGTAGAATTTCAATCTAGAACGCGAAAAGAAAGTACAGATTCAAAAGCGATCTAGAAAATTCGATCTGTGTTTCGATGATTACCTCGTTCACCGGAGCGAAGTCGTGCTGATAACGTGTTGAGGAACCGTCGCTGGCGACCAGTCTGAGCGATTCCTCTGCTTAGAACAAGAACGAATCAATCACAGAATCACAGAATAAAAGATTGACACAAAGATATAGAGAGAACTCGTGTATTCTTTATTGCTCTTAATTGCATCAGGTGTACATAAGAGGGGGTATAGGTCTCTATTTATAGCCTACGGTAGGGTGCCCATATTGGGCCAGGACTCTCATCCTGGGCCCAGTTTCTCAATAGATGCGACGCGTTGTGTGACACTTGACGGATTCGGCGACGACAGACGATCGCCTCGGGACTGCTGCGCGGAGGCCTCAGAACGAAGCGCCATGCAATGAGATTCGGTGAAAAAACGCCAAGACAAATTTTTTCAGAATAGATCTTGAACTCTAATTTTCTGTGCTCTGATACCACTTGTTGCAAATAATGCATAAAAAAATAGAGACAAAAGGCACGAATTTTACATGGAAAACCCTTGTGGGAAAAAACCACAGGTGCTCAAAGGCAAATCACTATAATGTGGAGAGTTTACAATGGAGCGTTTGCTCTTCTTATGAGCTACTGGGGTACATATATATAGTGTGAGGGAAAAGAGTTCCACACGAAGAGAAAATCAAATCAGAGTCGGTTACAACAGATTGACACTGCGTCTGATACAACCTGCACATGCACCTGCCATGCCACATCTGGCATGAGGTGAAGTGTCCTACATGGACACGGTACAAATTCGGATTAACTTTAACACTTTGCATCCTCCGGGGAACACATCTTATTGTACTCGTTCTCACAGCACGCAGTGAATCGCCTCTTGGTGGGGTGGTAGAATTATAAAACTATAACATCACTAAATAGGTTCAAATCTTAGTACCACTTTTAAGCACACATGAGTACGTCTCAGTAGGAAAGCACATGACCGTTAGGTTACACATTTATCCCCGGACTCTCTAATTTTAGACATATGCCAAGGGACACACTTGCATGTTAGTGTATGCACATGACGTGTGTTAATTTTCAGAAAAAGAGCCGTTGCATTGGGCAGAGAAATATCAGCAAATCTCAGATAAAGCCGCATAAGTAAACAATATGTATCTTGACAAGGTAGCAGATGAGAATACCTGAAGTTGTTTTACAAGTATCTTTCCCTACAAGTAGCGCTCACATCATCACATGTTCTCCAAAAATAAAAATAAAATTCACAAATCTGAAGGCAACACAAATAGTAGGGGAGTAGTAGGTTGCTACAAATCATGCCTTTGATTTCCTTTACAAGTGTGCAGTTCACTTATTGCAAAGCACGCAGGCCATTACAAAGCATCCTACCACTTTGCCTAGTTTATAGTGGTGATGTCCTGCAAGGAACTTATAGTTAGTTGAAATAGTATTGCGGGAGTACATTGTATTCAGGAAGCAAAAGACTTCAATTGTAAAATACTCCTCCCCACATTCCTATATATGTTTTGTTATAATATGCCTATTTCACCGCAAGCAGGGATTCATAGCTTTAATAATAAGCAAGACAAAATTGCACCGAACGTGAGGTCACTGCAGTATTTATATTACCTAAAATTCCCATGTGGTAGTGGAATGGAGTAGTAAAACTGCTGTGAATCATTTAGATCGATGAATGGATGTTTTGAAATATTAAAAAAAAGAGTTAGCAATTGAAAGAAGGTGCGAATTAATATCAATCATTTAGATGGAAGATCAATGCACCAATTTATAATCTCGTGACGAAACATGTTAACGCGTTTTAGCTAATGAAAAAACCGAAATGAAAGTGGCACAAATTTGCAGCTTTGAGAGGCTTGCTAATTTTTAACAAGGACATAAGAGGAAAGCGAACCCTCACTACCAAACATCTATGGTAAATTTGGTCAATACACTAAAGAAAATGGGGGAAATTAGGGGCCCCTTTGTAAATCAGAAAAAAAAAATCGTCAACGAAATATTCTGGGTGCGATCAAGTACTGCCACAAGTTATTTTTTTTTAAAAATGGTGTTATATTATTTTTCCAATTCTATTCTATCACACAAGACTATAGGGTGTACTCAGATTTCTATTGATGAGGCATACTTCAAATAAGATAGGGCTAAATCCACCCGCATCAAAACATATCATAAGTCGGAAGAGGTATGGTATGAAGAATGAGAGATCATGAAAGGAGCGAAACATATAAAGGCTAGCATGAAGAATGAATGCTTTGTAGATTGTAATCTGGGAATACCTATAAACGCCAAAGGGATGTTGGCAATCTTGCCCCGTTCAGAGCCGCCTCTGCACTGTGCCTCCAACTCTGAACTGCAGATACGAATGGACAGAATGCGCAACGAGGAGGGTAGATCTGGAAGTGATCTAAGGCGAGCAGCATCGTGCAACGTCAGATACTCGAGACAGCAGAGATCTCTGATGCTTGGTGGCAGCAATTCCAGATACTCCGCTCCCGCTATCCACACACTCCAGAGGGTCCTACGGTTCTGTTGCAGCCATCGCTCAGCAGGCAATAAGCTCTTCATCCCTGAAATGCTCTTCAGACCAGAGAACAAAGTCAAATCTCTGGTCTGGCAGAGGCTCCTCAGCGGATTCACGAGCAGCAGGGAGGGGTCATCAATGGTAAGTTTGGAGACTTGCAAGGAGCAACCCTCTCCCTCAGCCAGCTCAAAGAGTCCTTCCCCTTCATTTCCGTCGGATATTTTTACATCCTCGGAAACATCCTTTATCGCATCAGATCTGCCACATGTCACCTGCGGCCATGTCTCTGACTTCACCACAGTAAGATTGCCTTCCCCTTCATTTCCGTCGGATGCATATGCAGGAAGGCACGGCGCAGCATCTGCTGTTAGCTTGCTGCAGCGCCTGATGGTCAACTCAGTCAAGGAGGAAGGAAGTGCTCCGAGCCCACCCAAGGACTGCAGGTTCTCGCATTCATCTATATTCATTTTTCTCAGTGACTTGAGACTACTAAACACCTCATGTGAAGGAAGGGATGTCACTCTCGAGCAATTGTACAACCCCAGGCTAGTAAGGTTGCCAAGGTCATGCAGCGACCCGAGCAGTGCAAGTTCCAGATCTCCACACTTCTTCATCCAGAGGCCTCGTCCATTTAGATTATATTCATAGAATATATTTCCACAATTGTTAATATGTATTGATATCAGCCGAGACCATCCTTTTCGAACCTCATCTTTTGGAAAGATTATCCACCCAACATTGTCTATTTTCAGCTTCGTCAGCTTAGGAGGTAGAACTGCCAGTTCCTGAAATTTAGCACACCCTCTCACTGTTAGACTCCGAAGACCCACAGGAAGACCTATGTGTTTTAATTCAGGCAGGTTCTTCAAACTGACATGTCTCAGCAATTGCAGCTCCCCGAGTGGGGGAAAGCATTCCCAGTTGCACCCTTGAAGCTTAAGTGTTGACAGATTTCCAAATTGAACAGTTCTCATCCAAGTTGGAGGCCTAACTGCATTATGTCCAAAAATTTTAAGTTCCTGCAGATTGACATGTGGCTCAAGTTGATCAAGAACTAGGTCATCTTCATGCTTTGGAACACATTTACGTCCAGACCATTGTAGCAATAATGATCTAAGGTGTTGCTTTTCATGCAGTTTGGCTTTCTTAGCTTCTTCATGGCTCCCCACATTTTCAAGGCCCAACACTTCCAGTTTGTGAAGGTTGTTTAGATCCCTCAGTGAACATATCTCATAACCCTTTCTTGGCTGCACTTGGAAATTTTGTAACTCTTGAAGTGATGTTAATCTACCAACGGGGAAGCAACCAAATTCATTAGTATCACAGACAACATATCGCAAGCAGGCAAGGTTTCTCAGCTGCATCGGTTCTATTTCAACAGTACCACGTGCAATAAGAACCTGAAGGTGGTAAAGTTTGCGCAAGCCATATACCTTCTGACCTGGAGGCAAGGATATGTAACGAAGATGCTTCATACTAGCAACATCAATAGGGAAATAGAACCCATTAAGTCCGTATAAACTCAACATACGTAGGCCTTTGAAGCTTTTTACAGCTTCCCTGATCGCAGCTAGAACATCTCTGTTCACTTCACCAATGGAGCCTTCTATGGTGACAGTGCGCAGGTTCTCCAATTTAGAAATTTTCTTCAACACCTGGGTAGAGAGAGTAGAAAGTTTGGCAACCCATAGATGCCGAACTGTACTCAATATATTTATATGGCCAACACCATCAATTCTCAAGCATTCGCCGAAAGAAACAATGCATGCCAAATCATGCAGCAGTTCATGCATAGCATAATACTCTTCAAACCATTCTTGCTTAAAATCAAAGAATGACTTTCTTGTTAGTAGCGCCAAATACTCTTCTCCAACATCCTCTAGCCTTCGGGTGCTACCTTTTGTTTGCATGATCATTCCTGAACACATCCACATTTTCACCAATTCTTCCTTTTTAAACTTATAGCCTTGAGGAAATATACTGCAATATCTAAAGCAAAGTTGCAGATGTGCAGGTAGATGATGGTAACTCAATCTAAGAGCCATGACAACGTCATCCGTTCCTCCCGTGAAATGATGCATTTCCTCATGCAAGAACCAGTTCCAATATTGGCTTGTCATATTGTCTCTCAAATGCCCACCAACAACCTTTGTCATCAGGGGACAACCTCTCATTTTTTCTACTATTTGTTCGCTTGTCAACAGGAAGTCTGCACATCTTTCAGGGGCAATGCTAGCAAAAGCATGCCTTTTGAACAGAGCCAAATTGGCGCCTTCATCTAACCCGTTCAGTTTCAGAACCTCTGATTTGCAGCCAATCACACCTGCAGCCATATCTGCTACTGACTGCATTCGAGTTGTCAACAAAATCTTGCTTCCCTTTTGCCCAGTTTGCAGAGGAGCCACTAACTTTTCCCATTCCTCACTTTTGCCATCCTCCCAGACATCATCTAAAACAAGCAAAAACTTCTTAGAGCTGAGTTTCTGCATAAGAATCTTCTGCAATGTATCCAAAGCACCGACAGTGGGCTTCTCCTTATCAATCGATTCCAAGACGTTTCTTATCACAGTGGCTGCGTCAAAACTATTAGACACCCAGACCCAGACAACAAAATCAAAGTACTTTACCACGTCCGGATCATTACAGACGAGCCGGGCAAGTGTGGTCTTCCCCATACCACCAACTCCGACTACAGACAAAATAGACACGCCATTGGCACAGGCAAGTTCGGGCTCTTCTTTGTTTTGCTCGGCCTCCATCAACCATCTCATTATCTGTTTCTTCTCCCTGTCTCGGCCAATGATCTTACCGGCTATCACTGTGCTGGCAGTCTCCCGATCACGCCTTGTGACATCACTCTGATCCTGATGCCGGCAGTGAGGACGGTTGGCAAGCTGAAGAAATGTGCCCACGCCTTCCGCGACCTCATCTAGCTTCTTGAGAGCCTCCCTCAGCTGCTTCAGGGTGCTCCTCTTGGGCATGAAGCCTGCGATCCTGTTGACAAACCTGGTCATGGGGATCGCAGTCCCCACCTTGTCTTGCAGATCCCAAGCCCGCGCGTCGTCCTCCCGCTTGCGGTACTCCACCTCGTCGACGGCGTCCTCCGCCCCTTCCACGGCGGACCTGAGCCGCCAGAGCCACTTGTCCAGCGCGGCGCTCTGCTCCTTGACCTGCTGGCGGTCGACGGCGTCGAACACGGCCTGGATCTCCACCATCCGCGCCGACAGTCTGGCCTCGAGGGCCTCCATGCCATCGGCGCTGCGCCACTTCTTCAGGTAGGAGAAAGCCTGGTTGATCAGGAAGGAGATGGCCGGAGTCGCCACCGATTTGCCAGCGAACAGGAGGGCGGAAGTAGCAGCCATGCCTCTGAATGCTCAGTGTTTGTGCGGCTGAAAAGCTTGAGGGGAGGCGGACTGAGTTACTACTTGGGGATACTGACAGTGTAGTGTAGAGGGAGGTGGAAGGGCAGCACCGGCAGGGTGTGGTTGGAGGGAGTGGAGAGACGCGTAATGGCAGGAAAACGCGTTGGGTGGTCCGTGAAGAAGAGGAGCGTGGCTGAAAAGGTGGAAGGGCAGCGCCGGCGGGGTGTGAGTGGCAGGAAAATGCGTTGGAGCTCCTCTCTCCTTGACTCTGGTGGGGGCGGAGAGACGCGTAATGGCAGGGAAACGCGCAATGGAGGTCCGTGACTCTGGTGGGGGCGGAGACCGGAGAGACGTGCAGAAGGGGAGCGTGGCTACTGCCTACTGGAAGACACCCATGGGCACGGTCTACGGCGCCCGCACGAAGGCCGTACCGCCCGTACGAGCTGTAATAGGAAGAGAGGCCCCTCTCTCATTGCCTTGCGGTCTTCTTTTTTTGCATACAGTATTTGCAAATCGCAACTGTGAAGTTAGTGACTAGTCGCCCTATAATAGAGTACAATTTTTTATTGTTTATTTTTTCTAATGAGTAAATTTTATAAAACTACGTATAACGTATGCTAACTATTAAATAAATATATATTTAAGTAATTATTCCAGTGAACTACACATTTTATTCGTGATTATGTCATGGAGCTACATGTTTAGGTGGGTTTTTTATGTGGTTTTTTGCTTTTAGTTTTTGAATTCGAGAGAGGTAGTTGCATGTGATTTTTGCCAGTATAGCTAAAGTTGGTATAGTATCTACTGCAATTAATTTATAGACCCTACTTTAAAAAACACACCGTTTAAAAACTAGTTATTGTAACAAAATACAAAAATCAAAAGCTTAAAAGTCTAACCAAACCCAGCCTTACTCATCCTATGACATGCAAGGCCGCCTCTTGTAGCTGCCTGGCTCGTTCCATTGTGTATAGATGCCACATGGGCTTGACATCCCTTTGACATCGAATTACACGGCTTGATAACCATTTCACTATATTTATGTATAGTCGTTGCTAAGATCCTTAAAATATAAACGCCAAGCCCGCGTACTATTTGACATGTGCATGGCAAAATGGGCCAGACTATTATAGAGGCCGATTGGTGAATCTTGGCTATCAGATCATGTTGAATTGGCTAAAACCTATACTTTAGCGATACAATTATGGATAAAAATCTGTAGTTTTATGAGATGGTTACTTAAATCTATACTTGTTTGACAGCTAGGACAACCTACATGTAGATTTGTAAAATTTTCTTTTTTAATAATGTTTTGTTAATAACCTTTCTTTAGATATATTTTTAAATCTAACCTTTTTAGCTAAGCCAAAAGAAATGATGTGGTAAATGCATCCTATCACGCCAACAACACTAGGAACGAGGTGGAGCCTGGTAGTAGGGTGGCTACCAGAAGACACACATGGGCTGAAGCGGGTCTACAACGCCCCGACAAGGCCGTACAGCCAGTGCGGGCTGTGCCCGATGCCGTACTGTACGCGTTGCAAGACATGTGGTGAGGGGAAGAGAGACCTCTCTCCCCTTGCATTGTCGGTCGATCTTCTTTTTTTGCATATAGTATTTGCAAATTGCAACTATGAAGGTACTGACTAGTCATTCTATAATAGAGTAGATTTTTATTATTTATTTTTTATTGAGTAAATTTAACAATACTACGTGGAACTTATGCTACATATCAGATAACTAAGGCCCCACTCTAAATGGCTTTAGCTTCTAGCGTTTAGCTTTAATTTCATTTTTTGGCTCTTTGAGGCTTTTTAATTTCCTATATTCCTTTGCATTTGTCCGTGATAATATAACTTTTTTCACATTTTAAATTTAATTATATAGAAAAAGCTAATAGAAGTACAATGCATTTCAGCTGCTAAAGTGAAAAAAAAAACCAGAAACCTAGGCTTATAAGCCCTTTGGAGCACCACCTAAGTATTTAAGTAACTATTTTGAAGAACTATACATTTTATTCACAATTATGGTCTTGTTTGGTTTTTGTTTTTGGCTTTTGATTGAAATGGTACTATAGCATTTGGAAAAAGCCACATGTGAAACTAGGGGTGTTCTATTTGGTTGTTAACTTTTGGCTTTTAGTTAAGATAATTTGGAAAAGCAAAAAAAACAAAATATAGTACAAATTGAACAAGATTAAATGAACATGAAAGAAAAAATAAAAGAAAACAAAAAATTGGCGGACAACGCGGGCAGGCCCAGGAGGAGGGGTGGCAATGGCCGGGAACTGCACTGGCAGAGCCAAAGGAGGAGGGGCGGAGGACGACATTGATGAGTGCGACAAGGCAGTAAGCATCGGATCAGACCAAATCTACATTGGCCGGATCTGGCAGTAGAGGAGCGACGGTGTTGGCTAATCAGCTACAACGGTGATTGAGTTGACGAAGAAAAAGCGGGGTTTCGACGGCCGGGATGACGATTCGAGTGAGATGAGCGTAGTGGTGGCGGCACTAGTGACGGAAACGACGGCAGGGGGTAGAGGTGGCGGCAACGAGGAGGACCGGGCGGAGGTGGCAGCAAGAGGTGGGGATAGGGGGCCGAGGCAATTTGCAACTATGAAACTACGAAAGTAGACTAATCGCTCTATAATAGAGTATAATTTTTTTTATTATTTACTTTCTAATAAGTAAATGTAACTTAGACTAAATATTAGATAACTACATATTTAAGTAACTATTTCAGAGAACTATACATTTTATCCATAATTATGATCTTATTCAATTCAATTGCAGTTGATGGCTTTTGGCTTTCAACTGAAATGGCACCATAACGGCTAAAAAATGCCACGTGTGAAACTATTGAGCGACTACGGGGGAAGAAGGGGAGTGCGAGGTGCTCATGGGTGATTAGGGGCGACAAAGTGCAATTGGGGGCACGCGGGGATGATGCATGGCTTTACAACCAAGGGAGAGATGCGCTAGCCATTAGGCGGCATTAAGTCCCACATGGAGGTCAAGGGCGGGGACGTCGGCACATGGTGCAAGCACAGGGCAAGGGAGGCAAAGCTTAGCGTGTGGTGCGAAAAGGTGTAAAGGCAGGGGCAACACGCAGAGACAATGGTCGGGCGAAAATCTAGGCATGTGGGGCGACACAGTGCGTGTGCAATAGACATGCAGAGAGTGAGAGGAGAAGGAAGGGCTAGGCCTGGTGGGGGTGGCGCGGTACTGGCGAGGCATAGTGGCCCACAGGGGCAAGTGGTGCTGCACTATGGCAGAGGCGGGCTATAACATCCTTATTTTTAGAGTCTTTTTGAAGCTTTTAAAATAAAAATAACCATTTAGATTTTTCTTAAATTAATTAAAGCTTAATATGATTTTTTAAAATTAAAAGGATTTAATATAATTAAAATAAATTTTAATTAAGTAAAAACCTATTTTATTTAGGTTCCTTGTGTCATAAGGAATTTTTCTGTATTTTTTTGAATTTTTTTAGAGTTTATTTGAGCTCAATTTAAAATTCTGAAAAAAAGAAAAAAAAAACTAGCCATACGGTCACCAATCCAATTATTGCCGTGAGCCAATCCTCACTTAACTCCAAAGTTTCCAACTTGAGCAACCAAGTGGGCTCTGGTTCACGGCACAATTATTTTCTCATCTACCCTTTTACTCTTTTATGGCCCAATACACTGTTCTTCCAAAACCATCAATCAACAGACCGAGAGAGGCACGATTCATTCTCTCTCCTCCCTCCCATGGCATCTCTCAATCTGGATCTTATCTCAATATTCTCCCAAAAGGCAAGTTGGTTCAAATCATACAAGGAATCTATTCCATCTGGCCTCTTTACGTTTTGTTAACCCATTTGCCTTTTATCCCTATTTTTTAAAATGGACTCTAAACCGAAATATGTGAATTAATTGGAGTCGGTTTCTATCTCTTCCAAGCCTATAAATACGACCCCTTGATCCCTCTAAACCTGTCCCAAACTATCCGGTGAGACTTTTCATGATTCTTTCACATCACATCATGTTCCCATGTACCATCTACCTTATTGTCAAATTAATTTGATTTTGTTGCAGCGAATCTCCTGGGATCGAGTATTTTTTTCCAATCTAGCCTAAGATAGCTTCCCATCGTCGATTCATTGCCTACGGTGAGTTCTACCCCATGCCATCACTACTATTAGATTTGTCTCATCACATTCTACGCCATGCTTCCCTCCTTTTCCCTGAAAAGCCTCTACAAATTTTCGCCTCCAACACCTAGCCATGGCCGCCTAGGGCACTTCGCCTTCCCATCTATCTAGTGATGTTTTTTCCAATCCTTTCACGTCAAAACGTGTCAAACAATCCTAGATAGCTACATTCTAAGTGGTTTTAGATTTCATGCACCGAGCACCAAGATATCAAGTTTTTTACTTTTTCCCTACCGTCATCGTTCAACCGTTGATTGAGACATCTCCAGTGAGTTTCTAGCTTGGCCAACGATTTTTCTAGCTTCACCATACCACGGTCTAGCCTGTGCTCACCCTACTTCTCTACATTCTATGCCCGGATAATATTCTTCTCTCCTACGCATGTCGTTGTTGCCACCGCCGTTACTATGGGTCCCACCAACCGGCGCCGCCTCCGGTCATCTCTTTCTTAGGACCGTGGAGTTCCATTTTGCCCATTGGCTGGTCTCCCTCGACTCTCCCTTGCGTGCGCAAACCATGGCCCAAATTGTGCCCTGCATCCTCTATGTAGCCTTCATCTTCATTGCCTAAGTCAATAACAAGCGAGTCCCATATATCATGCACACCAGTAAACCACAAATCAGCCTAAAAATAAGATACTAGGGAATATTCTCTCGTTTGAGATTTTCTGGAATTTTTTCCCAACCGATCTTCCAATCGCTCGTTCTCTTCCGTCTGAATTCCGCTTGAGTTGATTCTTTTTTATAAATTCATCTAAAATTAAGCTCTATCCTTTGGTTCTAGTTTTGAAGTTTTTTTGAGTTATTTGACTTTTATTTGATTTTTTTATGCCACATTTGTTTTCTCTATCATTAGATCACGTCTTCGAAATAGCGGAAGGAGCAGAAATTCAAGAAATTAGTAACTGAGTAAGGCCAAGGCAAGTTATATTATTTGATCGTGTTAAACCCAATTTTCAAATCTATTATGTATTATTTTATTTTGAATTATCATGCATTGCTATTTCATTACAAACCCTTTATACCTAGTAATTATTGCCCAATTTGATTAGTCCCTCCTTCATAATTTGAATGCCATGATTCCATTGTCAACGTAGGATGGGTATTTATCTAATGGTACAATACTAGTTATCACATGGGTTGTACGTCTACTACGCTTAGCCATACATTTAGTTACGTTGGGTTTATCATCACATGTGATTAATTAATTCTAACTTAATGAGATATTGAATCATGGTGGTCAACCACCGTTATAAAATTTGAGTACCATGACATGGGTAGTATCATTGGTGTTAGTTATACAAAATAGTTTTCACTTGGGCGAATGATTGTGCAGTAAAGGGGTGCAGTTTGCACATTAGGATGTGGATGTTTCGCCTGAGTAATGTCTAAGGACTTAACTTTATGCACCATTGATCTGAGCCATATCATACAGCCACATGTCTAGTATAGGATAAACCTTGCTGATTAATTTGTGATATTTCAATTTCAGTTCTATCATTAAGATGAGTGTGGTTTGGCCTTAGCTATGGATCCACATTGGCGCAAGATGAGGCAATTATCAACTAGAGGGTTTACCTACTCAATGGTGAAACCTTAGCAGGCGAAACTGGGTTGAGATTGAGCATTGTAAAGGCCTTGTAATAGTCAGTTAATCGCACGCCCAAGGAAGCATGTATTGGCCGACATGATAAGTGCATTATCTCTTGTAGGTAAAATTGTACAACCTCTACAGAGTGTAAAACTATTCGAATAGTCGTGACCCCGGTTATGAACAATGCTCGGTGATTTCACACGAGGGGTAGGTTTTTCATAAAAATCTTGGTCGAGTTGAGAGCAAGTTGATTGGGAAGTGATTGGTTAATTCACTTATGGTTTATGCAATCCTTTGATTCATTAATTATTTATATACATCCTTTCTAAAATGTGTTTTAATCTATGTATTGTTTTTACTTCAAATTATTGCTTTTTGTAAAATAACCATTCAGCCATCCTTTGGTAAGCCTTGCATAATTATATTGCATTCTTGTTACAAATGACTTGCTGAGTATTCTATGTACTCACGGCTATATCTACATTTGCTTAGTTGAAGAAGATGAACCATATCAGCAGGAGGTACCTGAAGGAGGATACTTTGACGACTTAGTGAATTAGGATTTCGCTCCCCAGTCAATTGCCTATGGGCATGTCGAATAGCTACTACACTATTTCTTTTTTTTGCTGCAAGTTTCTTAAGCCTTTCAGGCTATTATCTGTAAGTTTGGCCATAAGGTCACAACTTTGATAATTAATAATATTTGAGTCTTTTTTAGTAATAATATTTGAGTCTTTTCTTATTAAATCGTGATATGGTCAATATTTCATCAATGTTTACACTATGTACACTAGCATGATTCTGGATTAGTGCAGAATATACAGGAGAGTCCAGATTTGCATATTCGGGTCTCTACATAGGTGCAGTGGACAGGACGGTCGGTGTGATCAGCGCATGCGCTGGACGTAGGCTAGGTGGCATGGGCCGGCCTGGGCTAGGCTGAAGGCTAGCTGGGTTGGGCCAAAGGTCAAGTGAGCCAGGGGAGAGGCTGGGCCAAGCCCAAGGGAGGTTTTGGATTTTGAAATTTTTTGAAATTCTCAGTGAAATTAAGTTTGAACTTTTGAATTTGAATTTCAAATTTTTAAACTTCCAAAATAGGATGTTACAACTGGGAAGTAGTAGATCCTTCGCCTACCACCTTGTGTGCCATCTTTATAAGACGACATTTTTTGCTCAGAGGGATTGAATCATCTACTTCTGAATCTTCTTTCACAGAGCCTAGGCCAACATCACTATCATCTAATGACCCCTACAAGCCTACAAGCTGTGAAAAGGAAAATAAAAATGTTTTAGTGATTGAAGCTTCAAATAATGATCGCCCAAGTTAATATTGATCGAAGAAACTTACCTTCAATCAGGCATTCCTCTCATTGTCTGAGATGACAACCAGATTTTTGAGGGACCCTTCCTTATTTGTGGGTTCTTTCTTGCAAATATTCTTGACCCGATCAGCAACTTCAGTCGGAGGCAAGTCTACATCAAGAAGAAAATGATGAGAGTCAGAATATGCTCATAAAGATAACACTTTGAGTGGATTTAGTTGGAAATGCTTACCATCCCGATAGTCTTTGGTCGAGCCATTCACCCCAGTATATTTCCACATGGGGTGTGCTCGCTTCTTTAGGGGACTGATGTGGCGCATGATGACATCATTCACCACATGCGATCCAGTCAGCCTCTACTCCCTAAGAAGGTTGATGGCCTTGATGAAGGGAGCAATCCAACCGTGACTACTTGAAGTCATATCCCGTGACTTCTTTTTCGCTGCTACTTTCCCTCAAAGTGCAGTCAATCATCTTTAGTGATGGTCATGTAAAACCACTTCTTCCATGTATGAGCACTTGGTATACATGGGGATATACTCCTTCACCTTTCCATCATGGAGGCACAATGAGCAGCTTCTAGTGATCGTCCTGGCATTTTTTTTTCAACATGCCGTAATAATACTAGAAGAGTTCCAAATTTGCTGGGATCCCCAAGTATGCTTCGATGAGGTAGACAAAGATGCTCAACATTATGATAGAATAGGGTGTCAAGTTCACCAATTCTATCTCAAAATGCTCTAGCACAGTTGAAAATAATGGGTATGATGGCAATCAAAAACTGCACTCGTAATAGGCTTGGAAGACAGCGATCTTGCCTTCTTCGCCCGACGAGAAGTGTTTCCTCGCCGCTTCCTTCCACTTTACCAAACTCTGATCTGGAATCTTGCCTTGAGTTTCCAATGAACAAATTCTCTTGCTGCTCATCTTCGATTCCACCTAGTTGGAATACTCTACCATTGCTTCAGATCTAATTTGGATCTAGTGATCTTTTGTGGTGGATTTGAGATCGAAAAATACGATGAACAAGAAACGCACTCGGAGAAGATGAATTGATTTGGGAGAGATGTAAAAATCTAGGGTTATCACCTAGGTTCTATTTATAACCACCCACCATGCAACCGCTCACCTCCTTTTCCGTTTGTACAATAATTGAGTGAAATAATTTCACAACTTCAATTAAAATAACTTCCTTGACCAAATCATAATTCGATCTAGAGATATCTCGATCGGAAAACAAACCTCTAGCCAATACCTCCAAATACTTCTCAAGTAAAGCATTTTCACTTGAAGTTGGTAGGCTAGATGATGAGGATTAAGTAATCTATATTTAGTGACTTATTGTTCATGGTAGCTGTCAGAATAAGGCTTAGTTAAATAGCCACTATATGTACTCCCTAATCGGGGAGAATATGCTCAGACCATAGTGGATATCAACCGCCCCCAGCCGAACATGTTTACGATCAGATACGTGAGCCCAAACCTTTGATCGGGGATTAAGTCTACCGTAATTGTCTACATGCGATAGATAAGGGAAATGTGTGTCCTTACACCATTGACATAACTACACATTCTTGTCCTCTGTCTCTAATAATAACGGCATGACAACAGTGCTAGAAGAACATCTCACTGACAACAACCACTCCACATGTGCGGAAGTCTAGCACTGATAAGGTCTCTGTTGGCCCAGCCTATCTCAAACGCATGCTTTCACGGTGGACTAACACACACAAGTGGTTTACTCGAGTTGGGAACAAGATGACAGAGTTAATAACAAGACTGAACACAAAAGAATTAAGGCACCAGATTGCAATGCTAATTGCTCGCACCTTTTCTATGTTTTCTCCGTTATTCTTAGGCTCATTTGCTCAATAGATTACATGACTTAAATAGATACAACCGGGATGCACATGCAGGACACTCACCCACTACAACCACATGACTCCCTGTGATCCAATTTTGCCGTCCACGATCCCTACGACTCGCACACACCGCGCACTACCCGCAAGACTTGGTCCAACTGAGACGAACTCAGAAGCTTACGACCACACACAGAGCCTTCGAATCCTCTGACTATGACACTTCAACCACGCAAGTCTTCCGAGCATCGACCACGTAGGTCTTCCAAGCACCGACCGCTTTAGTAGGCCACCGACTGCTACAATACTCTTATGAGTACGAGTACTGACTATCGACTTCCGACTGCGACTACAAAGTACTCGAAACACACAAGTAAAAACATACATGCAATAAGATTAACCCAACAATCACCCCCTTAATCTTGTTGCATCTTCTTCACAACAACGCCGGTTCATCGTTAGCATCCACCTTAATAAGATGTCCACTACCTCTACTTTCTCCCACTTGCTGGGCTTATGGCATTATGAAGTAAAGTGTCAATAATCATTACAATTAAAACACCGTACTTTTGCCTTGTCACCTCTTCGGTATTGACGGCCACCGCTGCCACTAGGACCACCTAAGGAGCCTTCACCATTATGCTTCAACAAACGGGCCTTCCACTCTGCGCGCGTCAAACGTAAGTGCTCTTCGTCTCTGTCGTCATTGCTGTAGTGATGCTCTCCCTCTTCCTATGTCTTCAAGCGCCCGATTATTTCTTCAATCGACATGTTTTTTATATCACCGAATTGCTCAATCACGGCGACGATGGGAGAGAATTTCTTGGGCACGGCATGCAGAAACTTCTGCACAATGTAGGCCGCTTTTATCTTTTTGCCTAGACCTCGTATCTTGCTGATGATTGTGGTTAACCTCGTCGCGAAGTCATCGATTTGTTCGGTGTCCCTCATACACAAGTTTTCAAACTCGCTTTTGAGGTTTTGTACACACGCCTCCTCGACGCGACTAGCACGGAGATGCATTATCTTCAGGATGTTCCAGGCCTCCTTTGTGGTCTCCTTCTCTGCTAGGAGCAGCACCATGTCTTCTGGCACGCGAGGAAGATCGCCACTAGCACCATTTGATCTTGCCTCTCATTCACCTCCTTATCCATGATTGTGCTCCATACGCTCTGAGCGCGAATGAACACCTTCATCTTCACTATCCAAATTGTGTAGTTGCTCCACATGAGCACAGGATACGAGAGGGAGATGCTACCCTCGCGCGCTGACGCCTTCGGTACGCTCCCATCGCCGATCTTCAAAACGCCCCCGTCACTAGTGACGTTTCTCAGTGAGCTCAGACGCAACATGGATTAATAAAGGTGTGCACAAACACAAGCTCTGATACCAATTATTGGCCCAACCACTCTCAAACGCACGCTTTCATGGTGGACTGATGCACTCAATAGATTACATGATTTAAATAGACACAACCGAGCCGCACATGCAGGCCACTCACCCACTACAGCCATATGACTCACTGTGATCCGGTTTTGCCAACCATGATCCCTATGACTCTCACACACCGTGCACTACCCACAAGACTCGGTCCAATTGAGACGAACTTAGACATTTACGACCACACACAGAGCCTTCGAGTCCTCCAACCATGGCACTTCGACCACGCAGGTCTTCCAAGCACCGACCATGGCACTTCGACCACGCAGGTCTTCCGAGCACTGACCACGGCACTTTGACCACGCAGGCCTTTCGAGCAACAACCACTTCAGTATGCCTCTGACTGCTACAATACTCTTATGAGTAAGACTACCGACTTCGACTTCTGACTATCGACTTCCGACTGCGACTACACAGTACTCGAAACACACGAGTAAAACACATACACGTAACAAGATTAACCCAACAGTCTCCCCGTAGGCACCAACTGTCACCCCTTCGATACTATTTAAGGAGAGCATCAGATGATGAGGAGAGAGATGGCAAGACATTATACACTTGTAATCTTAGACATTCCATTGTGATTGAATACAAAATACGAAAGTAGAGTTGTTATTCTTGAGGAAAAAGGCTTGAACCTATCTTAACCCTTATCTTCTCTGTGTGATCCAAAGTCTTAAGTTTTTCGTATTTATTTCATAAGATCGATAGTAATTCATTAGACACCCACCAAATCTAGTACTACAACGAACAACCACATCCAAAAATAACAATGTATGAAATGGAGTCTACGACGATGCCAAACGGAGCCTAGCCACGACCATTCGTCGGTGAAGCAAAGCTTGTCTTTTCTTTGGATCGGCAAATATCTCTTATCTGTTTTTTCTTCCCCTGTAAAGTCGATGCAGCTGCTGCCGCCGCTCTTGTTTGTCAATGCACGAGTCCTTGCCATTCGTCAACATCAACCCAGAGTCTCATATACAAATGAGCATTTATTCAGCAAACAATGAACATCAAGTCTGTCACACAACAAAACGAGCAGCGTGTGTCCGTGACAGTATCTGCAACGAATGGTGGTCCAAGCTCCAAAGCAGAGAACTGTTTCCGAGCGACATTACCAAACACGTTTGCATTTGATTTGCAGGAAATCAAATTTGATTGAGAGTTCAGAACGACTATAGATGGGTCCAATAAAGGTAGGATCAGATGCGCGGAGTTATTGAAGGCGGTCCAGATTATTTCTTGCTTTTGAAATTATGCCGGTCTCTATTTTTTACAGTTAGTGGAGTGGATGGTAACGAAGTAATGATGATTGCTCTGTTTTTCCAACAAAGGATTTAGCGAGGAAATCGGAACTTCTTTGAAGCTACGATTGACTAGAAATTCAAACCTACGAGTACCTAATGTAACTGAAAGTAAGAAACTTCTCTTAAGACAGCCCAAAATACAAGTTTCTCGAAGAATTCCCAAACAATTTACCATTGATAAATGCAAAGTTGAAAGTTTCAGATGTAAGCTTGGAATTTAGACACGACAAATATTCTCAAATCCCAAGTCTTAACCATCCATTCTGCGCACCAAGTTGCAAGGAGTAGAGCCTGTTAGTAAAAGTTAAACAATACACGTATGTCAGACTGTTCCTTTTTTTTGTCTGAAAGAGAAACCCACTATCAGAATGCGACTACACTTTGGCCATCGTATGTAAACCGTCGAATTTGGTGTTAATAATCTAATTAACTTCATCAATTCGGTAGCAAGAGAAAAAACGTCATCGATTTGTGTATGAAATAGGTACGAAAATTAAAATAAAAACACAACGCTGTAGTCTGTACTTGATATTCTCTATATATATTATCCATATGTTCTCAGATCATGAACAATCCAAATTAATGAAAAGCCCACACACTATCACAACCACACATATCCAATTATTCATCCATGTATCCTGCAAAATAAACAACCAAACACTGCAGTATGCTACCCATCATCCATGGAAAATCCACCCTAAAAGTTTAAAAAATCCAGAAAAGATTAACACAGGTGCAAATATTGTTCTGGTTTTCGAAATGCTAGTGTGTAAAGTACTTCAGTGGTTTGGTTCCTCAAGTTTTTTCTTATTCTTTTTCTTTTTGCGAGGATCCTCTAGTTTTTGTTTAGTTGGTAGACTAATGTAACATTAATGTCCTCCGGGTTGTCAAAATAGCACTTGTTTGAATCTATAATTGTCCAGAAATTCTAACCTGCAAGTACCTAATCTAATCAACATACACTTCTTCACGACATCCCAACAGGATTTTCTTGGAATATTCGCAAACAATTTATCTTTGACAAAAGTGACATGCACGTGTAAAAAAGTTTAAAATGTGCGCTTGGAATCTCGACGAGACAAAATATTCTCAAATCTCAGCATCAACTATGCGCACAAACTATAGACCTATGTCTACCTGTCTAAATCCCCCGGTTAGCAAATCCCACGTCAGCGTGTTCGCGAGACTGGGATTCCCCAATTGAAGGGAAGAAATACAACGCAAAACCATCAATTTGGTATAAACATGCAAACGTCATCGCTTCGCGAATCAAACAGGTCCAGGAGATCTTATTTTTCAAAAATAATTACATTACAAGTATTTATTAATTACCTATGTGTTCCCAGATCATGAACAATCCAAGTGCATGAGAAGCCCACACAGGACACAGCCCTTTTTTAAAAATAAAAAAATAAACCGAATGAGAAGGCCACACGGTCAGACAGACACCATCATGCATGTCCAATTATTCATCCTCCAAACACTGCAACATATCTATGAGATGGGAAAGAATCCAACCTAAAACCTTTAAAAATCCAGCACAAACACCACACACACTCTAATAGGTCTGCTAGGTTATAGTTTATAATTTTTAACTGTGATTTATTAGTTTAATAAATAATGACTACCGAAATAATTCAAAAGCTGTTTAAAAGCCAAAAAAAATAGAAACTATAACCTCACACCCGTGTAGTCCTTCAACACATAATTAACAACACTTATTAACACCGCAAGGGTGCAACAGCTAATTAATTAAATCTTTCACGGACGAGACCAATTCACTGGCTAGTCCGTGCCGGCTCAGAAACACAGGATGGCACGACGCGGCCGCCGGTCGTCGTCGACGCCGCGGTCGGGCCCGAGCCAACGGTCGCGATCCGTTGTCGGCGACGGCGACAGCCGCCTCCTGATGTTGAACCAGCGCATCCATCTTCCTCCTCCTGAAGGCCAAGAATAGGAGGACGGCCTCCTCCTCCTGCACTTGTTGGCCTTGGACTGGGACGATGACTGGTACGACGGCGGCGGCGAGATCGGCGGCAGCGCGTCGGCGGCCGCGGCGGGGACGACGGTGCTCTTGGGCGTGCCGGGCTTGGACTCCCAGACGAACGGCACCGTGCCGGCGCCGAGGCTGTAGTACACCCTGAAGGACGCATTGGCCACGCTGGAGCGCTCCCTCGAGAGGATCCTAGAGCTCAGCAGCTTCCCTCCTCCTACTTCCTGCCTACTCGAGCTCATCAAGAGAGAGAGAGAGAGCTAGAGAGAGAGGGGTTGCAATGAGCAAAGTTTGTGTGTGTGGCACAACACGACACTTAATTGATGGGGCTTGTGAGTGAGAAGTTTGCGTGTGTATATATGGATCCTTTGAATTGATGTTGGGTTGGCTAGCTTGAGGCTGAAGAGTGGGGGTACAAACTTTACAAAGCTAGTTATGGGTGGGTTATTGTTGCTGCAATCCATGACTTTTAGTTTTTGCATAAATGTTTGTATAAATGAACCAAATACCGATAAGCCGTTTCGAAAAGACTGTCATAATAAACCACTTCGAAAAGACGACAGAGAAATCATCCTATTTATTTGTTCGGGGAAACCTAAGCTGATAATAACCATGACTAATATTTCTTTTTTCTTTTATTTTGAGATTTAAAAAACCAGCTATGAAAAACATTATATAAAATATCAGCTGAGAAAAAACGATTTGAAAAAGATGTATTTTGAGATTTTTTTTCCATGAAAAAGCATATAAGAAAGAAAAATTATGAAAAATATTAGTTGAGAAAAACGATTTGTAAAAAACTCAGATAAGAAAAAATATTCAAGAAAAAATCAATTAAGGAAAAATCAAAAAATACGGAAAGGAGATTTTTTTTAGGGACGGAGGGAGTAGTTTGTTCTCGTGGGAGTGCACAAAAAGGACTCCTCTTGCAATAATCAGCGTAATCAATTTTCTTCATGATTGTGTCATCTCACCTAGCTAGAGAAATGGTACTCAAAGATCAAAAAAAAAGATTAAAGGATTCATTACAAATGTGTGCGTACGTAATGATCCAATGGGGCTCTTAAACTAGTACACCCGTTGTTTCTCCACGAAGGAAAGAATTTCGGAATCCTTGAATGAAAGATCAAAAAGGTAGTGCTGAATTGAACATGTAACTACTAAATACTTTCAGCATACATGCATTTAAGTACAACGTTACTTTGCCTTTGTTCTTTATTCTTTAAGACCCTTTTTTACAAGAGGTCGTCTTTTGCAGCAGTGCTAGACATCACCTTTGGCTTTGATTGCTTTATACTTAGATGCTTTGGCTCCATGTTTGCAAAAGATGCATGGTCCCTTACCAAAACCGTGGAAAGAATAGTTGGATGGAATGGCTTCTAGCAACTTGTCCATGGCCGGATGACTTTGAACGAATGTGCGTGAGTCGTGGCTTGTGAGAGACGATGATAGGCGGTAAGTTATTGCGGCCGGTGTGACTTTTTTGGGCTACGACTTAGGTTGTGATCAACATGGTTGAAAAGTCCGTGGCTTATGGCTGAAAACACTGTAGCTGGCTGAAAAAAGCACTGTAGCTGACAGAAGCTTATTTTGCATAATTAAATTTAAAAAAATTTAAAAATAAAAAAAATATGTTAGCCCATTACGTATAATACAAACGAATACGGGAAAAAAAACCGGCAAAAAAGCTCAACAAAAAGCCAAAATTTCAGAAAAAGATGAAACTTGTGAATAGTACCAAATAAGCCTCCACCACTATAGCATCAGCCAAGCTGATCGCAGCCTTATAATTTATATGTCTGTAATTTATGACTTTTAATTTTAATGTGAGTATTTGTGTGAATAAAAAGAGTATCGATAAGCCTTTTTAGTATAATCAGTTTTAAAACAGCGGCAAAAAATACCTTATTTATTTATTTATTCTAAAGAGGTTATAAATCATACCTCATAAGCCCAAAAGAATGGAAAATGTCATTTCCTCCGACAGGCATGCAATTCAGAGCGATGAAACCATGCAATTGCTCAGGATCGCACAGCGTGCCGATGTTTACGAACCGGTTTTCTGTTTTTATTATAGGGTGTTACCGTTGATATTGTACACATTTAGTACAAGATTGTTGGTACGTGAAGCATCATTGGCGCTTCTCCATAAGTTATATATGCTCTATTTTCTTCTTCTATTTCTTCTTCTTGGAAGCTAGGATTGGTCGTCGATAATTCATACTATTCATTTGAATATCCAACTAACTAGATGAATAGTGGCCAAATTAGACCTTACCAAGACCGTGGAAAAGTAATTTAGATAGATGGTGAGCATATTCTTTTTAGTTGTGTAGCTTATGGTTTTCGAACTGTTTTTATAAGAGAGTACGGATTAATAGAATTTCATGTGTGATTTTGACCCATATAAATAAAGTTGCTATAGTGTATACTATAATCAATTTATAAACTCCGTCTAAAAATATATTATTTAAAAGTTAGATATCGTAGAAAAGTTTAAAAACAGATTTTATAACATGAAAAGAAGACGCCCAAGCTACGCACGTATTTTCACTACGTCAGGACAGGGTTTTAGTAACACAGCTATGTGCTACTATAGCCTAAAAAAGATGTTACTGTAGTTCGCAGTAACACAATTGATAAGTGATCCTATAGCCCATGTTACTGTCGTACAGCCTATAGTAGCACATAAATAGTGTTCCAATACATTAGAAAAGGTGTTACAATCATTTCTCTAGTAACACATATTAGATGTTGCCATATGTCCTAGTAACACCTTCTATATAATATGGTCATATAATGTTACAGTTTACTATAATCCTAGTAACACGTATCAAAGCAACGGTAACACATATTTTAGTACACTAGTAACAGCTTTTGACAGCTCTTGTAATTGCAGAAACACAATGGGATATATAATTAGCAATACTGTTACATATTTTTTTCTTTTTTCTTTTCAGAAACATATAAAATATTTAACACCACATATCTCAAATAGTCAAATGACATGGATCAATATGGCACAAACCATATTGCATACAGGAAGCACGTAATTGTCATTTACATCAATCCATAACAATAAGTACAATTTCAAATGATGGAATAGAAAAATGTAACTATTTCCATATTCTTCAGGAAATTATTTGTCGCTTGGTCCATTGATGAGATGAACAACATTCATTTTCCTTGAGTTAAAACCGATCATCCACTTCCATTTGCACTAATACAAGTCTTGAATGTACTGCAGTGGACCAAGGTAAAAATATTTCGTTATTATCCATAGAAATTAACATGAATTCTATGTATGAAGCATCAAACAATGCCTTTGTTAAGCAGTAAGTTAAATCAAAAATGAAAGAATTGAATATGTACATCGATAGATGCAGTTTCGGAAAGGCCTTATAATCTCACAAAAGCTAGTTTCAAATAGACTCCATTATTTTGTTTCCTTTTGTAGCCAAAACAAATATAGTCTAGACGATAGTGCAACATTATTGGCTCAAGGAAAACAAAGCTAAAAAACTAACAATTAGAGCAACAATACAGCTTTCCCATGCGATTGAGAATTGTTATAAAAAGTAAAATCTAAAACAGGAGATATTCTAGCAAGTGCACGAAACTGGTCAAATGGTGGATGAAAAAAAATCGAATAAACTTTTTCCTATGATAAATGCAGGATGTAACACTACACCTTTGACATCTATTTTCAATGAGATATGAATTTGCATTAAGTTTTACCTGAACCCCTGAACTAAAATCCTGAAGAAGGCCTTTCAAATAAAGAACATGAGTTTTGACTGTTTTCTTTTTTCCATCTCTCTGCAATGACATATGACGGGTAGTTAAATGATATATTAACATTAACTGTGAGAAATATATCTTTTTTCCATCTCTCTGCAGTGACATATTACATAACAATGATAAATATCCAGGGTTCTTTCACATCTTTAAGTGAGTTGCGTAATTATGGAATGCCCCTACATGCATACATAATTCGTACTGGATTCTCATCGGATGAGTATGTTACTAACTCTCTGATCACAATGTATGCAAACTGTGGTGATTTAGAGTCAAGTACTAATATATTCCATAGAATGATCAACAAAAGTGTGGTTTCCTGGAATGCCATGATAGCTGCGAGTGTTCAACATGGCCATGGAGAGGAGGCCCTAAAGCTCTTCATGGATATGCGGCATGCTGGAAACAAACTTGATCATGTTTGTCTAGCTGAATGTTTGTCATCCAGTGCAAGCCTCGCATCCTTGGAAGAAGGCATGCCGCTACATGGTCTTGGTGTGAAATGTGGGCTGGATTCAGACAGTCATGTGGTTAATGCTGCAATGGATATGTATGGGAAATGTGGAAAGATGGATGAAATGATGAAAATGCTTCCTAACCCTTCCATTCGACCACAACAATGCTGGAATACATTGATATCAGGTTATGCAAGGTACGGCTATTTCAAGGAAGCTGAGGATACATTTAAGCTTATGGTCTCAATGAGGTACGGCCATCTGGTTTTTAAGCTGGTTAGCATGATTTTTAACAGGGAAATTGTGCTGAGAGATCCTTATAGGTTCCACCATTTCAAAGGCGGATCATGCTCTTGTTCAGATTTTTGGTGAGATAGGCATACACAAAAGGCAGTTGATTCAACAAGATTGTACAGAGAAAACTGGTGGTTGGAGAAAAATAGGACTTTTGTGGGTAACCATAACATGACAGTCATTGTAACAGATGATAATATCACATTAGAGGGTAACCATAACATGACAGTCATATTTATTAAGAGCTACTTACTTGCAAGAATACTGCCCGATGTTTTGCCATCAAAATAGCAGGAGTCAGTAATGCATAGAGCCTTTCATAGAAATTTGGATATTCCAGACCATGTTGTGTCATAAGGATGAAAAGACCACTTAAGGCCATCACACTGATAACACCACCTATGTCGTATGATCTAGTCAAGAAATCACTTCAACAGAAAAAATATAGAGGTGGTAAGATTTCCATCAGTGGTGTCAAACAAATTACAAATATGAAAACAAAATGGACATAAACAACCTACCATAAGATGGCTAGGTTAGACATTGAAGGGATTACATTCTGATGAATTGTAGCAAGGACCTGCAAATTACAGAGTATCACACAAGGTAGGAAACCACAGCCAGCAACAATTAAAGTGCTTTTAAAAAAAGGTATTATTATAAAACAAAACCAAGAATTCTTAGCATAGAATAGCACCAGTAAGCAACAAATGATTTCATCATCCTAAGTGGCTACACAGTTCGTGTATTATAATAAATTCTCCATTCATGGCAGACTGCAAGAAAACTTGGTCCATAGTGTTACATGTAAATCACACTGTCAGAAAATTCGTTGTTTCAAGATTGTTCATAATTCAGATGCAACACACATAACCATTCATAAACAGTTCAAGATGAAGCAATTGAAAATTTGGTACTTCTTGTGGGATACTGAAAAAAGATTCTGATTTTGAAGCCAAGGAAAAAAATGAAGTAGCAAGATTGCATCGTACAGTTATGGTTTCCAGAACAAGAACAGATTTACCTCCTTGTACACATCAAGCGGGAGTACGGGACATAGTCACACCGGAGAAGGGAGAGGAGGAGGCCGGCCTTGGGTAATGGGTGCTCACCTTTGTCTCACCGGATGTGGCGCCGCTCTGTGAGGGAGGAGAGACGGGCGGCGACGGCACCTCCAGTTTGTGGGGGCGGACCGGCGGAGGCAGCGGCGCTGGTCTGTGGGGGCGGAGGCGGGCGGCGGCGGCGCCGCCGCCGGTTTGCGGGGGCGGAGATGCGGCCGATGCAGATCTGTGGGGGAGGAGAGATGGTTGAACGGCGGTGCGGGAGTGGGATTGTGGGAGGACCGAAGTCTGAAGGCGGCGAAGGCGAAGGAGGAGACGAAGACGATGACGAAGACGATGCGATCTGGATTTTTCGGCCGCCGCAGCCTTCGCTAGGGTTAGTGAACTGGGCGCGTCGCCACTCGGTCCGTGGGTCAGTCGCCATGGCTGCCCGAAGTCGGCATCGCGCGGCGCGGTGGAGACTGGAGAGAGCATAGCAGTGCCGGGAGAGAGCGGCGGCGTAGTCTGGAGAGCAGCGGCGTAGTCTGGAGATTGTGGGGGAGGGGAAAAGTTCAATGTGATAATGAATAGATTTGGGAACCGAGGTCACATATATGCCATTTTCACGCCGGGCGCCAAAAATTTTCATGGGCGCCAAAAAATATTCGTCGGGCGCCAAAAAGTAGTCTGGAGATTGTTATTTATTTTGGCCTTTTCTTGTTTTTTGTTTAGCTCACAACTCAGCAGAACCTGATTTTACTGTTTTGTGTATGACTTGTTCCATCAAGTTTGATACTATTGCAGCTTCTGATACAAATATATAACTGTCTATGAATATGTATGTTCTCTCCATGGAAATTTTTTTGATCAAACTCTTGTAGAAACTTTAACATAACATACATTTTTTAGTTCTCAAATCTTAGATAACTTTAGGTGCCACATAATGCTTTTAAACATATCTAGTTTACAACTGAATAAAAAATCAAGATGAGTAGTTGTTCCTATTCTAAAGATACTAAGTTTCATCTGTAGTGACCTGCTAACCAGCCTTAGTAACACATATTATGTGCTACTGTAGTACTGCCTGTAACATTGTTTCACACTCGATGCTGGATGTGTTACAACCTTTCTGTGCAACACATATTTTGTGCTACTGTGATATTTCTCTGTAACATAATTCTTCATGTGTTACTGGGTTGTGTTACCATAGCCCTGTCCTATAGTAGTGTTTGAGGTTCTAATTGACCAGCTTTTTGTGAGTGTCGCCTCACCAAAACTATCAAGAATTCAATTAGTCCAAATATATGACTAGCTTTTACGGATCAGTCCGGTGCTAAAAGCGAAGCGTGCAGGCTTTAAGCTGGTGCAATGTCATTTCCTCGGGCACTTTGAGATAATGAGACCATTCATTCGTTCAAAATTAATCACGCTGCCAATTAAAAACATACGTTAGCTAGCTACCAGCTTAATTATTATTCGGATATCTGGTTACCGAATCCGAATATGTTAGATCTAGATATATAATATCAGAATCTAGATATAACCGAATCTATATGTATTGGATCCGGATAACTAATACCTAGATGCGGATACGAATACGGTATGGGCCAGCTCAGATTCGGATCCGGATATTTGAATAAGATCCAGATTCGGAGTCAGATATCCGGATTCAGCAGATATAATAGTAACAATTTATTAATACGTATCTTTTGCATTTGACCTCCAAATTGGTTATATTATATATGCATTTACGATTGTCTCAACGAGTCCGTCCTCATGGTGGGCTTTAATTTGACATTTTATTTTTTTTATTTTGGCACATACTTTCATAAAGCTTTTTGCTTTCTCTTTTTAGCTAAATTTAATATTAAAATAATTCGGTGCCATGTTTTAAACAGGAGAGGACACGAATAATTATTAGAATCCAAAAAATAGTCAAGTCTGATCCGATTTTGAGTATAATTCAATCTAAATTCGTATCCAATGTTTATCCTGTCCATATTGGTATTCGGCGTTTATCTGATTTGTATTTAAATCTGAGAAAAAAATATAGATACAAATATAATTTAAATACTATCTGATCTATATCCGATCCGTTTTCACTAAGCTTTGGGTTGAAACGTACATATGGTAGCTGGCACAAGCTTCTTCTCTAATCCACTCTTCATCAGCGGAAGGGTTGGGCTTGGGCATAGTGTATTCTGACCTATCTTAATTCTTCCTTCTTTTTTTTTTTGCACAAATGGACATATCTTAATCTTAAATAGGTCAGATGGTATGGTGCACAAATTTATTCTATTTTTTTACAAGATTGCATGTCAACGACGCAACACATAACAAATGAACCAAGAACACGACAGAATGAACAGAGTATGTTAGTCTGAGTAGTAGAGGGGACTTGTACGCTCCTGTTCGTATAGATCGAGGTCTGAATCTGATTGCACGGGCAGACATGGTCCACACACTGTCTAGGTGCTCTCTTGTCACGAAAATGGAAAAAAAAGAAGAGACAGCTGCAAAAGAAGTTACACCCAAAACCAACCAGCTAAGTGTCTATTGATTGATTGATTAATCAGCTGCAGCAATCAGCTAATCATGTTGCTGTTATGCCATAAACGCACAAGATCATATCGATGGTTGTTAGCGAGTCCTTGTTGTGGCTGTTCAGGGAAGGCAGCAGCAGCAAGGGATGAAAAGAGACCGTGGCAGGCGAAGGCGTCGCCGTCGGCCGGCCGTCGCTGTTCCGTAAAACACGTACGCGGTGCTGGATGCGGCGGGTGGCATGCTTCAAATTGAATTAAGATGTGGATATGCTGCACATAGTTGGCACAGACATAAGCTAGCTAGCTGCAGCTTTTTCGTGCGTGAGTCGCCAGTGTCTCGATCGATCGACCGTCTTGATTAGATCCTTGTGATGGGAGAAAGAAGTTGACATCGTTTTGGTAGGTGTGATCAAACTCCAGGCAACATGTGAAGGACGAAAGCAAATAAAGAAGAAGAAGCACAAACCCATATCTGAAACGCATGAATGTTCACAGAAACAAGCTTATTTCTTACACGAATTCGTGCGGTGTTTTACCCCTAAGACCTACTAGTTAACATTGTTACCTCCCTCTTTTGAAACCCAAAAAAAAAAATCAAATTACGTACATATGCTGGCATGTGTCATTTCAACTATCTTGGAATCTAAAATGTGCTATAAAAAAGTAGATGTATGATATGGTCGCACGTAAGAAAAAGTCTGAAAAAAGCGAACACCCCTAAATCATCCTTTGTGAATTGTATATCTGCCTAACAGAAACCCTAACCCCTTTTGTTTGGGGCTGGGATTCTCCTGTGCCAGGGGAGCGTAGTTCCACGACTTTGCTTGGTTCTCAACACTCCGATCTGAAAAGAACGCTCCAGATCTTATGCTAGAGTACTATAATATTGTGTGCTTTGCTACAGTAATGTTTTAACTGTATGCCAGCATACAATTATTCCCTTTCCACACAAATCTTTGCACTGTGCTTCTCTAAGGATCTGTAGGACCGAAATGGCAACAGAGGGGGGGTGAATGGTGCCTTCTAAAAACTCCCCAAGTACTCACACGACAAATCGGGCGAAAGAACTAGCTTCTTCGATCGAACACACGTGGTCGTAAGCCAACTGATGGTCGAACACCACGTGGTCGAACACTTGCCTGAGCCGACAAAAGAAATCAAGCAGTGATAACTGAGAGGATGAACCTAGAACAGAAGGACTCGAGGCGCACAATCATCCGAGGCGCACAATCATCCGGTAAAGTGAACTTCTCTAATTCGACTCCTGCTCTCGGGAATGAACTGGCCAAGTGGCCTTGAGACAGATTCCCAGTTCTGAGCTAATCAAAGCACACAAAGACGAAAGCAGACTCACGAAGAAGAGAGGAGAGAAAAGGAAAGCAAGAAGTCCAAGTTCTCAAAACAGATCGCAAACAAGTCAATCACAACATCTCAAGACGACAGAAAACAAATAGAGGAAGAGAGATGAATGATTGATAATGGATGTTTCTACAGCCACTCCAACTGGGAGATACATGAGCACACTTGCTCCATCCCGAGAACCCACATACTCACAAATAACAAAGGAAGAACAGAGCAACTCGGGGATCAGGATCTCACTAGTACCCGAGCTCTACCCTCTCTATTTATAGCCACACACTCACACACCAAAGAGGGGGAACCCGCAAACCCCCACCTAACACCGGGTTTTCAACTCACTTTACCCACTAGCGAGAACGAGCTCCAGTGCTTTACCCGTTACACCCAACGGCTCCACTGCTTTGCCCGTTTAGCGCCAACAACTCCTGTGCATTGGCAGAGACACAGCTTCCTTTTGCAGCTTTCCGCATTTCTCCAAAATGCCACTCCACTGCCTTCCCGGAAGCTTCCTCCTGCCTTGTCGTCCAGGCTTGCAACCACCTCGCAAGACTAGGTCTCCTTCGGCTTCCCTTGGTCGTTCTGGACCTCGACATCCCCCATGTCTAGTCCCGACCACTCCAAGCCTCATCAAGACTTGTCTCCAAGGTCCTCTGGCAGCTCCAGCTCCGGTTCCTCATCTCCTTGGCTTGCAACCACCTCACAGACCTCGTCGTCTTCAGCACTTCCTGGCCGCTCTTGACCTCAGCACCGCCTGTGCCTAGTCTCGGCCCTCCATGCCTCGCCACGACTAGTCTCAAGGTCCTGCAAACATCACAGACAAGCAAACCATTACATAGCACCGCTCACAATAGTATCCAACTACTTGAGCTAGAAAGCAGAACTCAAAACATACTCTTACCAAGTCGTATACCACCTACGACCACTCTAAAATAGAGAACAATGAAAGCACACGACATACGACCACAAAACCAAGCCATATGATCAGAAACAATGAGTCTACGATCATCGCTAACTTGCTACGACCAGCCATAACTCGCTACGGCTTTAACGCTCAAAGACTACGACTTCAACCCAAGTCGTTACGACCGATCGAAAAGATAAACCAACAAGTGCACAAGGTCTCTGACTTCATCACAAAGCCCTACGACCAAATTCCAGCTCAAATGGTCAAGTCTGCAGGTCATACGACCGATTCCAACTGCGTGCGAGCACGTCCGTCAACGCCAGACTGCTCTACGACCAAATCCGACCGGTACAACTACAACCGACCGGCTATGACCACAACCGACTGAGTCTGACCCCGACCCGACCTCGTTCGACCGCTTCACAACATGGTCGAAGTCCGCCGACTTCCCACGTGGTCGCAAGCTCGAGCACTGAAGCACGTTACAACGTGGTCGTACACTTGTCTGGCAGGCTTTCGACCACGGCCAAATGCTACGATTTAGCAGGAATGCGCCTGATGAAGTCGTAAACGACTCGGCTGGCTCCCGATGCTTGACAACATGGTCGTAGACTTCCTGGCTGGGTTCCGACCACAGTCAAACGTGGTCGTAAGGCTGCTGCTGACTTCCGATCAGCGACAACGTAGTCGTAAACCCTTTCGACTACGTTCAAGTTGCTTTGAAATGGTCGTAAACCATTGGTTGGCTTTCGACTACGGCCAACGAGGTCGTAAAGCTATCTGTCATCCTCCGATCATGACCAATGTGGTCATAGAGGCTTTCGACAACAGCCAATGAGATCGTAAACGTGGTTTCCGGCTTCCGACCGCTGACAGTGTGATCGTAAACAGCTCGACTGACTTCCGATAGCGCACAACGTGGTCGTACGGGTCATTTCGATCATGACCAAGAAACGACTATGGCAAAACCAGTCTTAAACTTCCCTGGAGACCTACGATCACGGCCAAACGTGGTCGTGCTGGCTGCAGAGCACTTTGCCAGGGCTACGACATTGCAGAACTGGCACAAACCTCAAAAAGCTAAACTCAATCTTCCTAGATCAAGAGTCAAATACTCATCACAACCATGGGGTGACCTTCACATGGTCTCTCAATCTCTCCCTTGATGAGTATATTGACAAACCCAGAAAAAGCAAGAAGTTGAGTTTGATTTGAAAAGTCCAACATGGTCCAAAGAAGAGAAAGAAACATACAAATGACCATGTCGACAGAAGGAACACTAGAGCAACAACTGAAAGAGCAATCGACAGAAGGAACACTAGAGCAACAACTGAAAGAGCAATCGACAGAAGGAACACTAGAGCAACAACTGAAAGAGCAAATTGATCTCCAAAGCTCTAAACTGGAACCAACAGACCAACAGACTTTTTCTTCTCTATTCTCCCCCTTTTGGCAATAAACACATCAAGATGCAATAGAGAGAATATGACATGTCAAAGGATGAAAGTGGCTGAAGTTTGTTTATTTAAGCATTTAGAGCCATGAGAGTTATCCATAATGATCATAATGTAATACACCAAGCCATAACTCAATAAAACGCTATCTAGATCATGACAACATATATATAAGACAGCTAGAGCATATAGATGACATTCTGAAATGTAATGCATTTTGAGAGCAAGTCACGTCATCAATGAGTAAGGTCTAGCTAGAGACAGCCAAGGATGATGCAGGCCATGTCAATAAGCTAAGCGGAGCAAAGAAGCTAATATTGGGTCCAAATAGAGTGCTATAAGCTCAAGATTGAAACATTGGTTAAAGTACGTGGTTCTGATTGTAGATTAAGCAAATTGAGCACATTAAACATTGTCTTTTGAAAGCTCATGGTCGTTTCCAACCCGATTTTCTATGTGCTAGATCTCAAGCCTTATGCGACTACTTCAAGCGAGAAGCTTAAGAAGATAGTCTAGGTCATCCAAAACTCCCCTGAGTTCATGCCTAGTGCAATGGCAAGCCGTCTCATGAGAAAGAATTGGTGAAATCAGTTTTTTCGCACAAAAGAGATTTTTTTTTGTGTGCTAGATCTCAAGCCTTATGCGACTACTCCAAGCGAGAAGCTTAAGAAGATAGTCTAGGTCATCCAAAACTCCCCCTGAGTTCATGCCTAGTGCAATGGCAAGCTGTCTCATGAGAAAGAATTGGTGAAATCAGTTTTTTTTCGCACAAAAGAGATCTTTTTGTTTTTTTTAACACATTGTACTAACTCATGTATCATCAGGAGACTAAAACAGCTCAAACTAAGGCTCAATATAGATTCAACGCTCTACTCAGCCTATTTGACATGGCATGAATCATACAAGGATAGCTAAAGATAGACTAAACTCAAATGCTAGCATGACAAGTTTTAATTTAAGTTGAGCAATTTTAATTAACTTATCATGGCAGAAAGCTAGTCTACACATATGAAGTCATGATAAATCTAGCAAGCTAAGCACAAGTCATGGCAAGGTGTAAAGCACTGAAGCATGTCATAATAGGATAATAATCAAGGCTCAATGCAGATTGATTATAATACTAGAATGCTGAGATTGCGCGAAAGACCAGTTCCCCCTCAACATTAGATGCAACTTTTAGTTCAAGTTGAGTTAAGACAAAATTAAGCTCCAGAAGCTCCCAAATGAACTCCCCTTGAACCAAAGCATTAAGTCGAGAAGCTGGCAAATAAAACCAAAACAGGCAGTCCTTAAAGCATAGATAAGATAGAGACAACTGAGGTTCAGACTAACTCTCATCTACCCCATATGACTCCAGGACTAACAGCTGACCGGAAAAACACACACTAGAGAGCAATCACGTACCCTGTCTACCCGAGGGTGGCCCAACCCTCGCTAGAACCTATAAGAAGTGAGTGAGCTCAATCTAGTGAGATAAGAAGCAGCTAATAAGAAGCATCCTGGAAGCACAAGATAAGAGTAGGAAGTCTAACCAACTAGGCAAGAGAAGCACTCTAACCTATGCTAGAAGGACTAAACCCAGTGCACCCAAATGCAATGCAACATAAATGAGACAGAAGCATAATTAATATAATAAAGCAGTAAAGCCCAAGCTCCCCCTCACTACTGTCCGTAAGGACAAACCACCCCAAGCTCTCCCCGCAGAGCTGAAAACCTCGAACTGTCCAACGGCTTGGTGAAAATATCAGCCAACTGGTGGTCACTCTCCACAAACTGGAGCACTATGTCACCCTTCTCTACATGGTCTCTAAGGAAGTGGAAGCGAATATCAATGTGCTTGGTCCGGGAGTGCTGCACTGGGTTCTTAGCAATGTTAATCGCCGAAGTGTTATCACAAAAGAGTGGAACACTGTCGATAGCTAACCTAAAGTCCCGCAGGGTCGAAACCATCCAAAGTACCTGACTGCAGCAGCTGGCCGCAGCCACGTACTCGGCCTCTGCGGTGGACTGTGCAACACCGGACTGCTTTCTCGAAGACCAGGAAACGAGAGAAGTGCCAATGAACTGGCAGGTGCCGGAAGTGCTCTTCCTATCTATCCTACAGCCAGCAAAGTCTGCATCCGAAAAGGCTCTCAAGGAAAGACAGGATGAGGAAGAGTACCAGATACCATAGTCAATGGTAGCTCGAAGGTACCGAAAGATGCGCTTCACCGCCTGGCGGTGAGATACGCGAGGAGAAGCCTGAAAACGAGCACACAGACACACGGAGAAGTGTATGTCTGGTCTCGAGGCAGTGAGGTAAAGAAGGGAGCCGATCATACTTCTGAACTCTTTCTGATCAACTGGCACGCCATCCTCATCTGGGTCAAGATAGGCTGTAGAAGCCATGGGAGTCGACACAGGCTTACCATCGCTCATATCGAAGCGTCTCAGGAGGTCACGAGTGTACTTTCCTTGATGAAGAAATGTACCCTCCCGAGACTGCTTGATTTGGAAGCCTAGGAAGAAGGTCAACTCCCCCATCATACTCATCTCAAACTCGGTGCTCATGACATCCGAGAACTGTGAAACCAGAGTATGGGAAGAGCCGCCAAAGATGATGTCATCGACATAAATCTGGACGAGCAGAAGGTCATTGCCATGACGGCGGATGAACAAGGTCTTGTCTACTTTACCCATCTCAAACCCATGACTCAACAAGTAGGACTTAAGCCTCTCATACCATGCTCTGGGGGCTTGCTTAAGTCCATACAACGCTTTCGAAAGCTTGAAGACATGGTGTGGGTATTTGGGGTTCTCGAAACCTGGAGGCTGTCTGACGTAAACTTCTTCCTCAATGACTCCATTAAGGAAGGCACTCTTGACGTCCATCTGGTAGAGCTTGAAACCCTTAGAAGCTGCAAAGGCAAGCAGGATTCTAATGGCCTCAAGTCGAGCTACAGGGGCAAAAGTTTCCTCGAAATCTAGACCCTCAACCTGGGAGAACCCCTGAGCTACCAGTCTAGCCTTGTTTCGAATAACCACTCCATCCTCGCTCTGCTTGTTCTTGAACACCCACTTAGTCCCAATAATATTGTGACCTCGCGGGGGCTCGACAAGCGACCAGACCTTGTTCCTCTCGAAATTTTCTAGCTCCTCATGCATGGCATTGACCCAAGACTCGTTGGAAAGAGCATGAAAAATATCCTTGGGCTCAAAGGAGGCAATGAAAGCAGAATGGAGACAGAATTGAGATAAGCCAGATTTTGAGCGGGTAACACGCTCGAACAGGTCTCCAATCACCTGCTCAGAAGGATGCCTTTTCTGGATATGTCTGGGAGGTCCTAGATGAGATGAAGAAGTGACCTCTACCTCGTGAGCTGACGAGGTAGGAACAGAGCCACTAGCTCCGGAGGAAGCAGTAGGCATGGGCTGATCACCTAGAGGTGCGGTGGAAGACGGCACCTCAAGGGGTGGATAAGGGACTGGATCGGGTAGACAACCCTCATCTCCATCGTACTCGTCATCTACGAAGATGGTCTCGGACTGCTCTAAAGAACCTGAGATATCAGGCCTAGTCCCCGGACTGGCCTCATCAAAGGTTACCTCACAGGTCTCTACCACTTTGCTAGACTCGCAGTTCCAGACCCTATAAGCCCGCGAAGAAGGCGAGTAACCTAGAAAGATCCCATCACAAGAACGCGACTCGAACTTATCTAGATTCCCGGACTTCAGAATAAAGCACTTGCAACCAAACACACGAAAATGAGAGACGCTGGGCTTTCGCCCGTATCTCAGCTCATAAGAAGTGCGGTGCAAGTGTGCCCGAAGAAAAACTCGATTTGATACATGGCACGCGGTGGCTAAAACCTCAGCCCAAAACTTCCGCGATGTAGAGTACTCATCAAGCATCGTCCTAGCCATCTCGACCAAGGTACGGTTCTTTCTCTCCACAACGCCATTTTGCTGTGGGACGTGCGGAGAGGAAAACTGATGCTCTACACCTGTCTCACCATAGAAACTCTCGAAGTAGAAATTCTTGAACTCCGTGCCATTGTCACTGCGGATCGCTCGTAAGGCACCCGGGAGCTCAACAGAAAGCCTACTGAAAAGACCTTGGAAATGTGAAAATGTCTCATCCTTCGAGGCTAAGAAAAACACCCAAGAATACCTCGAGAAGCCATCGACCACGACAAGAACATACCACTTCCCTCCTGCTGACTGCA
The DNA here is from genome assembly GCA_017311315.1 of Dendrocalamus latiflorus. Taxonomy (NCBI): domain Eukaryota; kingdom Viridiplantae; phylum Streptophyta; class Magnoliopsida; order Poales; family Poaceae; genus Dendrocalamus; species Dendrocalamus latiflorus. The sequence continues at coordinate 15,918,908 of CM029672.1, forward strand.
CTCGAGCTGGTCCAACTGTGTCCATGTGGAGCAGCTGTCCCGGTGCATCGGTCATGGTCACTGTGACCGGAGGATGAGAAGCGGCAACCATCTTGCCTGCCGGCAAGGAGAGCAAACAAGATATTTGACCATCTTGAGCTTAGGCAGACCACGAATGAGATCGTGACCGCTAACTCGGGTCAAATGGTCAAATCCTATATGACCAAGTCTCCTATGCTAGAAAGTCAAGTCGCGGGACTCAGAAGCAACTAAACACCGGAGAGGATCACCAGAAGACTCAGAAAAATCAGCACGAAAGATCCTCCCAAAACGAGAAATCCCGCAAACAAGACTACCCGAAGAATCAAGAATTTTGCAATTGTTTTTCTTGAAGCTTACCTCGAAACCGTCATCGGTAAGCTGAGAAACGGAAAGCAAATTGTACTGCAGCTTACTAACCAAGGCAACATCCTTAAGAATAAAAGATGCATTAATGCGCACAGTACCTTTTGCGATGACGCGCCCAGATGAAGCATCTCCGAAAGTGATCATCTCATCACCTGGAGCACGGGCAAGGGAAGAAAACCAACGAGAGTCTCCGGTCATATGACGAGAACAACCGAAGTCTACAAGCCAAACCTTGTCCTTCCCTACCCGGCGAACCTGAGTCAAACAGAGAGTAAAGTCTCAGTACTGGGGTAAATCAAAAGTGATTTTGGCACCCAATACTGAACAACACGTCGAGCAGATGAAGTAGTCAAGCACGACTGACCTCTATCTACCCTACGCTCCCTGTGACTCAAAGAAGAAGGTCTGTGTGCAGACCTGAGGCTGTTGCGGGGTCCGACTGCTACGGAAGAGCGAGTCGGAACACAGGCAACACGCTGATCACTCCGTGGGTAACTGTCTCGACGGGGGAGACGAATTGTACCCTCAGGACGGCGAAAGTCACGACCCGGAGCAGCATGAGGACGAAAACCAGAAAACTCAGAAAAACTAAGTCCTCGATGCTGCCCAAACCCATCAGAAGCATCTGAAGCAAACCTAGACCTCATGTTGGTCTTAGATGCACTCAAGGTCTGGGGCTGACCCTGAATACGCCTAAGAGCTACAGCACGGTCTCTCTGCGCGATCCTGGCGCGCCTGAAGCATCGATCGATCAAATGTCCATCCTTCTGACAGAAGGTGCAGTGGTACCTCACTTTCGAGGAGGTGGAAGTAGCACGCGAGGGCTTCAGCTTCTGAGAAGCCGAGGTAGCAGGTGAACTCACCTTGCTGTCAGAGATCCCTTGGGTAAAGCCTGCTGATTTGAATTTGACTTCATCAGATCTGGGCTCGACCTCGATCACACCTCCCACTATGGGTCTGAGAATAGCAGGAGGATGCTTCCTCATATCCTCATAGAAATCATATCCTAGACCTTGATTGAACTTACAAATCTTGGATTGGTCTAGAATAAGATTAAGCTTCTTCTTGCCTCCTACAAATCTCTCGAGAGTGTTCATAAGATACTGACACTCCCGAAAGAGAGAGGTGCAAGAAGAGCAGGGAGAAGAGGGAACAGCAGGAGGTAAGGGAGCAGAAGAAGAACCAACAGTAGAGGAAAGAATGGCTTGTGCACGCACAGCCGACTCTGAGGGGACAGTCCTACTACTAGCAGGTTGGTTCGCGTCTCTAAGCGTCTCATCCTTACCCTGGGGCTTCTCCCCCACACCATCAATCACATCACAACCAGATTGTGGCTTCTCTAGTAAGTCCTTAGTTAGCTTCACATATTTGTTATTCAAAGCAACGAGTTCAAGTTTTAGTTTATCACAACTAATGCATGGTGAGCTAACAGGATCCTTAGTCGCATACTGAGCTATTTTCTTGTTGTTGTCAATCATTTCTTGAAACTGTTTTGAGACAGATTCAAGTTCAGCAGTTAACTTTGGACAATTCAAACATGAATCAATAGGCTCAAGTAAAGAAGCACTCAACTCAGCAATCTTGTGATCTGCCCGTTTTAGGTTCATTTTCAAGTTATTGCAATTTTCACAAGACTCGGGCAGATCAAGGAGCATGGCATAAGGTCCTCTAGCAGCAATGTCCTTATCCTCACATGAGGTGGGAGAAGTAGTCTCATCAGTAGTAAGTAGGGTGACAGCCATCCTACTCAACTCTAACTCAGCAAGCAGACTAACATTCTCCACCTTAACAATATCAAGCTCGGAGGACATACTATCATGAGAGGTCCTTAGTTTCTCCAAATCACCCAGCAAAGCACAGCATGTATCACAATCGTCACGGGAGGGAGCAGATGTAAGTGAAGTAAGCTCCCGTGACAGTCTATCTACTTCCTTCTCTAACTCGGTACACCTAGCCCTAGCTCTAGCATGAAAACCACCTAGCTTAAGAAATGCTTGATTGAGCTGGTCGTAGGTGGGGCCTACCTCGTCCGAGTCGGAGTACAACTCGCTGTCGCTGAGTTCGCCCTCGAGGGCCATGACGCACATGCCGGAGAAGTCGTCGCCGCCATCCTTGGGCACTTGGTCACCCGCCCCGTCGTTGTCGCTCCATCCCTCCACCTCGCTGAGGTCGAGGTCGTCGAACGCCGTGAGGACGCGGTGGAAGAGCTTCTTGGCCTTCCCGAAGTCGCGGAACTTCTTCTTGCCTTGTGGATGTACTGGAGGCTTCTTGTTGCGGTTCTTGTCGGTGTAGTCGTTCTTGCCCGAACCGCCGTAGTCGTTCTTGCCCTTCTCCAGCTTGGGGCAGTTTGCCCGAATGTGGTTGGGGCCACCACACTCGAAGCAAATCACGGGTCCTCCTCTCTTTCTGTCTCTCCTACCCTTGTAGGCATGGGAAAACCTTCAGGCTAGGAGGGCCAGCTGATCATCCGCAAGCTGCTCTAACTGATCATCAGTTATGTCACAGAGAGCAGCAAGGGAGAAACCGCAAGAAGAATCCGAAGAGGGCCCGGAAGAAGAAACGGGATCGGTGACCAAAGCCATCGACTGTGACTTCGACCGTCGAGAGACAACGTCAATCTCGTGAGTCTTGAGGCGCGAGTACAGCGCGTCAAGAGTCAGGGTCGAGAGGTCTGTCGTGTCTTTGATGGTGGTCACTTTCATTTCCCAGACACGAAGATCGAGTGCCGCGAGCATTTGGCGAGCGTTATCCGAGTCGGGGTATGTAAGACCGACCGCTCGGAGGTTGCTAAGATTTTGTGAAATCGCGAAAAGCACTCATCCAGGGACTCTCCAGCAAGCATCTCGAATTTGTTGTATTCGCGCTTGAACTGGTCCTGTCGGACCGTCTTAATCTGGGTGGTGCCCTCATGGTATGCATCGAGGGTCACCCAGATGTCGTAAGCGGACGACAGGTGAGAGATGCGATCGAACTCGCTTCTACTCAAGCCCTGGATAATGATGTTCCTTGCCTTCGCATTTGCCTCAACATCGGGCATGTTTGCCACATTGATGTTCTCATCGGCAGGAACAACGAATCTGACCTTCACCTTCCGCCAAATGGCATACCCCTGAGCCTGGATGTATGTTTCCATTCGGCTCTTCCAGAAGGGATAATCCAGGCCATCAAAGACGGGAGGTTTGGTCGAGTACTTGTCCATCGCCATGGCTCTTGAGACCGGTTAAGATCTATGAATTAGAGCTAACCGGCTCTGATACCAATTGTAGGACCGAAATGGCAACAGAGGGGGGGTGAATGGTGCCTTCTAAAAACTCCCCAAGTACTCACACGACAAATCGGGCGAAAGAACTAGCTTCTTCGATCGAACACACGTGGTCGTAAGCCAACTGATGGTCGAACACCACGTGGTCGAACACTTGCCTGAGCCGACAAAAGAAATCAAGCAGTGATAACTGAGAGGATGAACCTAGAACAGAAGGACTCGAGGCGCACAATCATCCGAGGCGCACAATCATCCGGTAAAGTGAACTTCTCTAATTCGACTCCTGCTCTCGGGAATGAACTGGCCAAGTGGCCTTGAGACAGATTCCCAGTTCTGAGCTAATCAAAGCACACAAAGACGAAAGCAGACTCACGAAGAAGAGAGGAGAGAAAAGGAAAGCAAGAAGTCCAAGTTCTCAAAACAGATCGCAAACAAGTCAATCACAACATCTCAAGACGACAGAAAACAAATAGAGGAAGAGAGATGAATGATTGATAATGGAGGTTTCTACAGCCACTCCAACTGGGAGATACATGAGCACACTTGCTCCATCCCGAGAACCCACATACTCACAAATAACAAAGGAAGAACAGAGCAACTCGGGGATCAGGATCTCACTAGTACCCGAGCTCTACCCTCTCTATTTATAGCCACACACTCACACACCAAAGAGGGGGAACCCGCAAACCCCCACCTAACACCGGGTTTTCAACTCACTTTACCCACTAGCGAGAACGAGCTCCAGTGCTTTACCCGTTACACCCAACGGCTCCACTGCTTTGCCCGTTTAGCGCCAACAACTCCTGTGCATTGGCAGAGACACAGCTTCCTTTTGCAGCTTTCCGCATTTCTCCAAAATGTCACTCCACTGCCTTCCCGAAAGCTTCCTCCTGCCTTGTCGTCCAGGCTTGCAACCACCTCGCAAGACTAGGTCTCCTTCGGCTTCCCTTGGTCGTTCTGGACCTCGACATCCCCCATGTCTAGTCCCGACCACTCCAAGCCTCATCAAGACTTGTCTCCAAGGTCCTCTGGCAGCTCCAGCTCCGGTTCCTCATCTCCTTGGCTTGCAACCACCTCACAGACCTCGTCGTCTTCAGCACTTCCTGGCCGCTCTTGACCTCAGCACCGCCCGTGCCTAGTCTCGGCCCTCCATGCCTCGCCACGACTAGTCTCAAGGTCCTGCAAACATCACAGACAAGCAAACCATTACATAGCACCGCTCACAATAGTATCCAACTACTTTAGCTAGAAAGCAGAACTCAAAACATACTCTTACCAAGTCGTATACCACCTACGACCACTCTAAAATAGAGAACAATGAAAGCACACGACATACGACCACAAAACCAAGCCATATGATCAGAAACAATGAGTCTACGATCATCGCTAACTTGCTACGACCAGCCATAACTCGCTACGGCTTTAACGCTCAAAGACTACGACTTCAACCCAAGTCGTTACGACCGATCGAAAAGATAAACCAACAAGTGCACAAGGTCTCTGACTTCATCACAAAGCCCTACGACCAAATTCCAGCTCAAATGGTCAAGTCTGCAGGTCATACGACCGATTCCAACTGCGTGCGAGCACGTCCGTCAACGCCAGACTGCTCTACGACCAAATCCGACCGGTACGACTACAACCGACCGGCTATGACCACAACCGACTGAGTCTGACCCCGACCCGACCTCGTTCGACCACTTCACAACATGGTCGAAGTCCGCCGACTTCCCACGTGGTCGCAAGCTCGAGCACTGAAGCACGTTACAACGTGGTCGTACACTTGTCTGGCAGGCTTTCGACCACGGCCAAATGCTACGATTTAGCAGGAATGCGCCTGATGAAGTCGTAAACGACTCGGCTGGCTCCCGATGCTTGACAACATGGTCGTAGACTTCCTGGCTGGGTTCCGACCACAGTCAAACGTGGTCGTAAGGCTGCTGCTGACTTCCGATCAGCGACAACGTAGTCGTAAACCCTTTCGACTACGTTCAAGTTGCTTTGAAATGGTCGTAAACCATTGGTTGGCTTTCGACTACGGCCAACGAGGTCGTAAAGCTATCTGTCATCCTCCGATCATGACCAATGTGGTCATAGAGGCTTTCGACAACAGCCAATGAGATCGTAAACGTGGTTTCCGGCTTCCGACCGCTGACAGTGTGATCGTAAACAGCTCGACTGACTTCCGATAGCGCACAACGTGGTCGTACGGGTCATTTCGATCATGACCAAGAAACGACTATGGCAAAACCAGTCTTAAACTTCCCTGGAGACCTACGATCACGGCCAAACGTGGTCGTGCTGGCTGCAGAGCACTTTGCCAGGGCTACGACATTGCAGAACTGGCACAAACCTCAAAAAGCTAAACTCAATCTTCCTAGATCAAGAGTCAAATACTCATCACAACCATGGGGTGACCTTCACATGGTCTCTCACATTTCCTTAAGATCATTGTACTACGTCGGCACCTGGCTGCATTTGGTCCGTATGCATTTCAATCGAGCGAAGACATGACTCTTTCCTATCCTTCACGTTAATGCATGTCATACGTTGTACATTGGCTGCTGCTGGACCATATTTTTCTCCCATATAGCCTTACATAGGTTTGGTCACCTAGCCAATACGTGAAAAGGGACCATATTTTTTTTTCTAGAAAAAGTATAGTAACACCTTACTCACGTCACACAACGTCTACTACACACTAAAAATTTTACGTAGGCTCCAAAGCTTTTACAGAGTGTGAGCACTGAGCACGCACTCTGATTAAATAAGCCACAGTGTACACGAGTATAAAATTTTGCTTTACCAACTTTCGTCTAAATGGTCAGCACATAAAGTTTTTTTGTTCAGCCACTGGAAAATTCGTTGGATGACCACAAATCTTACAAAACGTGTCCAAGGTCCAAACAGGGATTTTACCTCTAATTTCGTTCAAACTGTGTAATTTCTGCATCCAGTTCTACATATGGACTATACGTGTTCTGTTCCTTTTAACCATATACATACGCATGCATCGAGCATTGCAGTGATGCAGTTCCCCAAGGGATCACAGAAAAGTTTCGAGAAACTAATAAAAACAAAAATATTTCCCTAAGGAAAAGAAAAAGAAGAAGCAGATGCGCTCTACACATCACCTAGCTACAGATATTTTCTTTGATTGATTTATGTGGCACCTAAACTTCTGTGTCAGAAACTTCTGGTCCCTTCTTATTATCACCTAAGTTAGATAACTGCTGTCCGACGCATGGCGTCCTCGGCGCTGCAGGTAGCCTCCCGGCGGAGCGGCGGGACCGCGCGTACAGCACGACGCACAGCGCCGTACCGACGGCGCACGTCGCGCCCCAGGTGAGGAAGGTGTTCCGGTAGCAGCCGGCGCCGACGCAGCGGTTGCTCCCGTGCGCCTCCTTCTGGTAGAGGAATGCGGCGAAGTAGCCGAAGCAGAGCGAGCCCAAGGGGATGTTGGCCACCAGCACGTTGTGGTTCACCCCGAAGTTCTTGGTGCCGAACAGCTCGATCGTCGCCGACACCGCCACCGAGGTGATCGCACCGGTGCACGTGCCGACCACGGCCGTGCTGGTGTACAGGAACATGTCCCTCGGGTCCAGCAGCAGGAAGAACGCGCCGGCCATCGGGGTCATCAGCGACGCCATGGACGCCGTTCTTGATATCGAGTAGCCACTCCTGCTCAAGTAAACCCAAACCATTTATGGCCAGGACAAGTGAAACAAAGACTCCAATATATAAACAGCAAGAGTGATCAGGGGATGCGATGAACAGTTGAACACAACAGAGTGATGCTTACTTTGCAGTGTAGTAGTCCAAGAAGGCGGGAAAGAGGCGGCCGAAGAATCCAAACGAGGACGACAGGGAGACGAGAGTGGATGGGTCCCGTAGCCCTCGGACTCGGCGATCTGCCCCAGGTTGTTGAGGAAGACCAAACCCAGCGTGCCACTGAACATGTAGCTGAAGAAATAGAGCCAGAAGTCAAGTCTCCGCAGCAACCGGACACCACCGACCTCTTCTTGACCTCTCTGTTCGACGCCCTCCTCCTCGTCGTCCTCCTTGTTCTCCGCCTCCACCTCGACCACCGGCACCGCCGTCTCGGGCTCGTCAGTGGCGAGGTCGTGTACTCTGTTCTCCCTCGTCGCCTCCCGTATCTTGTCCATGCTCTCCCGGACCTTGAGCGCCACCGGGATTAGTATAGGGACGGCGAGCAGCACGTAGAGCTAACCATGTGCTCCTTGGACGAGAGCCCGATGGACTTGGAGCCTATGCTGCCCACGATGGCGCAGGCTCCAGTGGCCAGCGTGATCGCGAACATGGCGAGGAACGCCGCGCCGGTCCTCTTGTGGCTCTTTAGGTCGACCACCCTGAGGGACGGCGCCGCCACGAGGGTGACGAGCATCGGCACGACGGCATTAAGGAGGAGGTATATCTTCGCCTTGGATAACTTCGCGACTGCCCCCCGTGGGATCGTCTCGGCCATGGTGGTGTAGAACTTAGCGCTCAGCCCGAGGTAGCTCGTGACCAGGCTCACGGCAACGCGGCTGTCGGAGGGGAAGTTCTTGATGCAGAGGAGGTAGCACACGGTGTTGATCCAGCAGATGCCGTTGCCGGAGAGGGAGGTGAGCACAAACAGATGCCAGTACTGGAGCCCGGTCCTCTCCAAGAAGAGGAACTGGACGCCATACCCAACGAGGCCAAAGGCCGCGCCGGTGACCGCCACCACCCACAGAGGGAGGTACAGGGCGGCGACCCCGGCGAACCAGCCGAAGAGCTTCCCGACGTCGGAGGCGGAGGCGAGGAAATTGAGCTGCACCTGGGAGATGCCCTTCACCTCCTTGAGCTCCGACGAGTAGACGGGGAAGTCGGCGTTCGGGCCGTTGATGGTCTGGAGCCAGACGCTTCCGACCAAGCTCAGCCAATGGGCTGAGGAAGGAGAAGCCATAGTGCGGAGGATTTTTTTCCGGTGCCACGTACCGGCAATAGCAGGCGAGATGTGGTATTTATGCGATCTCGGCGACCAGCCGGACAACGAGAAATGCACGATCGACGGCGACGGCGAGCGCTGTGGCTCCGATCAATATTGCAATATTGCTTTTGTGGTTTCTTGTTGGCCGTTATGGCCTGTGGCAAGCAGCTTATATAGTGTCCAGGGTTTGGGCCAGGAGTGACAGGCACCTGACGTAATGGAGATGGCCGGTGAGATGCTTTACCAAAGAGTAATCATATAGAAGCAATGAATTATTATTTATTTGTTCGATAAAACATCGCTCCAATAAATAATAAGCCAATTACTAAAAGGTAATCACACATAAGCAATAAATTATTATTCGTTTGCTCGGTAGAACACCGCTCCAACGAATAATAAGCCTTACCAGAGTAGCGAGCAGAACAATAAAATAGATAATGTACATTTATTACAGCAGTTGCCATATAAGTATGGCCTTTAATACACTTATTTAAATACAGTGGATACATAACATACACCCTATCTCTCGCTTGCCCTGCTCCGCTGAACGTCTATTCATCCCAACCGTCGTATAGGGTGTCCACCTTACCATAGTCCTTGTAATAATCGCCCTCGTCCCCTGTGGCTTCGGTGCCTATGAGTCCCTCATCCACTCGGGGTAATCCCATTCTAACAAAGGAATATAGTAAGGGTGAGTACTAACGTACTGTAATGCCCTAGGGTCCAAACCGGCTCAGACCTAACCACATTCTGGATAGATCACGCACACGTAGCAACCCGCTTGCACTTTCATCCTCGCTCCGCGCAAAACGGTTAACCGGGAGTGCTACCATTGAAACTCCTAGGGTTATATGTAAGTGCTTCTCAAGGCAAGCTAGCAATGTGGGACTAACCCAGAAATTCATGCACACACACATATGGGCCGGGGTGTCACACATACTCAGCAAACATTATCAGCAAAATGCACTGTATGACTCTTCTCTTTTTCATTATTGTATTTTCTAACTCATCTCTTTTTTGGAAACTAGTTTACCATATTAAGTGGCAAGTTTTAATTTATGAAAAGACTACTTATCACTCGGTGAGAAGCAAGATCCCTAGTGATCTTCGTAGTCTCCAATCCAGGAGATAAGCATAAATTCATGATTTTATTGTGCCACTGTACCTATAGCTACTCAGAGTACAAAACGTTTTCCAGGTTACGTTATTAAATATCCACCCATCTATTCTCCACTGGTGTCTCAGGACGCTCACTCAGCATCCACCGACTTCATATAACATTGGTTGGGCTAGTTATCCCTTCACCCAATACTCCACCCACGTTAATATTACGCTTTGGATCCCCACTTCCGGACTTGCACTACCAGTCCTGAGTTCCTCTATCACCACTCACACTATAATACTTGTTGTGGAGAGAATAATAATGTAACATGGTAGCATTTTATGCCCATCAAAAATGGAAAAATGGTTGTCACTTAAATACAGGCTCCTTTCTGAGTAAGAGTTAGTTAGTCCTTATATCCAATCCATATGTAAAGGGTCCCATCTTCCCTCTCTTTCCTGACCAGGGCCTCCTTAACTATCCTAATATTTCTCTTACAGCTTAGCAGCTCCTTTTAGCTGGACTGCTCTTTTCTCATATCTCTTCTCTTTCATCTCTTTTATCTGATTTGAATTTCAAGTAAAGTTTTAATGCACATACATAATAAATGATACAAAAATGTAGTTTTTACCTTTAATACAACAAGATTGATGATCAAGAAACAAGCTTGCCTGTGTAATAGTAATAAACCTCAGCGTCAATGGAGCCTGGATCCGCTTCTTCCATTTGAACTGGTTCACCTTCTGCATTTTATAAGCCAGACACACATTTTAAGAAAAAATACTTATTCATTTTGGGGTGATTCATAAAGTTTCCTATTGTCAGTTCCTCCTTATTTGGGGTATTTCCAACAAGTTTTATTTACTTAATTTTTCATTCCCTTGGTAAAGTTGGCATCTTTACTGATGTTAATTTTCATACTCCTCTCTCTCTTTTTCTGGCCAGCCTATTGTCAGCCTGACTCACGCAGTCCACTGGCTCAGCCCACATGCACACGCCCCCTACACTATACCCCACACTCACCATACTCACTCTCCTCCCCTCTCTTGCTCTTTACTCCTCTCGGCACACCTCCATATTCCCCAGTTTAGATCCCATCTGATTTGCTCGAATTCGGCCCCTATGCGTCGTCAGTTGCCTTCCCCTGATCTACCTGCAACCGACGCTGTGGATGCTCTTGGATGCACCGCCACCCCTTGACTTGCCTCCCTGGTTCCCCTCTCGGATCTACTACTACTACCACTGTGGGTGCCCCCTCGGGGACGCCACCGCCCCTTGGCTCGCCTCCCACGACTCCTTCTCATCGGATCTACTACGCCAACCCTCTATTTCCTCTCGGCTTCGCCAGGTTACCTCCATGGTTAGGGTTTGGTTGAGGCTTGGTGTTGTGCCACATCAGTCGATCCTGGCCTTCAGGGAGTTCCTGTGATGTCTTCCCTTACCCTTCCCCCTTCAATTTCCCCACTATTCACGGTTCCATGGTGGTGTTCAGCTCCGTGGGTAAGTTTGGGGATGAGCTGCTGCCATATCCTGGCCCACGTCCGAGGCTTTGTCGTTGACCTCCTCGTCTCCCTTGGCACCTATGGTTTCTTCAGCTTCCATGGCGCCAATGGTTTGGGTGTCCGTGAGTCCGGCTCAGCCATGGCTGTGCGCCGAGACTCCCGTCCTCCCATCTCCCCTCTCCCAGAATGGTTTCTCTTTTGCCCCCTTTACTTTACATAATTTTGATTTATCCATAATTTTCACCTTACTTTGTTCTCTAACTACGTGCGGTTTTGGGAAGGTCTACGGGTGCTGTTGTGACGAGACTTGCTAGGGGAATATACGCCGGGGAGCATGTTCCCCCCTTTAAGGGTGCGCGACGGCTTCTATGGCTCGCCGCAGGTAGTGTAGTGGCCAGCATGACTGAGGTAGGTGGTTCCTTCTCCTTGGCCACCTTGCTTGACCGCTGGTTTGTGGTGATTGCTTGTGTGTGCTATGCCGTGGTGATGTGTCATGGTGTTGTGCTATGGCCCAAGACAAAAGGATTTGGGGACAATGGGGGCTTACTTGTTGTCAGGCTAAGGAGGGTAGGGGAGAATGATGTCCATGATGCCTGCGTTGCGGTTCTCACATGGGTGATGATGTGGATGGCTTCCTTTTATGGTCGAAGACGTTGCCTTGTTGTCGTGGTCGGCCCGCAATAGTGATCCACACTCCTCTTCTTCCTCTACTCCCTTTATTCTTCTCCTCCTTTTCTTCTCTCCCTCACCTCCTCTTGGTGACTGGCTTATGGGTGGTGGTTGCATCTGGCTTGGTTTGCTCTAGGTGGTGGCCAAGCAATGCGATGGTTGGCTCTTTGCTTGGCTTTGGGAGTGCTCCTGTTGGAGGAAGTGAAACTGGAAGGGTCTTGTGTGTGCCGTGTTGGTGCTTGACTGGCCTCTCTCTCCTATCCTATTCATTCTAAGATTGCCCTTAATTTATCTCTTGCTCTCTCTCGGTGCACTATTTGCTTATGGACCGCTGGTCCGAAAGGTGAGTTTGGCACTATGCTAAGGATTTTCTATGGCGGAACGTGGGTCAATAAAATTGTGGATGTTGGGTTTCTTTTTTGCTGAATGATGAGGTCCACTTATGCGGAAGGCGCTGATCGGCCCCAGATGGTCCGGGAACCTCGATAAGCGCCCTTCTATTCGACATTCTATAGTCGAGGGGGTTTGATGGC